>OZ022500.1:9221011-9266554 GCA_963989385.1 Ctena decussata | reverse complement strand
ACTATTCAATAAGGAAGCGGAAACAGGTTCCTTGTTACCTATTTGCAGTTCTCTCACATTCATGATTGTTTTACAAATAAGGAACAAGTTCCTGGTTCCCGGTTCCCGATTGCCGATTTTCGGTTCCCGATTATTTTGTACTTTCTCTTCTTACTTATTTCCTTTGTTTCAACTTGACAAGAGTTATCATTTGACAATGTGATGTACTTATTGTATGAGATGAACAATATATTTTACACTGTGTTTGCTTTTTTTAATACAGGAGAACGCATGTGCTCAAAATTCTTTACCTCCCTAATATTAAAGAGATAACAGAGATGGATGGAATATTGACCCCCGCCTTATCAGTCTCACCGTCTTTAAATCCTGGAAAGGTTATTATTACAATTATTTATGTTGCTGGAGTTGATATTTTTTTTTTGTTATTATTGCTGCTGCAGCTGCTGCTGCTGTGGTGTGTGACGTTTACTACCAGCCCAAGGTGACAGTTTTAGCTCACCTGAGCATATTGTGGTCAGTCTAATAGACGTGGATATCTGTGATCCGCCGTCTGTAAAAGCGTTGCGTATTTGAAAACAAGGACAGAATACCGCAAAAGCCGCGTTGGGACTTCGTATTCGTACTTCAAACCTCTAAATTCTTACTTCTAACATCTTACCTTTTACTTCTAACATTTTATTTAACTTCTTACTTCTAACATCTTACTTCTAACTTTTATTTCTAACTCGCTAATTCTTAATTCTTCATACATCTAACCTCCGAACTTTTAACGAAGACATACACATTACCACATCCATTATATATACATACACCAATCAAGCGAATGGTGTCGCCCCTGATCAGGCTACGCGTTCCTTAACAGTTTTTCGAATATTTCGGTTCCAGATGAGAGTAAAAATCTGTGCTGTGTATGTTTATGGCTTACACTATTCGCGGGAAGCAGCTAGATGCATGTCTCTTCATACCATACCTAGATCAGCCTGCGAATCTGCCCCTTCTGATTAGGGATCCGCGATGTCTGATCAGGGTCTGCACTGTTTACATCTCAAATGTAACTCTGATCCAGGAAGGAATAGTGACGGCTCTGGTCAGACTGCGCGAATGCACAGATAGATCTGCCTTTACAACGTTAACTTGACTAATGTCACCCGTATTGTTCGTACTTGATTATGGGTGATCTGAGTTATCACTAGTCATGTCGTTCCTTACGGCCTTTGTGAAGAGTGTGAAGGCAGAGCTTCCTGCTCATTCGCGCAATCCGACGAGGGACCAGGGTGTACATTGTTATCTAGAAACATCGAAAATGCTTTATTGATCTGACTGCGCTTCTCTTGACACTTTCATGGCAAAAGTAGACTCAGATCAGACTGTGACTGCATCTACATTACTGACTGGAAGAATCTAGAATGCTTCTTTTATCTGTAAGCAAGTGAAGACATTGATCTGACTGCGCGTCCCCTAAGACTTTAGCGACCAGTTTTTACACTGATAATCTTGCAAATCCGTTCTTTCTGATCAGTTTCTACCTTGTTCGATGGAAACATGTAAAATGCTTTCTTGATGTGTAACGGAACGAACAGACTGCTTGTTTCTAAAGACTTTTGCGACCAATGTAGAATCAAATCAGCCTCCAAATCCACACTTGTTTATCAGGATCTATACTATTTGCCAGTAGCATCTCGACATCCTGAAATATATACTTAACTTACCATCGAACACTATCTATAGACCTTGGTCAGGCTAACAAAGGAACTGGGGTCAATCCGATTCTAGACCACATGGTTTATACTTGACGTGGTCCATAGGAATATAGTGGCGTGGTAGAGTGGTCATAAGATTTTGATCAGGGATGATTTTATTTAGTTACACCGGATTTTAAAGAAACTCTACGTTTGTCTATTGTTCATTCAATCTGTTTGAATTCCTGGATTAAATATGTCACATGACCATGGGTGCTGGACCGCTGATATCATTCTACGTCTCATTGCACAGTAAAAGGAAAAATAAGAAGACATAGACTGAAGAAGAGGTGGGAAGACAATATTAAGGAGTGACAAGGATGGACTTTACTAGCTCAACTAGGGCAGGTGAAAACAGGACTAGGTTGCGTTGTTTGCTTCCTGGTGATGGCAGTGACTTTCTGAACAGGAGGAGAGTTATTCCTAGGTTGTTTTAATGGGGAAAATGTTGTTCCAATTTAATGTCGAAGCAACACGAAAATCTATATATTGGAGAAGACTTAAACATAAACACTATGAGCTCTCTTTAAAATCATGAATACCGTTCTGTAAATGTCAGTAAATTTTGCGTTTCTCGTTAAATAGAAAACAAGTCGTATCAACAAGAAACCAAGTCATTATAACGAGAAACAACTCACAGATACACGGAACCAGTTGTTATTACGAGAAATACCCAAGTCCCATACGTCTTGCCGAGGCTTCTGAGAAGATGTGGGCGGGGGGGGGGGGGGGGGGGAGGGGGGGGGGGCGGAGGGGAACGGGGTGTGTTTGGGGCTGGTTTGCCGTGAGGAACATGACTAGGATCACTGACGCTGATTCGTTGTGTAGCAGGAAACTTGTAATATGGAGAAATGCTTACAGCTCTGTCCATCCGGATGATGTAACTATTATTTACTTTTGCTGTGATGGACCAAGAGTGCCAGGATCTAAGCAGCATGTGCACCTACTATTTGATCTCTACACAAGCTGTATGCCTTCAACTTCCTAATGATACTTTACTTAGACATTGCGCAATGAATCTAATAGCTTTCACACCTAAATGTCAGACACGGCCTTGCCAATACATTTATCTTGTACATACTATCAGACAAAACTGACACTGATACCTCAGATATAATGTTGCACATAACCTGATAATGATTTGCATACACTTACACTTTAGACAGATTAAGCACCAGAATCGTGCACCGTGTTTTCAAGCTACAGAGGGTGGACAAAAGTGTTCGTTAAATCGTGACGTTGCCGTTGACTTTAGTGCATTTCCACTTTTTCTGAAAAATTAATCATATGAGAAGCGTAAAGTAGACCTTCATGAAAATAATACTAATGTGTAGCTAAATGATTTATGCAATATACCAAATATTTTTGTACGTTTTCGATCTCTAGTTTCAGAGTTGTGATTATTTAAAGATCACGTAATTGTTTGACGTCAATGATGACGTTAGCAAAATTTACCGCAAGAAAATACCTAAATGAGGTTAAAGTCGTTCCAAATAGAAACTATAGATACCAGGAAAGCAAGAAATTTAATAATATTGCACAAGTAATGTAGCTAGACATCGGTGCAATTTCCATGTAAATATCTGTTATACTTTTCTCACAATATGTTTTGCGCTAAAAGAAAAAAATGCATTAAAGTCAATGGTAACGTCATGATTTAACGAACACTTCTGTCCACCCTCTGTACTACGAAAATTGTCATTAAATGTTACCGAAATCAGACAGACAGTATTTTTTTCGAAAACTTACTCGAGTTATTACCCTTGGTTTTAGGTAGTTGGATTTTCGTTTTAACAAAACGTCTTTTCGTCATATCGATTTGGATCCTCGTTATACGAAATGGTTTCTCGATACTACGAGTAAGCACCTCCTTATAACGAACTGGCTTCTCGTTATATCGAGTTAGTTTCTCTTTATAACTGATTAGTTTCTCATTGTTACTTGTTTGCTTCTCTTTATAACGAACCCGTTTATAGTTGTTACGTGAGCTCGGTCAAGTTAGCAGAACGAAAATTCTGCAGAAAATTCTGCAGAAGATTCTGCAGAATTTTCTGCAGAATTTTCTGCAGAGAAAGTGGTAAAGTTAGCGAAATAAATATTCTGCAGAATTTTCTGCAGATAAGTCGTAAGGATAGCGAATTGAAAATTCTGCAAAATTTAGCAGTTTTTATTTCTTTGTTCTGTCATCTATAGGCCACAAAATGTGAGTGCGCACCGTTTACCGCACTACTCTATCTCATATGTGGACCGAGATATTCACAAAAATCGCATATTTTCTTCTGCTGGAAAGTAGCAGAACGAAATTTCAGAAACCCTTTGTAAAACAAAATTTGATTTCTATGTTCTGTCATCTGGAGGCCACAAAATGTGAGTGAGCGCCGTTTACCGCACTACTCTATCACATAAGTGGACCGAGATATTGACAAAAATCGCATATCTTCTTCTGCTGGAAAGTAGCAGAACGAAATTAAAGAAACCCTTTGTTAGCAATGTTTGATTTCTATGTTCTGTCATCTGGAGGCCACAAAAAGTGAGTGAGCACCGTTTACCGCACTACTCTATCTCATAAGTGGACCGAGATATTCACAAAAATCGCATATTTTCTTCTGCTGGAAAGTAGCAGAACGAAATTTCAGAAACCCTTTGTTAGCAAAGTTTGATTTCTATGTTCTGTCATCTGGAGGCCACAAAATGTGAGTGAGCGCCGTCTACCACACTACTCTATCTCATTAGTGGACCGAGATATTCACAAAAATCGCATATTTTCTTCTGCTGGAAAGTAGCAGAACGAAATTTCAGAAACCATTTGTTTGCAAAGTTTGATTTCTATGTTCTGTCATCCGGAGGCCACAAAAAGTGAGTGAGCGCCGTTTACCGCATTACTTTATCTCATAAGTGGACCGAGATATTCACAAAAATCGCATATTTTCTTCTGCTAGAGAGTAGCAGAACGAAATTTCAGAAACCCTTTGTTAGCAAAGTTTGATTTCTATGTTCTGTCATATAGAGGCCATAAAATGTGAGTGAGCACCGTTTACCGCACTACTCTATCTCATAAGTGGACCTAGATATGAACAAAAATCGCATATTTTCTTCTGCTGGAAAGTAGCAGAACGAAATTTCAGAAACCCTTTGTTTGCAAAGTTTGATTTCTATGTTCTGTCATCTGGAGGCCACAAAAAGTGAGTGAGCGCCGTTTACCGCACTACTCTATCTCATAAGTGGACCGAGATATTCACAAAAGTCGAATATTTTCTTCTGCTAGAGAGTAGCAGAACGAAATTTCAGAAACCCTTTATTAGCAAAGTTTGATTTCTATGTTCTGTCATATAGAGGCCACAAAAAGTGAGTGAGCGCCGTTTACCGCACTACTCTATCTCATAAGTGGACCGAGATATTCACAAAAATCGAATATTTTCTTCTGCTAGAGAGTAGCAGAACGAAATTTCAGAAACCCTTTGTTAGCAATGTTTGATTTCTATATTCTGTCATCTGGAGGCCACAAAAAGTGAGTGAGGGCCGTTTACCGCACTACTCTATCTCATAAGTGGACCGAGATATTCACAAAATCGCATATTTTCTTCTGCTAGAGAGTAGCAGTAGGAAATTTCAGAAACCCTTTGTTAGCAAAGTTTGATTTCTATGTTCTGTCATATAGAGGCCATAAAATGTGAGTGAGCACCGTTTACCGCACCTCTCTATCTCATGAGTGGACCGAAATATTCACAAAAATCGCATATTTTATTCTGCTGGAATGTAGCAGAACGAAATTAAAGAAACCCTTTGTTAGCAATGTTTGATTTCTATGTTCTGTCATCTGGAGGCCACAAAATGTGAGTGAGCACCGTCTACCGCACTACTCTATCTCATAAGTGGACCGAGATATTCACAAAAATCGCATATTTTCTTCTGCTGGAAAGTAGCAGAACGAAATTTCAGAAACCCTTTGTTAGCAAAGTTTGATTTCTATGTTCTGTTATCTGGAGGCCACAAAAAGTGAGAGAGCGCCGTTTACCGCACTACTCTATCTCATAAGTGGACCGAGATATTCACAAAAATCGCATATTTTCTTCTGCTGGAAAGTAGCAGAACGAAATTTCAGAAACCCTTTGTTAGCAATGTTTGATTTCTATGTTCTGTCATCTTGAGGCCACAAAATGTGAGTGAGCACCGTTTACCGCACTACTCTATCTCATAAGTGGACCGAGATATTCACAAAAATCGAATATTTTCTTCTGCTAGAGAGTAGCAGAACGAAATTTCAGAAACCCTTTGTAAGCAAAGTTTGATTTCTATGTTCTGTCATATAGAGGCCATAAAATGTGAGTGAGCACCGTTTACCGCACCTCTCTATCTCATAAGTGGACCGAGATATTCACAAAAATCGCATATTTTCTTCTGCTAGAGAGTAGCAGAACGAAATTTCAGAAACCCTTTGTTAGCAAAGTTTGATTTCTATGCTCTGTCATCTGGAGGCCACAAAATGTGAGTGAGCGCCGTTTACCGCACTACTCTATCTCATAAGTGGACCGAGATATTCACAAAAATCGCATATTTTCTTCTGCTGGAAAGTAGCAGATCGAAATTAAAGGAACCCTTTGTTAGCAAAGTTTGATTTCTATGTTCTGTCATCTGGAGGTCACACAATGTGAGTGAGCACCGTTTACCGCACTACTCTATTTCATAAGTGGACCGAGATATTCACAAAAATCGCATATTTTCTTCTGCTGGAGAGTAGCAGAACGAAATTTCAGAAACCCTTTGTTTGCAAAGTTTGATTTCTATGTTCTGTCATCTGGAGGCCACAAAATGTGAGTGAGCGCCGTTTACCGCACTACTCTATCTCATAAGTGGACCGAGATATTCACAAAAATCGCATATTTTCTTCTGCTGGAAAGTAGCAGAACGAAATTTCAGAAACCCTTTGTTAGCAAAGTTTTATTTCTTTGTTCTGTCATCTGGAGGCCACAAAATGTGAGTGAGCACCGTATACCGCACCACTCTATCTCATAAGTGGACCGAGATATTCACAAAAATCGTATATTCTGCTGAACAGTAGCAGAATGAAAATTCAGAAACCTTGGCCACCAAAGTGGGAGTCTAAGTAAAGCATGTTTCCTAACCCCTATCAAAGTGGCTATTTTTTTGCTGATAAGTGGCATCATGGGTCTACTTTATCACAGCATATGCCGTTTGATGGGGAGGCATTTATTTTCTGAGAAATAAGCACTTTAAAGTGGATGTGGTGATCACACATGTCCAATTGGTATATGTTCAATATTGTTATCCTATGTAGGACTTATTAATGCCTACGAAGGGCTTACTAACTCCTACGCTAGGCTAACTAGCTTCTACATAGGACTTAGTAACTTCTATGTAGGACTTATTAACTCCTACATAGGACTTACAAACTCCTACGAAGGACTTATTAACTAATAAGATAAGTCCTAAGTAGGTGTTAGTAAGTGTTACGTAGGACTTATTATCTCCTACGAAGGTGTTAGTAAGGCCTCGAAGCTAGTCGGATGAGCTGATGGCTGATCTGCACAGGTGGTAAAACACCTAGCCGGCCTTTTCTAGTGGCGCCACACAAATCACTTTCATGAAAATGCTTCAACGATTGGTGAAGACACACGTGTTAGCATGCAATAGTTTTCATATCCTATTATGCAGATATCATTGCGTCTGCAAATAATTCCAGTATAATGTTTGACATTTACAGAAACTTGCAACTGGAAAAAGGGTGAAAGGTCTGCCATGATGAAAACAAATGAGCCGCTACACGACAAAACCAACAAAGTGGCATGTGCGCGCAGCCAAGACTCAGGTCAGCCTGGGCATCCGCCCAGTCTGATCAGAGTCTTCGCTGTGCGCTTGGAGCAAGCTTAGCTAACCTTTAAGCGCATAAAGAAGAGTCAAATCAGACTGTGCGGATGCCCAGGCTGATCTGAGTCTTCGCTGGACGGATATGCCACTTTGTTGGTTTTGTCATGTTGCTCAAATAACAATTTCAAAGATTCTTTATGGATTTCATTTTCTGTTTTTAAAGTGGTGGCCACATTTGATGTTCGATCCCAGCGGTGTTAGTAAATTCGAAAGCCCCCCCTCCACCCCACAACCCTTGCAAGGATGTGTGAGATTACTTTTCATTCTGTTATATTAATATGGAAGAATTGGTTAATTTTTTAACAAGGCATATATTCTCTGAGCAAAATAGTCCAATTTCGTGCACTGTTTCGTCTGACATTTATATATACGTTCCTCGCCAAAGGTTAAGCGTGCTGAAAAAGCAAATGTAACAAGATCATTGGAGATAAAAACAACTGAATTCTAACTTTTTGTGGAAGTTAATGTATTCTGTCCTGATTGGTCAGCATGAAATTTACCAGTTTAATTTAAATTTGAGTAACAACTGCACAAAGCCAGCACAAACGTGACTGTGTGTGAAAAACACATTTTGGGAAGAAAAAAAATCGTTATGATCTGCTGTCAGTATTTCTGTTACACCAATTACATGTTCACCAATTGGGACTTCTATGATTAAGGCGAGGATTTTCCCCATTAGACCGGCGAGACAGGTCCGAATTTTCAAAGTATAAAGTTGGCGAATTTTTCTTAGCAGAGCTTCCACAAATATGTAAACTGTATGAAATAAGATCATTTGTGATTCAGACCCAAAGACATGGGGAGATAATCCAGTCTGATCCTACCTACCCTAAACTCAAGATTTTTGCATACCTCATTTTTTGAGGTAATAAAAATATTGAAATCAGACATTCATTCCATAAATTTTTGTCATAAATGCATGCTAAATACACGCATATAACAATACAAAGCAATGATTTTCTTCTTGTTACGCTTGATTGGCATTTAAACATGCAAATCCACAGTTAAACTTCCGGTCAAAGCGGCCAAAAGAGAACGCTTCACCATAACTAAAATACAAGTACTTCCCCCCCGTGACCCAGCTTTTCCTTCATGCAGCAGACTTATGCGATGCAAGTACGCAATATATATGAGTGGGAAGCTGGGTCACGGGGGGGGGGGGGGGAACGATACTCAGTAAGCCAAAGAAGAAGAATGGTCAACAGTAGCACTGTGATCTTCAAGGATTATATTGTGTACCATGACCTTGAATTGAGGTCAAGGTCACATACATATAGTCAAAACTATCCAGTGTTGTCTGTTATCTAAGTAATGTGAGTAAAAAAGGGGGTGAAATGTATACAATAAATCATTATTTCAGCGATCGGTTAGAGGATAATTTACAATTTATCTCAACAATGACGTCAACGTATGTTTAACGTACTTTACATAGACACAAAAACTTGAAAATTCATTTGTCATGCAAGTTACATATCATAGTCATAAATGCAAAGCAAAAGTCGGTGATCCGTATAACTTTTTAATTATGGGGAAAATTCACGCCTTAAGCATAGAAGTCCTTTAAGTTTAATGTTTTTGCGAATACGAAACTACTGCTTTTATAATTATTAAAAGAAGCATTATGTGAATTTTGGGGCATTGATTTCTCTGCTCGCTCTGTGTCACTGGGTGGTTGCTTAGTCCCGGTGGGCGATGATTTTTTCTGACAATCGTCAACGATTTTTTCTGACAACGGTCCCGGATTTTTTCCAAATCGTCAATGATTTTTTCTCCGTGACATCATAACAGAAAACTGGTGCGACAAAATGGCGAGTTTAGTCGATTAATACATTTATTTACAAATCCTATGCTTATTCTTGGTAGAGATTAGGCAAATTACATAAAATACAATGTTTAACGTGCTCAACAGATAAAAGATACCTGGAAATTTTCGTTTAGGGTACATCTTGAAGAACTCTCCTCTATGTCTATGTCTGCGAAGTTTACCATAGGGTAACGTTAGTTTTAATCATAAATCGGTGTTGGGAAAAATGTCTCATTATTTTTTTACACTTTACAATAATATAAATAGGCCTGTAAGCCCATTTTCATTTTCATAGGTCCCGGATTTTTTCCTACAAGTCCCGGATTTGCTCCTACAATAGATTTAAAGCGCCTGATTTTTTCTGACAACACAAACCATAAAATAAGTAGTTGTTATGATACGTCATTGTGCATATATTGAACAGCAAGATCAAAAAATGCTTCAAACTTAATTTTGGTGCATAAATGGGTGACAAAATATTTGTCGGTCATCAAAAGGCCAGCCTTTCCATTGTATGCACCATGTAGCCCATTCTATTGCTTCAAATTTGGTTGTATATTTGAGTGCCGCCACGGTCAGGCTATTTTTTTCTCTTATGAGGCATAGTAAATTTACATTGTTTCTCCAGACTTGTGCGTGCATGCATGCGTGCGTACGTGTGTATGTGTGTGATTCCAAAGCATCAATATTTCCTTTTGTACTATCTTTGGTGTACAGTGCTTGCCTGTTTCTCACAATCCTCACCATAGCATAGTGTATGTGAGGCTTGAAAATGCACAGGTCCAGCCGGTTCTACGCTTGAGAGACTGAACAGTTTTACATACTACACATCAACACCAGAACAGAAATGTTTAAACCAAAATGTTCTGAAAGTCAATCCTTTGAAAGCAAGGGATACATAAAAGGAATAAATGAAAATAACATACTCGGTTCAGTTGCAGCCGCCGGGCCGCGTAGCGCAATCGGTAGGGCACCTGACTTATAAGTCAGAGGTCCTGGATTCGAAACCCGGTCTGGCCACATACTTTCGTTTCTCCCTCCGCTGATTTAAGAAGGGCAGTTGTCAGTTTCTGGCGAAAGTATGTGCACTTAGTACTTGTTAACCGCTTAGGAGGTCTAAGCCTGCCCAGGAATAGTGTGGTTAGGTTAACTGACCGTCCCGACATGACCATAGCTGTTTACCGTGGACGTTAAGCATCAACTCAATCAATCAATCAAATCAATTGCAGCCATGTCCCTACCAGGAGCTAATCTCTTTTAAGATTTTTCGAAATGAAATCAATGATTCCAAAGGACCAGAAATTATATAATCTGCACAATGATTGGGCACGGTGAGATATTTAATGGCTATTACACGCCTTCTAACGCCTGTTTCAGTGACGTTTCTATTTGTTTGAGAAAATCTGAAGTTTCTGTTTTAAGAATTTCAGTATGTAATGCCATTGAAAAATTGATGGAGCGTACTAAACACTGTTTGCCATACTCCCATACAAATGACACTAGCTATTGCGGAATTACAAACTCTTGGCAGAATGACGTCTAGATGACGTCTCTCTGGCATGATTTTGAACTCCTAGTTACTATGGTAACAGATATATGATGTCATTGTTATAAACTGTTTGCCATGATCCATCAATTTTTCAATGACATTGCATACTGAAATTATTTCAAGACTTCAGATTTTCTCGGACAAATAATTATTATCAAGTTACCGGTATTCCGTTCCGTGTTATACATGTAATGTGCAACACCAGCCATGCCCCTAGTAGCGGCTCGGCCACTCTATTTTCAGAATGACTCAAAATGAAACAAACGTTTCCAAAATGACCAGAAAATTATACAATCTGCCCTATGGTGAAGTTTGGCGAGACGTTTTTCGGCCGCCACACAGCACTTATTGCACTATGATGGAATACGGGGGAACTTTTAATAGTCGCACGGCACCTCCAGCTTCATGTGAAGTTAAATAAGATTTGAAATGTTAGATTTGTTTAGAAAAATGGAACACTTCCAAAAAATGAAAATAGCAGACTCGGTGTAATCTGCACTTGAAGAGAAGATTCAAGTTTGAAAAAAATGACTTCTGTTGTAATGTCTTTTACGTATTCCTTGCTTCCGAAGGGTTCATAGTTTCGATTTTGTCATCATTTGCATGATGAAGACAAAAACAGTAAATGCAAATACTGTCTCAAGTCATTTCCTGATGCCACTACGACCCTTCGACATTGTGTTGAAAAACATCCAAACGAAAAACTTTGTCTTCTGTGGCCGCTTTGTAATGCAGAAGGGAACCTAATAAAATATAAAGCAAGAGTATTTGATGTGTTAGGCAGTTCGTTAGATGTGACATACAAAATATCCAAATGGCAAACAACAAGGTGTCAATACACACAAGAACAATCACACAAAGTCCTGTCCAAAAAATTCGAAGAATTAACACACCAACAAAATCTGTTCACAAACAGTTATTTACTGAGCACGACAATGAAATACATAGTGAAGCACGGGGCTAACACCAATTTCCCACGCCTGTGCTGTCAACAGAGCCAGTCAGTTTCTATACATGCTCAAGTGGTTGTCGACCGAGACAGTCGACAGAAGTATCATTCGGTCGACAACCACCTCATTATAATATGCATGTGTCATCTACCATAACTGGTACTGCTTACTACCTCCTTCTCTGTCGCGAGCCACTTCCTTTTGGCATCTTCAAATGGCGTCTTTGTATTACCCCCGTGTATACTCGAAAAGTAATCAACTGTATAAATGTGCGCAAACAAAATTTTACCTGGAAATTATCTGGCAAATCCAAGAAGATGGTGGAAACACGTGGGTGGGAGTAGATCTCCTGACTTTGATTTTGCGTAGTTTATGACGCCACATCAGAGATCTCGTGACGTCCAATGTCACAGTGACGTCAGACTATCTAATGCTGGCATTTCACAATCGTAACACTTCGGCCAATTCCGTATCCTGAATTAAAGATATCGGCGAGGATGTCCGATTGGGCATTTCATTCAAACAGCAATTAGGTATATAATGGATTCACAAGTATGAGTAGGCCTATGGCCGTATTTAAGGATGTAGGGCCTACTAAATCAATGAATTTGCTAATAGGGCCTCCACTCCAAACTTTTTATGATTTGATGGACACTCTTTGGTTTTGCTTTTGTTAGACACTTCCACACCATCCTCTAGGGGCAAACAGCGTATACACCCGATATCATACCACTAAACACGCTGAGCAACAGCAGCCCAGGTAACTCAGTAGGTTAAGCGCTGGCCTGCTGATCTAGCGGTCTCTGGTTCGATACCTGCTAAAGGCGGAAATCTATACATCGTAAACGGGATTCCACTGCACATAGCTTTTCATTATCCCCCTACCGTCGTCTTCATCTGACTGAAATACTTTTGAAAAGGAGTCATTCATCCATCAACGCTTAGCAACACCACACTGAAGCGAAATGGCAAGGAGAACGGTTAATTCTCTGGCGCCAGCAATATCAACTTGGAACAACCTGATCACTGTAATTATAAAGTATAAGGCATTGTAGTTATTAAGCATAAAAGATAAAAAAAAATCCTCTCTTTCTGTCGTGTAATGAATTTTTTCACTCATGAACACCTGTAGTGATAGTTTTCCTTGAGGCATACCACGGCATACATGTCAGTAATGCTTCTGATGTTCAATCGGCGAAATAAAATTAGATCACACACTAAAAAATCTAATTGCAGTCTATAATCCGAGTTTTGGGTCTCTGAAATGCAATATATGTGGTAGGAAAAAATCCGGGACACTGTAGGAAAAAATCCGGGACATTAAATTCGTTGTAGGAGCAAATCCTTGACATTTGCTGTAATTTTCGTCCTTGGTTTGCAGAGGTTATTTCACAGAAAAAATGTGACAAACGACTAAATGCGCTCATAAAATGCTTCAGAAAACAACCTGTTTGCAAAAGATCAGGAGAAAACTTGAAAATAAGTTTGTTCACTTACCCTTTTGCTTCGTCACGCTTACGAGACACTAATTGTCAGAAAAAATCGTTGACGATTGTCAGAAAAAATCATCGCTCACCGGGACTAAGCAACCACCCAGTGTGTGTATTGCTTACTCAAATTAATTTAAATTTGATGTTTTACAAAGCTAAGCATTGGTGTTGATGACGGAACGCAGTTGGCTTCATAATGAAGGTTAGAACAACGGTTGTCCATCCGTCGACCACAATATGGCCAAGTTTAATCAATATCTATAGAAAAGACCCCCTATTTGCTCGTGCAAACAAGATACAAGTAACATATACATCTTCGGTTTTGTTTTTGTTTTGTCTTTTTTTTTTCTTTAAGAGGATCTATGGGAAACATGCGCTTATATATGGATACCCAAGATGGAAAATATAGCTATAAAATCTCGGACGAGTTTGAAATCCAGTCATTTCCAATGTCAGTAAGGCATTAATGATGTTTGTCAGTGTGACCACAACACATCACAATTTTAACGCCTGTATTCTAGAACGTTACTCACACTCCTGGTGTAATCCCTGAATTCACTCATTAATTGAGCGACTCAGAAGTTTCGTATTCTTAAATCTCACTTAGTCTTGCGTGTTGAGAATTGGGTGATGGTCGAGTGAACTGTACACCTCCCTCGAGCCTCACTCGTTTTTACTGACTCATTTATTATGTCCTCAGCTGCCCAACCGTTAATGGGCAAACTGGTTTGGTTAAAGAGCATTTTGGTTTGCTGGTCTGTTCGCCTGTCTCTAGTCTGTCCGTCCGTAACATGCTCTGGTAGCTGCGAATCTCAAAAACGGCTGATACGAGGATATTGAAATTCTTATATATGGAATGAATTTGCAGTCCCGTATTCGTCT
Organism: Ctena decussata; assembly: GCA_963989385.1. Taxonomy (NCBI): domain Eukaryota; kingdom Metazoa; phylum Mollusca; class Bivalvia; order Lucinida; family Lucinidae; genus Ctena; species Ctena decussata. Next base: position 9,252,254 of record OZ022500.1, on the reverse strand, counting down.
TCTCAAGGGGCCTTGTAACTGAGAAGAAACGACGTGAAAAACATCTGACTTAAGCATTTTGTATAGAGATAGCCTTTTGGAATCTGAAGAAATATTTAAGTTGGCATGCGGTTAAACCAGTATTTCATTCATATACTGTTCACAAAAAGTAGGGGATTTTCAGGTATGAAAAATTGTAGCATCTACAACAAATGTGATATTCATATGAAACGCTAAATATTGATAAGATAACTATCTGTTAAGACACTTTTCATGAAGGTTTAGACTATATATCCTGTCACGTGATCTGCATACAATTTGTTTCATACAGGGAGTCAGGACTAAAATGTGGTAAAATCGAACAAAAATTTATTCAAATTCTTCAACTAAGCTAACCGTTTTATGCACTTTTAAGTTTTGTATGCTAAAAGATTTTTTTCTTCTTCAACACTGTTATGTTGGGAAGAAAACCAGAAAACAAAATTCGTACAGGTGCATCGAGTTACCGAAATATTTAGACGTTTATGGCTTGCACTCATTATTTTGATGAAAGAGTGTGTAAACCCAATTTTTAGTTTGTTAAATGAAGCATGACAAGTGTTTCTCTGTAAATTTTATAATCTAAAAACAATCTGTTTCGACACCAGATTCGTGTGAAATTCGGGTGTTGACCCCCTGTCTAAAATGAATGACACGCAGGTCACGTGACAGGATACACCAACTAAATTGTAATGCAAAATGTCTTATCGAATATTTGTCTGATGGATACTTGCCGTTTCAGATGAATTTATACAATTTTTAATGACTTAATATCCCCTACTTTTTGTGAACAGTATATCTTTCATTATCAGCCTTCCATAACTCGATACAACTTACCTTCTGTTGACAAGGTCGTAGAACCACGTCATCCTGATGGAGGGCAAGGGCCTGCCTCTGCTTGCAGTAGGTGTTGGATTGGTAATGTTTTGTGTTGTTTGTGCACGACTAAAAATATGTTTATTTAAAGGTATACTCTCTCGAATTTCTTTACAAAATAATTACAAAGCTATGATTCTGGTTAGTTGTATGCAACATAATTAAGATTTGTTCAAAAAATCTTCAACGAAAACATCTTTGTTACGGAGGCAGAGACGATATATCAATGCGTACCCTTCTTGAATATTCACGAATATTTTGTAGTCATAAATTGACTGAATTCCACACGCGTTTCTGCAAGCATGTTTTGAATTTTATGATTGGTGGAGTAAATAACTTTACAAAAGCATTAACCTCTAATCTGTGCACGCGAGTTTTTTCAGCCAATAACCGTCAGAAGTCGATTAAAGAAAGGGCTTAAAATTATTCATGGTATAACTTTATCCTGATTAACTATGATTGCTGGGCGTATCCAGTCTTCATTTTTGGCGGGAATGGCGGTCCGCTATGGCCGCTTTTGTGTATTTTCTTAAATTCTCCTATTTTCAGTGACCATCACAAATCATAAATTTGGCAGATAAATGTAATTTTAAATAGCAATCATTATCATGCCTAGGATATAATGTTTTGTGAGAAATTTAGAAGTTAATAGAAATATTGAGGGTGTTAATCTTTAACATTTTTTGTCAATGATTAAACTTTTACTGAACTCTCTTCCTATTTATGTCAATCCTGTGAGCAGAAAAAAAACTCGGATCAGTCTGCGTGGATGTGAAGCAATTTGTCCTTTTCTTTTCCTTTGTATAGTACTGGTTTTTGTCGCACCTGCTTTAAGAAAGTGCGATATAGTTCACTTTTCTGTCCATCAGTCATTCCGTCCGTCCACAATTATGTCGACCCTAACATCCATGTCCATTATTCTCAATCTATGATACCTACGCTCATCAAACCTGGTATATAGTTTCGTCTGAGAATGGTCTCGAGGAACCTTGCACTAATTTTGGCCTATTTTTCATGCTCTAAAATTTTATGTAAGAAATTATGTCGACCCTAGTGTTCAAGTCCATTTCTTTCCATATATCATACCTGCAATGATCAAACTTGGTATAATGTTTTTTCTTAGAATAGTCTAGGGGATCCTTGCCTTTTTTTATTTTTGACCTATATTTTATGCTCTGTTGACTAAGTAAAATTTTACGTCAAAAATTAGGCCAACCCTAGCTTACTGATCTATTTCTCTGTCTATGATACCTATGTGAATATCTCGGTCCACTTATGAGATAGAGTAGTGCGGTAAACGGCTCTCACTCACATTTTGTGGCCTCCAGATGACAGAATATAGAAATCAAACTTTGCTAACAAAGGGTTTCTGAAATTTCGTTCTGCTACTTTCCAGCAGAAGAAAATATGCGATGTTTGTGAATATCTCGGTCCACTTATGAGATAGAGTAGCGCGGTAAACGGTGCTCACTCACATTTTGTGGCCTCCAGATGACAGAACATAGAAAGCAAACTTTGCTTACAAAGGGTTTCTGAAATTTCGTTCTGCTACTCTCCAGCAGAAGAAAATATGCATTTTTTGTGAATATCTCGATCCACTTATGCGATAGAGTAGTGCGGTAAACGGCGCTCACTCACATTTTGTAACCTCCAGATGACAGAACATAGAAATCAAACTTTGCTAACAAAGGGTTTCTGAAATTTCGTTCTGCTACTTTCCAGCAGAAGAAAATATGCGATTTTTGTGAATATCTCGGTCCACTTATGAGATAGAGTAGTGCGGTAAACGGCGCTCACTCACTTTTTGTGGCCTCCAGATGACAGAACTAGGAAATCATACTTTGCAAACAAAGGGTTTCTGAAATTTCGTTCTGCTACTTTCCAGCAGAAGAAAATATGCGATTTTTGTGAATATCTCGGTCCACTTATGAGATATAGTAGTGCGGTAAACGGCGCTCACTCACATTTTGTGGTCTCAGATGACAGAACATAGAAATAAAACTTTGCAAACAAAAGGGTTTCTGAAATTTCGTTCTGCTACTTTCCAGCAGAAGAAAATATGCGATTTTTGTGAATATCTCGGTACACTTATAAGATAGAGAGGTGCGGTAAACGGTGCTCACTCACATTTTATGACCTCTAGATGACAGAACATAGAAATCAAACTTTGCTACCAAAGGGTTTCTGAAATTTCGTTCTGCTACTCTTTAGCAGAAGAAAATATTCGATTTTTGTGAATATCTCGGTCCACTTATGAGATAGAGTAGTGCGGTAAACGGCGCTCACTCACATTTTGTAGCCTCCAGATGACAGAACATAGAAAATAAATTTTGCAAACAAAGGGTTTCTGAAATTTCGTTCTGCTACTCTTTAGCAGAAGAAAATATGCGATTTTTGTGAATATCTCGGTCCACTTATGAGATAGAGTAGTGCGGTAAACGGCGCTCACGCACATTTTGTGGCCTTCAAATGACAGAACATAGAAATCAAACTTTGCTAACAGAGGGTTTCTGAAATTTCTTTGTGCTAGTTTCCAGCAGAAGAAAATATGCGATTTTTGTGAATATCTCGGTCCACTTATGAGATAGAGTAGTGCGGTAAACGGCGCTCACTCACTTTTTGTGGCCTTCAGATGACAGAACATAGAAATCAAACTTTGCTCACAAAGGGTTTCTGAAATTTCGTTCTGCTACTCTCTAGCAGAAGAAAATATGCGATTTTTGTGAATATATCGGTCCACTTATGAGATAGAGTAATGCGGTAAACGGCGCTCACTCACATTTTGTGGCCTCCAGATGATAGAACATAGAAATTAAACTTTTCAAATAAAGGGTTTCTGAAATTTCGTTCTGCTACTTTCCAGCAGAAGAAAATATGCGATTTTTGTGAATATCTCGGTCCACATATGAAATAGAGTAGTGCGGTAAACGGTGCGCACTCACATTTTGTTGCCTATAGATGACAGAACAAAAAAATAAAAACTGCTAAATTTTGCAGAATTTTCAATTCACTATCCTTACCACTTTTTCTGCAGAAAATTCAGCAGAAAATTCTGCAGAATATTTATTTCGCTAACTTTACCACTTTTTCTGCAGAAAATTCTGCAGAAAATCCTGCAGAATATTTATTTCGCTAACTTTACCACTTTTTCTGCAGAAAATTCTGCAGAAAATTCTGCAGAATCTTCTGCAGAATTTTCTGCAGAATTTTCGTTCTGCTAACTTTACCGAGCCTGTTACGTGTAGGCTTCTTGTTATAACGAATTGATTTATCGTTATTTCGATAACATATTTTTCGAATTTGATATGTCCCTTTAGACTTCCGTAGTATATCATCATATATCAGTTCTGTTGAGTGATGTAGGGCCTCGTGTCCTCTTGTTAACTATGCTATTCTACCACGAATTTAGCAAAACAGTACAAATCAGTGGCTTTTACTAATCTTACAATAAGAGTTAGATGTAGACGTTAACCCATTCCCACTTTACAGGCTGACATAGTCAACTACATGGTCCCAACTAAAAGCCTTCGATTTTGCAAATCTACGCTTAAACTAGCTGAAAAAGAAAAAGATTTTGAAGTACGTCAAACATGTATGTTTATTTATTCATATTTTCATATATTTGTAAACATGCATTTTTATGAAAAGACATTGTCATGGCTAATGGTTCTTGACGATCAACAACAAAAATTGTTTTATTACAAGCAGATGAAAAGCAAATCCATCAAACGAGATTGTTGCTGGATTGTGCTAAATGACAGTTATGTATCTTAAGGTGGTCATAATCACTGTGGCGAATACAAAAATCTGCATAAATGATAAAAATACAACAGATATTCCCAAAACTTAACAAATGCTTCAATTAAAATTTTCCAAAATGCCTGGCTTGTTGACGTTAAAAAAGGTTTATATGAGTAAAAATCAAAGGGTAATTTTCTGTGCCAAAATTTAAGACATCAGCATTGTTATTGAAAATTTATAGAGGTTTGAAGTAACGTAAATATATTACTAAGAGCGTCCTAGCAATTATTTTTTTCCACCTCTTTCACGCATTTTGTAGTTGAGCGGATAAAAACGAGGTAGCCCGGGCCCAAATTTTTTGACTATATTATGAAGAATAGACATGGTAGTCTCCTTTTTCAAGGTTGGACATTTGCACTTGCCGACTTGCCTTGAATACTGTGTGTTTGATAAAGGTAAACCTGCGTATCCTGTATTCAATGATTGAACCGAGTATGTATTTACCTTGTACATGGTCGAATATTTCAGAATTAGCTGGGTTTTTTTCATATGTTCGACCTTACAATTTGAGAAAGAGTTGGACCAAATAATTGCCGGGAAGCTCTTCTCTATGTATCGAAGTACCTTCAGACCTATATTCATTTTTAATACCGTTTTTGACTTTTTTTAAATTTGCGCAGAAAATCACCCTTGGATTTGTCCTTAAAAGCACATTTTTATCACAATATGGCTATTTTTGATATTCTTAACTGTAAAGATGAACACATATCAGGAGCCTGCTAATTTTCTGGGAGATAAGTTAATTTTTATGGTTTTATCCAGATTTTTATATTTACCACAAATCAACATCTAAATATAAAAAAGCCCCATATACAATCTTAGACAAATGTGAAAAAGAAACTAGCCATGCAAAGCCAAAATCAATCACAACCACTATGAGTCCTCTAAAAAAAGAACATACTAACAAGTTAACAAAGCCAAGCATCATAAATGTAAAAGGCATATTTTAAAAATTATACAACATAAGAACTGATGTTCTTTAAACTTTAAAATCCCAGTTAGTTTTACTGAGAGTTTAGTTACTTTTATTTTTCTTCCTCTCCCATTGTCGACGCAACATGGAGATCTGTTTTGCGGGAGAATAAATGTAAAATCCATGAACCTCATATTAAAACCAAGACTATCGTTCTATAGGATTGATGATGAGGCACTCTCTGTGTAGTGTTTCTTATGAATGCGTACAGAAGCAAATATATATAACGTAAATTAAGAAGATTTTCCCGGGATTGATTCATCAAAATGACGTAAAAGACTAGCAAAAGAAGCCATGCATTCTTATAAATGTACACAATCCACTCAGATAAATGCACAGAATTAAAATTTATATCCGAAAGAAAGATACTTATTCTAACACAAACATAATCATGTAGAAATGATTACGGTTGTCTGAATAAGCAAAATGAACAAAACAAACGAGTGATATTAATGTAGATTTGTGGCTATACCAGCATCATAACAGGTCAGTTTTAAACTAGGCACAACTTTTAAACAAACAGTCCGTATCTTGAATACTTTTAACGCTTTCTCAGTGAAAGCAATAAAATAATGTAATAGTTTAGTTATTTTATATCGTATTCATAGCGATTGAATAAAAAGAAGCATCATCTTACGTGACACCTTTGCAGCATTAGCACATCACGGTTTTCTCAATAGACGCTGCCCTAGAGCAGGAACATCAAATCCGAAACTACATAATCGCTTTTTACTAAACCTTCCAAGTTTAAAACGCGACAATTGTCTCACAGAATATATAAAATTTATACTGCAAAGCCTGTTAAACATTGATATAAGAAAGGAAAAAAAACAAAAAAAAAACATGACGCAACTGTTTTGTGGAGAGTGCAGAAGGTGTGTGGGACGTGTTTGGTCAGTTCGAACAATTGTAAATCCAAATGTTTGCTTTCCTGATATCATGTGCTTCTTTAGAATATGTTTGTTAATTCTGTAAACCTTAGACAAAGACACTGTTTGCACTCAGAAAAATACTTTTGAGCTCAAGACTTTCTTGGATGCGGTAAATATGCAAGCTGAACAAACAACAGAAGTACTATAAATGACTGCGTCATTCCCCGACACTGCAAACCTATGCACTTTCTGTTATATTTTATAGGTTTTTATTTCATGATTTCGTACATGTATAGCTTCGTGACCGAGACAGATATTCTCCCTGTAAAAAGGGTTTGACTATCACTGATAGCTTTGAGTGTTTTGATCGAAGGTTGATTATTTTATATGTCATAACAATAGTGATTTCATATGAAACTTTTCATGACTTTACACACGTGTAAAAACCGGTTAATAATAATTGAGCCGCGACACAAAACCAACAATGTGTTTGTGCACCCCTGGGCATTCGACCAGTTAGACTAGACTCTTCGTTATGTGCACAAATGGTAGCTAAGGGTCTAAGCTATATTCATGCTGACAGCGAAGATGATCAGACTGGGCAAATTCCCAGGCTGATCTGATTCTGCGCACAACCACTTTGTTGGTTTTGTCGTGTCGCGGCTCAATTATGTTACTTTGACCATTTCTGTGAAATATGTAATAGGTATATCCAATTTTTTTGAAATGCATCAGTAAATATCGGTACTGATTGTTAGGTGTACAGGATAATGGACGGGCCCTAAAGATATCGGTACTGATCATTAGGTGTACAGGATAATGGACGGGCCCTTTAGGGCGAGTCCAATTATCCTGTACACCTAACAATCAGTACCGATATCTACCGATACATCTCAAAAAGAAATGCATATATCTGTTTTAATCCACAGCTTTATTGAACTTTTAACCTAAAAACGAATAATTAAACCAATAAAAAGTATATTTGAGCCGCGACACGAGAAAACCAACAATGTGGTTGTGCGCATGGCGCAGACTCAGATCAGCCTGAGCAATCACCCATTCTGATCAGACTCTTCACTACGCACTTAAAGGATAGCTAAGGGTCCCATCTACCTCCATGCGGACAGCGAAGACTCTGATCAGACTGGGCAGATGCCCAGGCTGATCTGAGTCTGCGTTGGGCGCACAACCATATTGTTGGTTTTGTTGTGTCGCGACTCATTTTATCTTCTTCATTTATTCTATCTAATTCAACCTGCCTCACCTTGTCTGGAAAATGGGCCTTCCTGTCAGACGCATTAAGGACATCCGTTAGCGGACCTATCAGAAATGGCTTGAGTGTTCAGTGGGAAATTTGAATCAGAAGGTTTGTCCTATTTTAACATTGTACACAGAAGAGGAAAGAAAAGAAAATTGGGCTGCAGTTTAAACAGATTTTGTTGGGTAATCTCTGCTATTCTTTTTAATCGCAAAGAAATTGTTTGTCAAGGGTATTCACTATTTATCTAATTTTGTTTGGGCTATTTCTATCACTTATGTTTTAGTGCTCATTTTTTTTTCAATTACCAGGTATGCAGTGTATGGGCCATCAGAATTCGTAACGTAGAGGCTTTTTTCAACTAAAACATGTGTTGGCTTACTGAAATAACCTCGCTGGTGTGCCTTTTCAAATGGATTACCCACAAATTTCAATGGTTAATTTCATTTTTTTTCTACTAAACATATGTTGTATGGATTCACCTAATTGATGAGTAAACACAACATATGTTTAATGATGTATGGGTACACATCTATGTTTTTTCTGCCATTTATGCAAAAGGAACAAATTGCTTCTCTGGTTGACGTAGCTCTTCTCATTGGTCTACTCTTAAAGAAAAGAATTTGCTCCTTAGGGTCCACTCTTAAAGGAAAGAATTTGCTCCTAAAGGAACAAATTCCTGCTTTCAAGAGTTGTCCCCCATTCAGAAGGGAAGCAAAAATGAAAATGGCAGAGTCGCTTACCCAAACAGTTTACTGCGACCTTAATTCAGTGTTCATTTTCTGCACAAAAAGTTGGTTACCATCAATAATCTCTGAGGTGAGTCTAATGCAGTCATTTGATTTAATGGATTATTTTCATATAACATATGTTGTTGAGACTCATTTTAGCAAGGGGAGTCAAAGGAATACCTTTAACAAATATTTATGTGGCCAAAACAGCAGAGTTTAATGAAACAGGAGTATCTTAAATTGCAGCTCTGTAATGATTGGTCTATTCAAAACTGCACATGATAACTGTACATGATAACAGTACATGATAACTATAGTTAACATAATTTATCAGTACTGGCAACTTCAAAGAAAAGTACTGCCAGCTGTGAATTAAGATCAAGATATTTCAAATTGTCAAAGAGCTGCGGACCAACAATCAGTTCTAAGTCATCAACTTTGGGCAATAACTTTGCCAAAGATATTATAAACTTGCCCATCATCAATAGCAATCTAGGTATTCCAAAGATCACAACCCATGCGAAATCCAAAGAAAATCTGCCAATAAAAACTCAAATTTAAAAGTGGAAACAAAGTGCTTCCTGACGGACGGAGGGACGGACCCATACATACGACAGTCGGACATATACATGGACAAGGTGCGAGAAAACTAAATATCCCGCTAATAAAATATGATGCGGTATAAAAATCAAAGTAGAATGGTCTTAAAATCTTCTGCCCCCGGGGTGCAGCAAGTTCTGCTTAGCCTCATCGGCTGCTCCGCAATGGCTAAATAAAATAACATCTTAAATGATAAAAAACAAAAATACAATCAGGTATTGGTGACCTGCGCCGCTTTACGTAAAACGTCGTAATTCAACAGTTTGTGCATATTTTTGGAAATTACTAAACACATCTGTATGGCATTTATACAAAAATCTGGATCGCCATCAGCCTGAACAGATGCAGTTGGTGTCAGATTTTACACTTGTTCTTTCATCGTGAACTTTTTTATACACAATACAAACGTTTAATGCCTATTTAACATACAACAGTCGGTTGTTTAAAATGAGACATGAATATAGGTTTTCATATTCACCAGCATATTGCATGAGTCCAACAAATAGATATGCAACAATAGTAAAGTAAACTTCTCATTTTATTAATGTCGGCAGCAATCCACAAGACAAAGATTAGATGCCTTCTAAACAAAAATAAAAACAAAAACAAAAAATTTATAGCAGTCTGTCTGGCCTTATTCTGACGTTGAAAAGCTCATCTGCTTATCTTTTTAACCAGGAGGTGCAATCATTAATGTCAGATGGTTTTAAACCCCTTTCTTGGAATAGGTCGTCCTCATATTGCGCAGCTTCAATACGTCCAGTGGCTTCTGAGGAGACGATTGAAAATGTTGAAGGGCGACAGAATTTCAGTGACCTTTATAAAGTTCAAAGAATGACCTTGACATTTAGCCAAACATGTCTTCTTTGCTTATTTAGTAAACGATATTACCAAACATATGTCTAACAATTAAACAGTTTGTTTCAGCATTTTCCCATATAGATGCATAACATACCAAAGTTGCTACTAACAAAAATTAGGTCAAGGTCAATGCAGGTCATTACTTGAATGAACCTTGTAGGGCCAGAGTCCCTGGTGCTACAAACAAAGTTTTAAGGTCATTGGATATATTTTGGTTTTAGAGGAGATTTTAAAGACATTTAATCGTAAGGTCATATGGCCATCACAACCTGCTTAACATTTTCCCCTGACACAGGGAGGCTTCAGACGAAATATGGTTTCGAATCGGCCAAGTGTCGAGAGAATGTCAGTGTGACCTTGAACAAAGTGAAAAGTATGATCTGAAAGAACTGCAAAAGAGGAACAAGGAAACAGTTCGAAAGCACAATGTAATCGGGAACTGGACATCGGGAATAGGAAACCGGGAACCGGGAACTAGTTCCTTGTTCCTTATTTGGAAAAAGAAACACATCGATCTGAAAGAACTGCAAAAGAGGAACAAGGAAACAGTTCCTTATGAACAATACTGATTATTATTTACTTGGCGCAGCGATATGTATTCTGACATATAACATGTTGTATAAGGCATAAAATGATGTTGCAATCGGGTATATGTGAAAAAGTCATTTGTTCTTATAAATGCTTCTTTGTAACTAAAAGAAAATGCAAATTCTCATCAGGAACTGAGAATCGGGAACCAGGAACTAGTAGCCTGTTCCTGATTTGTATATCCATCACCATTGTTTGAAAACGGCCAATCGGCAACAAGGAACCAGTTCCCGGTTCCTTATAGAACAAAAAGCGGCTTAAATGAAGTTGCATGAATAATTGTTTTTTGACATATTACATATTATTTGGCATAAGATAGTTTTGCCACAGACTAAATGTAATGCTTTAATACAATGAATTCAACTTTGTAAGTAACAAACGAAAGCCTAATATAATCGGGAACTGGGAATCGGGAATCGGGAACCGGGAACCGGGATCTAGTTCCTTGTTCCTTATTTGGAAAGAAATCATCAATATGAGAGAACTGCAAAAAGGCAACAAGGAAACAATTTCCGGTTGCTTATGAACAATACTAATTATTTAATATTTGGCATATTAATACTTGTTCTGACATATAACATGCTGTAAGGCGTATAATGGTGTTGCAATCGAGTAAATGTGAAAAGTCACTTCTAATCAATGCTTTTTTTTAACTAAGAAAAAAATCTAATCGGGAACTGAGAATCGGGAACCGGGAACTAGTTCTTGTTCCTTATTGGTATATCCATCATCATTGTTTGAAAACGACAAATCGGCAACAAGGAACCAGTTCCCGGTTCCTTATTGAACAAAAAGCGGTTTAAACCAAGTTGCATAAATAATCTATTTTTGAAATAACGCATGATATTAGGCATTAGATGATGTTGCTACCAAGTAAATGTAATGCTTTAATACAATGAATTCAACTTTGTAAGTAACAAACGAAAGCCTAATATAATCGGGAACTGAGAATCGGGAATCGGGAACCGGGAACCGGGAACTAGTTCCTTGTTCCTTATTTGAAAAAAACAACAAACAAAACATTGATCTGAAAGAACTGCAAAAGAGGACCAAGGAAACAGTTCGAAAGCACAATGTAATCGGGAACTGGACATCGGGAATAGGAAACCGGGAACCGGGAACTAGTTCCTTGTTCCTTATTTGGAAAAAAACACATCGAACTGAAAGAACTGCAAAAGAGGAACAAGGAAACAGTTCCTTATGAACAATACTGATTATTATTTACTTGGCGCAGCGATATGTATTCTGACATATAACATGTTGTATAAGGCATTAAATGATGTTGCAATCGGGTATATGTGAAAAGTCATTTCTTCTTATAAATGCTTCTTTGTAACTAAAAGAAAATACAAATTCTAATCGGGAACTGAGAATCGGGAACCGGGAACTAGTAGCCTGTTCCTGATTTGTATATCCATCACCATTGTTTGAAAACGGCCAATCGGCAACAAGGAACCAGTTCCCGGTTCCTTATAGAACAAAAAGCGGTTTAAATACAGTTGCGTGAATAATTGTTTTTGACATATTACATATTATTTGGCATAAGATAGTTTTGCCACAGACTAAATGTGATGCTTTTATTACAATTAATTCAATATTGTAAGTAAGAAATGAAAGTACAAAATAATCGGGAACTGAGAATCGGGAACCGGGAACAGGGATCTAGTTCCTTGTTCCTTATTTGGAGAGAAATCATCAATATGAGAGAACTGCAAAAAGGCAACAAGGAAACAATTTCCGGTTGCTTATGAACAATACTAATTATTTAATATTTGGCATATTAATACTTGTTCTGACATATAACATGTTGTAAGGCGTATAATGGTGTTGCAATCGAGTAAATGTGAAAAGCCACTTCTAATCAATGCTTTTTTTTAACTCAGAAAAAAATCTAATCGGGAACTGAGAATCGGGAACCGGGAACTAGTTCTTGTTCCTTATTAGTATATCCATCATCATTGTTTGAAAACGGCAAATCGGCAACAAGGAACCAGTTCCCGGTTCCTTATTGAACAAAAAGCGGTTTAAACCAAGTTGCATAAATAATCTGTTTTGGAAATAACGCATGATATTAGGCATTAGATGATGTTGCTACCAAGTAAATGTAATGCTTTAATACAATGAATTCAACTTTGTAAGTAACAAACGAAAGCCTGATATAATCGGGAACTGGGAATCGGGAATCGGGAACCGGGAACCGGGAACTAGTTCCTTGTTCCTTATTTGAAAAAAAAAACACATAGATCTGAAAATCCTGCAAAAGAGAAACAAGGAAACAGTTTCTTATGAACAATACTGATTATTATATAGTTGGCGCAGCGAGAAATCGGGAACCGGGAACCAGGAACCGGTAACTTGAAACCGGGAATTAGGAACCGGGAACCGGGAACCTGGAATCGGGAATCAGGAACAGGGAACCAGGAACCGGGAACTTGGAACCGGGAATTAGAAACCTGGAACCAGGAACCGCGAACCTGGAATCAGGAAGCGGAACCAAGAACCCGGGAACCGGGAACCAGGAACCAGGAACGGGAACCGGGAATCAGGAACGGGAACCAGGAACCGGGAACCGGGAACCGGGAACCAGGAACCGGGAACCAGGAACCGGGAACCGGGAACCGGGAACCAGGAACCGGGAACTGGGAACCGAGAACCGGGAACCGGGAAACAGGAACCGGGAACCGGGAACTGGGAACCAGGAACCGGGAACCAGGAACCGGGAACCAGGAACCAGGAACCGGAAACCGGGAACCAGGAACCGGGAACTGGGAACCAGGAACCGGGATTCAGGAACCGGGAACCAGGAACCGGGAACCGGGAACCAGGAACCGGGAACCGGGAACCGGGAACTGGGAACCAGGAACCGGGAACCGGGAACGTACTTAACGGTCATTTTTTTAAATCAATATGATATTAAATCAATATGATACAAATTAAGATGACCAAATAAGATCACTTTGAACTCAGCTTGTTGGAGCCAGACATTTTTTCAAGCAGCACACCTAGGATAGTTGACTGTCACTCTACTCAGAAAGAAGTAGTTATACTCAAATTCACCTGCTCAGCAACAGACAGTTGCTAGAATGTTAACTATCACCCTGCAGAAGATGTGTTGTGGATTTTGGTTGAGCCGGGAAATGTGGTACCGTAAATCAGTGTTGCCTAGCACCGGAGCTGGTTGCTCGGAGAAAAAAATCGAAGAAAACATGCAAATATTCCTCTTTGTTTAGTTCTATCTCCAGAACCCTTTATTCCTTCCGCTGATTCAAGAAGGGCAGTTGTCAGTTACTGGCGAAAGTATGTGCACTTAGTACTGGTTAACCGCTTAGGAGGTCTAAGCCTGCCCAGGAATAGTGTGGTTAGGTTAACTGACCGTCCCGACATGACCTTAGTTGTTGACCGTGGACGTTAAGCATCAAATCAACCCACCAACAAACCAGAACCCTTTATATCTGCAGTCTGAAATTAGGCCTATAAAATACCTTAATATATCCCCTCTCTGATAGAAAAATCCAAATAAAAACATATTATGTGTCTGTTATGCACTACAGATTGCCCCGCTTCGGGGTTAACGCCAAAATCGACGTTTCGGAACCTTCTGGCGTCATAAATCGACCACAATCGACCGACTTTAGCACAAAACGGTTCCTACTTTTGGTCCTTTCAGTAGCTGGAACAAGATTTGATAAAAGTACAAAAAATCAGACTTCAAATACTTGAATCTCCTGGTTAAATAATCAAATATTGTATTTTCCATTGTGCCGAGGAAAGGTGACGGTTGAGCCGGGAATTCCAAATATGCGTTTTAGTGGCTGTTTTACATACATTCGGCGTCGCATATTTTTTCCACAGAAACTGAACTTCAACATGTTGGACGACTTGTTTAGAGTGACCTTCCGAAAGATAGACTTATATAATATTTCTTCTTTTATATATTTCATTCAATTAACCAGCTAGCTCTTGTATCTACGCAGGCTGGCATGTTCCTAACCTGGTCAGCCCGAGAATAGTTCTTTTTGCGTCGCTGTCCATATGGTACAAGAGGTTATAATGAGGCCTGTCATTAAAAAGCATTCATTCTTGACAAACTTTTGTCGAAACAGACGGCTACGAACTCAAATACTTATTCCCGGCTCAACCGTCACCTTTCCCCATGCACAATGGAAAATGCGATATTTGCCCATTTAACAAAGAAATCACTTTTTTTGAAGGCTGATGTTAGTTATATCATCGAATTTTGATCTTGCTACTGAAAGGACCAAAAGTCGGGAGCAGTTTAAGATAAAATCGTTCGACTTTGATCGATTTATGACGTCAGAAGGTATCAAAACGTTGATTCTGGCCTTTACTTCGAAACCGGAGCAGGCTGCAGAGCAGACCAGTCACAAAAATTTTAATTTGGATTTTTCAGTCAGAGAGAGGATATATTAAAGTATTTTGTAGGCTTATTTTCAGACTCCAGACTTTAAGGGTTCTCGAGATATAACCAAGCAAAGAGGAATTTCTGCATTTTTTCATTGATTTTTATCTCCGAGCAACCAGCACCGGTGCTCGGCAACACTAATTTACGGTACCACATTTCCCGGCTCAACCAAATTCCACAGCACATCTTCTGCAGGGTGAATATAGCAAGTAAACATGTACTGTTTAAGCTGTAGATAAAAACATTCTTAAGTCTGTACAAATGCATTGGCTGATCTGGTCCATATTTTCACACCTCATAAACTATTTGTTACATTAGAACAAACGAATGCTCCATGTTGGGTAGTTAATGAAAAGTTGTCATTTCACTTAGACAGACAAAAAGTTTGTCAAATGATGAAAGAGAGAACCTAATTACTTTTGATCTCATGATTAATCTCATTAATTATCACTACTGCACACAAAACCCATTAAATTTTATAAAAAAGTCCATTATTAGATTGTTAGATAGATCCATACATCACACACAGATTAATTTACACCCAAATAAGCAGCTTTTGAGCACTCAGCAGCAGGCTTATCAGTCATTTTTGAGTTACTTCCTGCTTTGACTCCGTTTGATAATAGTGGCATGCTGGGTGAATTTTAGATAAAAAATATTGACATGAACAGTTACCCAACTACAATGTATGAAAGTATTGTGGCCAAAATGTATGTATTTCTGGTATCATTCACAATTTTTGTTTTTTACCATGAAAAACATTAAGCCAAAATTGCAAAAAAATATTTTTCTACCAGAAATATGTACATTTGGGCGAAAATACTCTCAGTCAGTAGGCAGAGAACTGTAGTTCATGTTCATGTAATTGTTTTTCTCAAAAATTCACCCAGCATGCCACAGTGACGCAAACGGAATCAAACCAGGAAGTAACCAAAAATGACTGATAAGCATGCTGCTGAGTACTCAAAAGCTGTGTGTTGGGATGTACGTTAATCTGTGTGATATGCAGAAATTGCTCATACAACAAAATAGCCAGAAGTATAGGTCTCCTCGACAAAATTGCAATTTTGTTTGTACAGTTAAACTTTCATACAAGTAAGAGCTTTTGTGACCGGCGTCCCCTCAATGCTATTTCAATATATGAATCACTGTAAATTTCGTCAAACTTGTACCCTACGGCTAGGTCCCCTTCGAAGTGGCATTGCAAAAGGCAACAGCGTTGGCAATTTCACTTCGAATTTGCCTGACCCGTACGCACTTCAAATTTTGCTAGTGAACCTCAGATGTATTCGCCATGTTTCTTTGTAAATTTTCCTATGTTGCTTACCATGTAAGTCTGGGAATAAATTAGATTTGAATCTGGCTGATGACAAACGAATCAGATGCTATAATACTTTTATTTTCAATATATTCCTGCTCAGGGTGTCTATTTAAAGTAATGCTTTTGCATACTTTTTTCTCTTAATGTGCTCTCATTGCCCTAATTAAATGTAAAAAGTGTAAATGAGCCGCGTCACGAGAAGGCCTGACTTCGGGGTTTCCGAGAAGGTCTGACACAAACCGGGCTGTACAACAACAGATTTAGCAAGAAGAAAGATACAAAAGCAATACAATACAGTACCCAGCCTGTTTCTCTGAGGCCATGTAACATTTAAGTCTTCTGTCGGTACCAGGAGTTCATATAAGTTTCAAAACTCATTTTCTGAGATAAACAACAATGGTTCATAGAACTAGAATGAAAATTGAAAATAACGAACAGTCAACTTAACATGATAAACCGCATTTAAAAGCTGAAAAATATCGAGCTTTATCACCAAAATTCAGGAAACGGTCTCGAATATTCAGAAAAGAATACTACTTCCGAACAATACTATTTTCATAAAACATCTTAATTTAAGTAAAGAAAAAACCAAGTGAACTGCATTTTTTTGTGTTTTTTATATATATATATATATATGTCGAAGTCCAGATAGGAATTTAGCTAGATCCGGAATCTGGCTAGGCCAGATAGGAATTCTTATTTGGACTGGCCAGATTCCAGATCTGGCTAAACTATCATTTAGTTTAGCCAGATCCGGAATCTGGCTAAACTTTGTTTAATCCAAATAAGAATTCCTATTTGGCTAGCCAGAACAGGAATTTGCAAAGATTCCTATTTGGCTAGACCAAATAGGAATCTTTGCAAATTCCTGTTCTGGCTAGGCCAAATAAGACTCTTGTTAATTTAGCAGTAATTGCTAGGTACTGCCTATTATATCAGCCTTCTTATTTCTTTACCAAATTAATCAGTTAGGTTGGGGGTGATTCTCTCCTGAACTTCCACGAACAAGCTTGCTTCTCCAATTATTGATGTTCCGATTTAGATTTTGGTTCGATTATACAAGTTCCTGATCATTGCTCATTACATTGACTTTACCATGACCATGGTTTTACTTATTGCTGTCATGTTAAGGGCCATACAGGAATTAAAATAATTTGATTCTGATAACATTAGTTCCTAATCATTCTTCATCAAATTTACTTTTGATGTACAGGATAGGATTTATAATAATTTGGCTCTGATTGTACCAGTTCCTGATCATTGCTCATATTTTCGGTATTTCACCACGCTCGACCATGGTTTTATAGTTATTGCTGACATATGTTTTGTTCTTTCTCTTGATATACAATGCAGGGTATATAATCATTTTGTTCTTTGCACTAGTTCCTGTCTTGGGAATACAAACTGTTATTGAAGCCATTTAATCATTATTTAAGAAGGTTCAATTAGCATTAAACAGTGATTCCTATTTGGCCTAGCCAGATCCGGAATCTGCCTAGCCAAATAGGAATTCTTATTTGGACTAAACAAAGTTTAGCCAGATTCCGGATAGTTCAGCCAGATCCAGAATCTGGCTAGTCCAAACGAGAATTCATATGTGGCCTAGCCAGATTCCGGATCTAGCTAAATTCCTATCTGGAGTACGACCTATATATAAATCCAACAGAACACACAGAATTCGGCGTTTTAAAAACGCTCAGACACGGCTAGAAATCACCTGGAATCAGACCCGCTTCTGGAGTTCTGATTTAACCCAGCTGCGATAACACTTCACATAAATGCAAAAGGCATAAAGGGAGATACACTTTTCGCATCTGTACGCCTCAGAAATTCTGCCTCGAATGACAAATATATATTTGCACATGCTGTCAATCGCTCATACAACTTTTTCGTTAAACACAAGAAACAGAATATCGCTCTCTCAGACACGGTGTGCAATAATAAATACATTTATAATCCACCCTGTTCAACCACCTTGCTACTAAAAGTAAAAAGTATGCAAAGACCAGGAACTGAAACAATCAAAATCCAAATCCAGCCCTCAAACCATAGTTGGAAACAACTAAGATTACAAATAATCAAGATACAGAGAACATATGGCCAACCGAGTGAGCAGCTTGTTCCCAAAAGGTGGCCACTCAGCAACCCAAACCGAACCAAAAATAATAAGAACATACATAAGGTAAAACATCACAGAAACTCTGACACCAAAAACAGGCAACAGAGAACCACAACAGAACTACCGCCTTGGAACGGTAAGTAATGAATTACTGGGGGGCTTAAATCGATTTTACAGGCCCAACCTCACCCTCAGTTTCTGAAGTGGTACAAAACATTTAGTTGGTAGTTCGGTTCGCATGATAACCCTCTAACTCGTCAATGAATCATCACGGTAAACACATAAATCAAATTTCAACACCATGAAGAAGCAAAGACGAGGACTCAACAGATACAACGGGCCGTCTGACAGGTGGAGATCCCTGTCCTGCCAAACGACCCCACTGGAAATCTGAAGCAAAAGAAGGTCAGCAGTTGAGCCCCGGTGGACCAAGCAACAGACAAAAAGGCTCCGGTCCCAACCAACTAAAATATATAGCTTTAGGTCGGGGCCATCATAGAGTCTGACGACCGATCCCCCGGGTGAGCAATTAAAGAGTGCAGCAAAGTTATCAACCGTGATTGGGTTAATCACTAAGCATGCAGACTGTCGCATAACATTTAAATTATAGCCAATACGTTTGTGACGTATTATTATTTTTCGGAATTGATCAGAAAAATCAGTCCTACCCTTAATCTTTTTGAATTTGTATACTAAGTCACCATAAAATTCTGGTTCGATAGGCCTTGGTGTAAAAGAAATTTTAATCCGACATCAAATTTTGAAACCAATTCATGGTGTCTGCGATAGAGTTTAGAAAAAGCCTTTCTAAGCTTATGATACCGATAGCCCTGTTGAAGAAGTTTAGCAGTTAAACATTTATTACGAGCATTAAAGTCATCTACATGACTACACACTCTAGCAAATCTTATAAGTTGAGAAATATACACTCCATAAGAGGGACGACGTGGAACGTCACCATCCAAAAATGGAAAATTAACTATATCAAAGTCAAAGTCATCACGTTTATCATAAATTTTAGAAGATACAAAACCGTTAGAAATAGATAGATGTAAATCCAAAAAGGGGGCCTCGGTATCTGAAGTATTAGCTTTATTCAATTTAAGTTCAGGTGGGTAAATTTGGTTAACCATGCTTTCAAAATAAGGATTATCAATATTCAGAAGATCGTCTAAATATCTAGAGGTAGAGTTAAATGCCTCAATGATATCAGCTTGATTATCAACCGAAAGAGAAGTCATGAAATCTCTTTCATAACAAAATAAAAACAAATCGGCCACAAGAGGAGCACAATTTGTACCCATCGGAATACCAACAATTTGTCTGTATAACTTATTACCAAATCTGATGTAAATATTATCTAAGAGATATGATAAGGCGTCACATACATTCTGACATAAACCTAAACAACATTTCAAACGAATATAAATTCAATCATTGCATTATATAAGAACTGCACGAAATCCATGTAATTTTATTTGATGTACTGCCAGTACCATCAACATTATTTTCATTCATGTGCACATAAATACTTCCAAGCAGGCATGTGCGATACAGCTTGACACATTATTTCCAGTGTATTCACGAGTGTGATGTTGTGAACGACTGAACGGTTGTGTGTCAGTACAGACGTTTCAAGACCGTTATAGTTATTTCGTTATAGTAATTTGTTAATTTTATTATTTTTCGAAAATATTATTCTGTAGAATACGGATTGACTTACGTGTACTTTTAACGTGTACTTTTAAAATGAAACGTTATGTTATAAAATGAATTACATTAACAAAATGCTAATTGTATACTTTTTCTCTCATCGTATTGATTTCTTTGAAAAATGGTGAAATGTGTGACTTTCGTTTTCTGGAATGTTCGACTCAGACCTCCATATTTTAATTGTGCTTAATCCGATTTCTATGACAATTGGCATGTATTGCCGGGAAACAATGTCCCAACTTATTCCATTGTATTTTTAGCTCGCCTGAGCCGAAGGCTCATAGGTGAGCTTTTAGTATACCCATGCTCCGGCGTCCGTCGGCGTCTGTCGTCCACAATTTCAAACATCTTCTTCTCTGAAACCGGTCGGCCAATCAAAGCTAAATTTTATGTGGAGCCTCCTTGGGCGGGGGGAACGAAAGTTTGTTCGCGGCATGTGGATCACATGATCAAGATGGCCGCCACGCTCATATATATTGTAAAAACCCTTCAAAAATCTTCTTCTCTGGAACCGGCGGGCCGATTTCCACGAAACATGGTTGTAGCATCGGGGACTCCTGCCCATCATAGTTTGTTCAAATGATGACCCTGGAGTGACCTTGACCTATTTTACGGAAAGGTCAAAATTGGTAACTAAGGCTTTTCAATAGGAAAAAGTGAAAACAGAGGATTTCTCAGAAATTATTGCAGCCTGTGAAATGAAAGTTGGTAGCTGCAGACAACTAGTGGAGTTAATGACGTATTGTGAGTATTGAATGTCAAGGTTTTTTCTTGACCTTGGCCCAAGGCGATTTACATATGAAAATTAAAACTTGCTTTTCTCAGAAACCACTGGGCCATTTAAACAAAATTTTGTATGTAAGCTTTTAGGTACGTGAAATGAAAATCTAGTAAAATGATGCTGGTCCTATGACCAAGATGGCTGCCATGCTCATATTTGGTAAAAACCATGCAAAAATCTTTTCCGGAACCAGGGGGCCGATTTCCACGAAACTTGGTATGTAGCATTGGGGACTCCTGCCCATCATAGTTTGTTCAAATGATGACCATAGAATGACCTTGACCTATTTTATGGCATGTTCAAATTTTGAAACTTAGGCTTTTCCATAGGAAAAAGGGAAAACAGTGGATATTTCAGAAACTACTGCAGTCAGAGACCTGAAAATTGGTAGATAAGGACAACTAATTCTGTAAATGAATGTAAAATAGTACTTAATATCAAGGTCATTTCATGTGAAAATTAAAACTTGTTTTTCACAGAAAACACTGGGTCATTTTTAACCAAATTTTATACTTTGTCTTTTTTACATGGAAATGAAAATTTAATAACACGATGTTGGTCACATTACCAAGATGGCCACCATGCCCATATGTGGTAAAAACCCCTTTAAAGATTTTCTTCCCTGGAACCAGTGGAACAATTTCAACGAAACTTGGTATGTAGCATCATGGACTATGGCTCATCATAATTTATTAAAATTATTACTCTGTATTGACCACGACCTATTTTTCGGCAATGTCAAATTTAGCTACTTAGGTTTTTATATTGAAAAGGTGACAGTCATGGATTCTTTGGAAATTAATGCAGCCTTTGACATGGAAATTGGTTGAGATACTTAACTAAAGGAGTAAATGAAGGTATATGAGGTTCCCTTGACTTTTTCCGAACATCATATAGATATCCTAGGCCAAGGTATCAGGTGAGCGTTTACAGGACCACTGGTCCTCTGGTTAAATTTGAAAGTCTAGTTTTCAAGAAAATACAAACATAAAAGTGTGGGCGTTAGAAAAGTCCTTAGGTGTAGTTTGATGAAATGTTTCATGCATATGAACGAACATTGTCTAGACACTGGTATAAAAAACGCAGACAAAAATTCGCCAAGCATCAGCCCGTCCGGTCGTGGTCAGTTACTGAAAATTTTCTTAAACCACGTGGTATATTTTGATCAAATTTTGCTCACATACATTTTAAGATTGACTTGCCCACTGCTCACTGCAAAACGGTGACGAAGCTTAGCCGAAAAATTCGACTGCCGCCATCGCTTTCACTAGCATCACTAGCATTATGGTCGAAACCATCAGTATCGATGGATAAAAAACATCAATTACTATGATTGTTTTTACTGCTTCGCTGCTATCCATAGGGTAAAATTTTCGATCAGAACTGATTAGAGCTGCTTAAGCCATTTAGCTTACCAGTGTTTCTTTTCATGTTGATCTTTGACAGAAAAGCTGTAAGTGGGTGTTACGAAATGAATCAGATCGTCGACTATGTCGTTGAAATTCTTTTTAATCCTTTCAATCAGTAGGGCTACAGGTTTTAGGGTAACTGTGGTAATAAAACATTTACGGAAATTGTGGCTATCTGTCATGGATGGATTCTCGGTGAATACCACACGTGTTCTAATCACATTGAAAGCATGATTCTTAAGTTGCATGATTTTAAGGTGAGCTGCATAGTATTTATAATCGTAAATTATTATTGCGATTTAGACCAGGCTTCAAATTCAAAATGAAATGTTATGATATTATTAGTGCTTGGATTCAGTGTTAAGACCTGAGGGGCACTTCAAGTCCGGCAGTCAGCTGTTTGGGCTTAGAGGCACGTCTCACCTGGAGATTCTATATACATCTCCAGGCTAATACTAACCCGGGTAGAGGCAAAATCACAATGCCACGTGCTCGAGAGTCCTAGCCAAGGCGGGATGCACGTATACTAGGCGAAGTCGGCCGATGTTGTCGAGGTGATTGGCTGTTGAAAGTGTGGGACGGGGTGAACCAGTAGTGTTCGACCACTAAGGTGTTTCCCATAATATATATAGACCGGTCCCTGGTATGATCTAGGGAGCGACCAGTATATAAGTGCGTGCGCGATATGGTATAAGTGGGTGTTTCCCATAATATATGGACCGGCCCATGGTAGGATCCAGGCAGCGACCAGTATAACTCAGCCGGCATAAGGCCTTATTTTTTGTGAGCTCAGTTAACGTTTTTGTTCTTTGTATTTTCCTTTTAGTTCATGGCGCTGAGCCGAGTACGGTGTTGACGTCAGACGGTAATCTATTTGCGTATCGTACGCAAATCGATTTCAGATTTGAAACAAACACCTTACTTGAGCCAGCGACATGAACTGATATGTGTTGTAAATTATTGTAGTTGTTACAGTTGTTAATTGTATTGTTTGTATATAGAACCAGTAAAACCGGTTAACCCCCCCCCCCCAGTAGTTATTACTGACCGTCCCAAGGCGGTACTTTCGTTGCGGTTGCATTTGTTTTATGTTCGGTGCTGTTTAATTTATTTTGTTCTCATTTTAACGCTTCTATAGTACAAATAGAAAATAGGTAAAAATAATTGTTAAATGTTTTTCGTATAATTTGCTTAGTCTGTTGTAACCCTTCTGTTGGTCAAAATTATTTAGTCCAATAAAGATAGCTGAGTTGCCACCTATTTGGGAAAGAGCTGCTGACTCGACTTATCACTTGTAATTTATTATTTGTTGGGATGTCTTTGTCAATCTTTCCCTTTGATGTTGGGGATAGGGTTTGGGATCTGATTCAGTCAGTTCCTGAAGTGTAGTTACTCTTTAAAATTTTCATATATATATAAACTTCAAAAATTCTAACGTTGTTAAACTTTCCTTGTTAATGTAATACACTGGTCGATAACCCTTTAACCGGAAGTCACCCTCCGCCGTCCTGGCGACGCATAAGGCTCTACACCCGTGTCAACCGTGTGTAAAACCTTATGCGTAACATGGTGTCATAAGTAACGGGATTGGTTTCCGGTTGATATCTGCCAGTGTAAGACATTGACAATATATAGAGAATCTAGGCACTATTTTGTCACTTTTTTATTGACTTTCTGATTATTCTTTTCTAAGGTGACGTAAGGCTGTTTGCATTGATGTGAATTTTAGGAGAGCAATTTTGCCACTAAATTCTTCGTAAATGTAACCTACACTCAATTAAGGTCAATTATCCTTATTCCCTGCGTGATGAAGTGCGATAGCCCATGCATTAGTTTGTGATAGAATATAACAGGTTGCATATCTGAGTGGGGAAACTGAGGTATATAGACCTGAATTGTCTTGGCACGGATGATACATATTTAGTTTTAAGGTCCGTTTGAGTACCTTGGCACTGCTGTTGCATGACAATTTGTTAGTTAATTTAAACGTATTGTACGTTGTGTCGTAACCGTTACTGAGGTCCATTTTATGTCCTGATTTAGTAACGTAGGTCACCCGTAACGTTGTATAATATCGTTACAATGAACTAAACCTAGCAGCAGAATCTTAAGTTTGATTTAAGTATCTTATAAGGTTTTGTAATGTAGGACATACAGTTGTCATGTCAGTGTTAATACGTTGCGTTACATACGTTACGTCTGTATGTTCGATACGCTAAATCAAGTTGGGCGTAATTGTAATGTGGGTTATTTACGTCATCTAATTACGTCATTTGATAGTGAAAAGTAGTTCTTGGCAAAGTCAACGTCAGTTAATGACGTTATTTCCGGACTGTTATGAACGTAACTTTAATAGCTACGTCCAGATCGCGATTATACTAATTAATCAACGTTTTAGTTCGATTAGTTCGTGATTATTATTGTCAACGTTTTAGTTAACGTGTGCGATTATAAGTGAACGTCGGTTTCAGTTAAGTTAACGTGAGCATTACGTTAAGCGTCATGGATCAGTTAGTTAAGACAGGAAAGGAGTTAGGTTATGAGGGGTAGGCTTTGCAGGAATTTTTGAACCAACAGCAAGAGACTGAGCGGGCAGACAGGCACGCAGTAAGGGAACTTGATAAAGAGAAGATCGCGGCAGAGATAGAAAGGATCGCGCAAGCCAAAAAAGATAGGGAAATTGAATTGGCTAGGATGGCGACAGAAGAAGCTAAGATTGCGGCGGATAGGGAAATCGAGATGGCGCGGATTGACAGTATAGAGCGGCAAGCCGAGAAAGATAGGGAAGTTAGGTTGTCTCAAGTCGAAAGTGATAAGGAAGGGAAGTTGTCGACCGAAGTTGAGTTAGAAAAGTTGAAGTATAGTTTGGAATTGCAGCAACGCGAGTTAAAGAATCAGATAGAGTTGCAGAAGGTAACGTTTAGAGTTGAATTAGAAAAGCAGAAGGCTGAAAAGTTAGCGCATGCGCGAGATCCGAAATTACCGTATTTTGATGAAAGTAAGGACAAAATAGATAGTTACTTATCAAGGTTTGAGAAATACGCGACGGCGAATAAATGGGATAAAAATGTTTAGGCTGCATATCTAAGCGCATTACTTAAAGGTCGCGCGCTTGATGTATATGATAATTGTCCGTAGATGATGCGGCAGATTATGACAAGTTGAAAGATGCGTTGTTAAAGAATTCCGATATGACTGAACGCGGATTTAGGAAGAAATTTCGCTATGATAGGCCTGAAAAGTCCGAAACGTTTATTCAGTTTAGTAGTAGACTTAGGTCGTATCTTAAATGGTTGAAAATGACGAAGGTAGTCCAGTCTTATGAAGCTGTTTGCGTTTTTTTTCGCTAGAGATCAGTTTTTTGAAGCCTGTAGTAAACAACTAAATGTTCATATGAAACCGAAAACATTCACGAACCTACGTGAGATGGCTGAGGAAGCAGATTTGTTTGCAGAAGCACGTGGCGGTATGTACGCTTGTGTTAATAAGGGGCAGCGATATAGTAAGGGCGTAACTCAGAGTAGATCTGATAATAAGCTGATTGCGAAACCAGAGATAAAATGTAGTATTTGTGGTAAGGGATATTTAGCATATAAATGTTATAAGAATCCCGATAGGAAGCAAGCATATAGTGCGGAGGTAGGTGCGAGTGCGAGCGGATATAGCGGAAATAAGGGGAGTAATTATGCACCGAAAGATGACACACAAAAACCACAGAGTAAGAGCGATACTGTGCAGACGAAGGGTAGTAATACAGATCGTGGACGCGGACGTGGTCGGGGTGGCGGACATCAAATGAGCTTTTGTAAAACTACAATCAATAGGTCTCATAAAACTGAAGGTCTCTATAAGAGTAAGGAAGAAAGTCCATTAATCGATGATAACGTGGATAAGGAAGGTGTCTGTTACTTTTTAAGGTCGCAATTACCAACAGCACAGGGTACGGTTAATGGTAAAAGGGTCACAGGTTGTACTGGGTGTGTCGTTCGTGGAAACTTGGTTTCTAATGATCAGTTACTTGGTAGAGAATCTGATGTAATTTTGATTGATGAATCTACCCAAAGGTATCCCTTAGCAATGGTTGACATAGATTGTCCATTTTTCACAGGAAAAACTGAGGCATTGTGTATGGAAGATACATTGTATGACCTGATTATTGGAAATATTGACGGGTCAAAACTTCCCGATATGTCCCATTTTGCAATGGCGGCAGTGACTAGGTCACAAGCTAAGCAAGGTGAAGAGGTCTATAGGAAACTTAAGGTTCCTGATCAAATTATTGCTAGTGTAAGGGATACATATACTGGGCAAGCAGAATTCTCGGTTGGAGGAGAATTGTCACATAAATGGTTTATTAGGTGTTGTAATAGTCTCCCTTGAGCTGAATTGAACAGAAAATTATGTCTGGAAAGTGCTATATATTGTGCAGTCTGCAGGTTCGAAAGCCGTTCTTTAATCAGCAATATAATCTGTCTGAATTATGTATTTTCTCAGGTGCTTTCAGTTTGTGTTGTTAGTGTAATTTAGTTTCAACGGCTGAGAATTGGAAATATGCTAATGAAGATGGCATTTGTCTATAATATCTGTTTGCTACTTAGTATAATTTATAAGCCACAGTCAAGTGTGACCGTATATTCTGATACAACTAATACGATTTCCATTAGGTACCAAGTTTTACCTAAGAAGTCGTTTTTGGGACACAAGTACCATGTTTTGCTTGATCTCAAATATGTAAAACTTAAACTTGGCTAAGTTTCCTGACCCCCTAACTCTGGGGTTGGGCTGTAAAATATGCAAATTTAATCTAAGATAAATTTGCTAAATATTGTTAGGCTGTAGAGGAAACATAATCTGAAATCATGCCATTTTTTTCATTAATATAAATAAAATCATTCAATACAAATTACTTTTTCTTTCATATTCTCAGACAAGCTCAAAAGAAGAACCCGTAGGGAGAATGTTTGCTCTTGTTCGTCTGTCCGACTGTCTGTCCTCGACTGGGACTGGTCGTCCGTCTGTCTGTCCTTATCCGAGTCTGTTCGTCTGTCTGTCTGTAGGACAGTATTTGTTCGTTCATCCGTACAACACTTGTGTCCGTGTGTAGTGTTTAACAGGGCTATTGACCTGCCCGGGTGTGCTGATTGGGGCTGAACGGACAAATACTTATGCGTATAAACTTGTGTGCAAAGCATTAGAGAGCCAACATGATAGAACAAGTAGTGTAATATACTATTTCAGGACAGTTTAACACTTAAGTGGAGTAACAACAGTTAAAGTGTAAGAGCTCATTCCCTTCATATTATTAAGGGACTCATTCCCTTACAATTAGGGATCTAGTCCCGTTACACTAGTGATAAGGAGGCGTTGAGGCAGGCCCAAGTTGTTGACCCTAAATTGAATGGCATAAGGCAAAGAGTCGAATCTGGTAATGTGACTATCAGTCGTGGATTGAAGCCAAGTTTATCTGAAAGAAAGATTTATTGTATAGGCAGTTTACTAAGGAAAATAAGGTCACTTTTCAACTTGTTATCCCTGAAGGTTTTCATGAAAAAGTGTTAAGATTGGCGCACGAAACCTTGATGTCAGGACATTTAGGCATAAAAAACGATGGATAGAGTGCTAAATGAGTTCTTGTGGCCTGGAGTTTGTGGTGATGTGGCAAGATTTAGTAAATCTTGTGACATTTGTCAAAGGACTATTCAAAAAGGTCGTGTCACTAAGGTACCTTAAGTAAAGTTGCCACAGATTGACACACCGTTTAAACGAGTGGCTGTTGATATAGTCGGAGCGACAGAACCTCGTTCTGACAGGAAATCCCGCTATATTTTAACAATGATAGACTATGTGACGAGATATCCCGAGGCGGTAGCGTTACCCGGCATTGAAACGGAACGTGTAGCCGAAGCGTTAGTTGAGATGTTAAGTAGAGTTGGCATACCTGATGTAATGTGAACAGATTGCGGAAGTCAGTTTACTGCTGAAGTTATGAAAGAAGTAAGCAGATTGTTATCACTCCAGCATTTAACCACGACACCGTATCATCCTATCTGTAACGGTCTTGTAGAGCGTTTTCCCGCGACGTTGAAGCAAATGTACTTAGGATGTGCGCAGAACGTCCAAAAGACTGGGATACTACTGTTTGCAATAAGGGAGGTTCCGCAGGAGTCATAAGGATTTTCTCCGTTCGAATTACTATACGGACGTAACTTTAAGGGCCCTATGGCAATATTACGTGAATTATGGTCTGAAGAGGTATAGGATGAGCAGGTTCTGTCTACGTACTAGTACGTAATTGAGCTGAGAGAACGATTAGAGCAGACCTGTAAGTTAGCACATGATAATCTACGAAATGGTGTCGTGAGTACATATCATGCTAATATGCTGGAACAGTATGTCGAACGTCGTAGTGTGCCGTCACATTGTTTATTGTCGACTGAGACTACAGAGTCGATTGATGACGATTGTAGCGATGAATTTTCTCTTGATGATTGTGCTTTTCCGACAGCTAAAGAACCGGAAACTTACAATGACGTCAGCATTTCAGATACGTAAACGTCAGAACAACGTATGGAGGTTGAAGCGTTGATTAAACAGTACCCATATGTACTATCAAGTTTACCCAGTCGAACTGATCAAATACAGCACGATATCAAACTACTCACGTCAGAACCCATAAGGACGAAAGGTTATTCTATCCTGTACAAGACGCGTAACGTCATGGAGACGGAGATACAGGATATGTTAGGTTTAGGCGTAATCGAGCCGTCGATTATTCCGAAGAAAGACGAAAGTCGATTATTCCGAAGAAAGACGGACCAGTTAGATTCTGTATCGACTTCCGGAAGCTTAACAAAGTGACGGAATTCGATGCAGAACCTATGCCAAATATGGAGGAGGTTATCAATAAAATGTCTGGACATAGATACTTTACAAAGATGGACCTGAGTAAGGGTTATTGGCAAGTCAGTCTTACTGAAAGGTCTAAACCTTTAACAGCATTTGAAATGCCTAAGGGTTTATTTCAATTTAAAATAAAGCCCTTCGGTTTGGTCAATTCGGGAGCCTCTTTTTATTGGTTAATAGGAATCATATTGTCCAATCTCCCAAATGTTGACAGTTTTGTTGATGGCATGTGGATATTTACTGAAAGATGAAAGGAACATGTGACGTCATTACGTCAAGTATTAGATCGGCTCAGGTCGGCCAAATTGACGGCAAAACCATCGAAATGCATGATCGAATATGGCAGTATCGAGTACCTTGGTCACAATATCGTCGGACAGACGGTACGACCGCAAGAGGACAAGATACAGGCTATCAGAGATGCTCCTCGTTCATGTACGAAAATGCAATTTAAATATTTTCTGGGATTAGCTGGGTTTTACCGTCGTTTTATCCCAAATTTAGCTTCTCTGACTGATTTAACTTAACGGGACAAACCTAATTCTATCAAAGATTGGCAAGATCAGCATGAAAGGGCATTTCAAACCCTGAAGAGTAGGCTCACGTCTAGTCATATTCTTCGCTTACCTGTTTTTCAAGAAGGTAACCCGTTTGTACTCCGGACAGACGCTTCAGACGTTGGTCTTGGAGCTATTTTCCTTCAGGAATTTCGAAGGGGAAGGTCGTTTGCCGATTGCTTATGCTAGTGAGAAATTGTTACCTCGGGAAAGGAACTACTCTGTAATTAAAAAGGAATGTTTGGGTATAATCTGGGGTGTTGAGAAATTTCGTGCGGAGTTCCTACTTGAAACTGACCTCAAACCTTTGTCCTATATGCAGACGGCTAAGGTGCTCAATCCCCGAATCATGCGTTGGGCCATGAAATTGCAGCCATACCGATTCAGGATCGTTGCAATCCGGGGCCAAGATAATTTGGGGGCGGACTACCTTAGTAGATAGTTTGGCCATTATGCATCGCACCGTTGTTGTGTATATAGCTACTTTTCCAGTTTTGACATAGCCTACGATTCGATTGCATTTTGTACTATTTCAGAAAAGAAACTCTCTAAGGGGAAACCTATGTTACGAAATGAATCAGATCGTCGATTGTGTCGTTCAAATTCTTTTTAATCCTTTCAGTCAGTAGGGCTACAGTTTTTAGGGTAACTGTGGTAATAAAATATTTACGGAAATTGTGGCTATCTGCCATGCATGGATTCTCGGTGAATACCACACGTGGTATAATCACATTGAAAGCATGATTCTTAAGTTGCATGATTTTAAGGTGAGATGCACAGTATTTATAATCGTAAATTATTATTGCAATTTAGACCAGGCTTCAAATTCAAACTGAAATGTTATGATATAATTAGTGCCTGGATTCAGTGTTAAGACCTGAGGGACACTTCAAGTCCGGCAGTCAGCTGTTTAGGCTTAGAGGCACGTCTCACCTGGAGATTCTATATACATCTCCAGGTTAATACTAACCCAGGTAATAATTTGTTAAAAATGCATATTAAGACGAAATGCACATAACTTCCTATTTACCTACCAACCTTACTTTCTTACCTAACTACCTTCCTACCTAAGTACCTAAGTCACTACCTACCAGCCAACCTTCCTACCTACCTGCCTGCCAACCTCCCTGTCTGCCTGCCTGCCTGTCTACCTACCTTCCTAACCACAATATCTATCTATCTATCTATCTATCTATCTATCTATCTATCTATCTATCTATCTATCTATATATCTATCTATCTATCTATCTATCTATCTGCCATTATCTATCTATCTATCTATCTATCTATCTATCTATCTATCTATCTATCTACCTACCTACCAACCTACATACCTACATACCTACGCCCCTTCTAGCCAATCTACCTACCTACTTACCTGCCAGCCTCCCTCTCTGCCTATCTACCTGCCTGCCTACCTACCTACCTACATACGTACC
>OZ022500.1:9191011-9216011 GCA_963989385.1 Ctena decussata | reverse complement strand
CTGCTTATTGGCGTTATAGGTCTGTCATTCATAATTCTCTCTGCCTCAGCCATAAGCATTTGTAGCTGTTCATCAGTGAGTAAATGTTCTCTGGCAAGTGCTTTCAGCATTGTACATGTAGACCGAATCATTCTGTCCCATACTCCACCCATATGGCTTGCAGATGGTGGATTAAAATGCCATTCGGTTTCTCTTTGTATCTTGTGTTGTTCTACCTTTGATTTATTCCATTCTTGTAATGATTTCCGCAACTCCTCGTTATCCTTGACAAGATTTGTTCCATTGTCACTGTATTCCTTGTCTCCTCCTCGTCGGCTTGTGAAGCGTTGAAACGCAGCAATGAAGGAATCAGCTGTCAAACTATAGGCAACTTCTAGATGGACTGCTCTAGTCGTTCAGCACGGACATAAGCATCCATATTTCCTCAAATGCGTTCGGCCTGCCTTTACAGTGAGTGGTCCGGAGTAGTCTATGCCGACGAATGAGAAGGGCGGTTTATCTGATGTCATCTATGCTTCAAACAAGGGTGCAATCTGCTGCGTACATAGCGGAGCATGTTGACGTTTGCTTATGATGCAACCTTTAATAACCCTTTTTACAGTGCTGTGTCCTTTTAATATTCAGTACTTTTCACGAATCGCCGCCAGCAATTGCTGTACCCCAGCGTGACCCCCTGGTCTCATGAAAGTCGCGAATAATCAACGTTGTCACGTGATGTCCACTTGGCAGTATAACAATACATTTATTTGTGTTGCCGGATACCAGACGACCTTTCAATCGAAGAAGACCAGCATCTAAAAGAGGTTCAAGTGTTGCAATGTGACTATCCTTCTTCACAGGCCTTCCGTTTCTCAAACGAGTAATTTCATCCAGGAAGCAACTCTCTTGTACACGGAGTAAAATATCGTTTTCAGCTTTCTGTACGTCTATTAAGGTGATATTGCCCTTATTACATTGCACTTGATAGCGTGAGTAGCGATATCTGCAATAGGATTTGAACTTAATTAACCAAGCTGTTGAACGTAGTAATTTCCACCAGTGTGAGAAATGATCAGTCCAATTCTTTGTAAAGTCATTAATGGTAGCGTGGATCACTGTCTCTTTCTTTACCTCTGCGTCATTTTCAGCTATCCCAGTCGCAAGTTGTTGCTGTGGCCAGTGCTCACTGTCATGCCAGAGAAACTTGGGTCCATTCAGCCAAATGAGGAGGCTCTGTTTATCACTTGCATCGATGCCTCTTGAAGCAATGTCAGCAGGATTCAAGCTGGATTCAACATGACGCCACTGGTTTGGAGAAGTTGCACCATGGATAATACCTAGTCTGTTCCCAACAAAGGTCTTGAACCGACGCGAAACGTTCTTGATGTAACCAAGTACATTCATAGAATCAGTCCAGAAAGTGACCTGGTCAATGTTCAATTCTAATTCTTCAGACAAAAATCCATAGAGACGACAAGCAATTACAGCTCCAGATAGTTCAAGTCGTGGTATCGACATCTGCTTGATTGGTGCAAGGCGAGATTTTCCAATTACAAATGAGCAGCTAATGTTGCCTTGATGGTCAGCTAGTCTCAGGTACGCACATGCTCCGTCACCAAGTTCAGATCCATCCGTGAATAGGTGCAGCTGGGCGTTTTTAATGCAACCGAAACCTTGTGGCTTAAAACAGCGATTCACAGCTACATTCTCCAAATGTGGTAAATTGTTCAACCAGGTTTGCCATTCATTTTCGTCCACCTTTGATATTTGGTCATCCCATCTCAGCTTCTGTCTGCATAGATTTCGGATGATAGCTTTTGCTCTCAATGTAATTGGTGACACAATTCCCAGTGGGTCAAATATCGAACTGACTATTGATAGAATGCCGCGTCTTGTGAATGGTTGATCCTTTGCCTGGACATTGAACTTTATTGCATCTTCATTTACATCCCAGTTTATGCCCAGAGTACGGTCACAGGGCAGTGCGTCGCATGGATTCAGACTGGCGATGGCTGGAGCTCTTTCGGACTCTGGGATTGCGTTTAGGACGTTTCTGCTGTTACTGAGCCACTTAGTCAGCTTGAATCCACCCATCTTTAACAGTGATCGCAAGTCTAAGGCAAGTTTTACTGCTTCCTTTTCCGGACGGAACCGATTTCAGACAGTCATCAACGTAAAAAATTCTGTGAACGGTCGACAACATTTCTGGTTCGAATAAGTTGGCATGGTCATCAGCGGTCCGTTTCAGCGCATGCGCGGCGCAACGTGGGGACGACGTCGCACCGAACAGATGAACTTGCATACAATAGCATCTAGCTTGTTCATTTAAATCCCCGTTTGGCCACCATAGAAAGCGCAAGGCATCACAGTCCTTTTCATGAACTCGTACCTGGTGAAACATGGCTTCAATATCTGCGGCGAGAGCAACTTGTTCTTGTCGGAACCGGATAATAACGCCAACTAAGCTGTTCATTAAGTTGGGGCCTTTCAGTAGCTGGCTATTGAGAGAAATGCCTTCATACTTAGCTGCACAGTCCAACACCACGCGTACCTTTCCAGGTTTATTCACATTTATCACGGGATGGTGAGGTAAGTACCACACACGCTTTGAGTTTGTATTTATGTGATTCACTTCCTTAGCATATCCCTTTGCTATATTACCTTGTACAGTTTCTGTATACATTTGATCTAGCATAGGATCCCGTGATAACTTGCGTTTAAGCTGAGGTAAGCGGGCATGTTCTAAAACAATATTATTTGGTAGTACTGTGTCTTCTTCACGCCAAGGTAATGCGAGTTTGTAGTGGCCATTTTCATGGGTGATGGACGACTCCATGATTGTCATGGCACGCTTATCTTCTACAGATATGGATTTCGATTCATTCCCTGTACTTCATCGAAGTCTGTTGTCCACATTCTTTCGAGCTGTTGCTGCAAAAGAATGTCACTGGATTGTTGAAAATTCACACTGATTGTGTCTGATGCATTTGTAGTCCGAACAGGTCCACGTATCGCCCAACCGAGACGTGTACGAATTGCGTATGGTTGGTCACTGTTGTCTGAACGTACCTCCAATGGTATATGAGCAGCTGGCGAATCTGTGTCTATCAACAGCATAACATCTTTTGTGTCAATTCTTGGTACATCAATGTCCTTCAGGTAAGACAACTTCTGAATATCGGCACTTACCACTGCGGAACGAGTTGAAATTGGGAGTCTCTTTACCGACCATACATTATGCAGATTTACTCTATCATTGCTGTTCACCTGCTGAACTTGTAAGTCGACCTCCTGTCCATGAGTGGTGTTGCCAGTAGAGCTCACAGTTGAAATACTGAATGTCACCGGTCAGCTGTAAACGTCCAAGGCAGCCAGCAAGCGTTCATCACACAGCGTCTTGTCCGCGCCGTCATCCAGAAGTGCATACGTCTCGCACCCTGAACCACGACAGGAATGATCCCCAAACAATTTTTGGGGGGCGGAGGAATTTGTGGTCGCACAACTGACAGAGAGCTGCGTAGCTGCGTGTTCAGAGGGCTGCGCAGCTGCGTGTTCGGACTCATTTATCCATTTATGCAATAATATATGATGCAGTTGTTTACAGTCAGGCACCGTGCAGGCTTTCAGTTTCCTGCAATATTTAGATACATGTTTACCTTTCAAACAATTATAACACAATTTTAACTTACGGACCAAGTTATATCGGTCATTATTGTTCATCGTTTTGAAATTTTCATCCTTCGTGTCCGCGGTAGCCATTTTTTTCTCAATCAATAATGGCAAGTCGAGAATTGTTAGGAATTTCGGTTAACCTATAAGCATACGAGATATGCGCTTCATGTCTTTAATACATCTTAAAATAGCGATTCTCTGAAACAAAAAATAAATAAATCAATAAAAAAATATATTTCTAATTCAATCACATATAAACGAATCGAAAATGAATACACACAATTTAAATCATAGAAAATAATCTGCAACAAACATGTTTTGGTCTACATCGTAGTAAGAGTTAAGTAAATAATTTTCATTGGAAATAGTTAGGCTGGCCCACAAATAAGAATAAACCCGTATTTTCTGACCAAATAGTAAAGAATTTAATTACCACATCATAGAAACTGGATCCTTAGCTGATAAGAAAATAAAACAAATTGCTTACCGACTATGCGGTCATTTATATCTTCGAAATCCTTAAGAATATTCATTAGCAACTAAAGGTGTATTAAGTCGAAGTTAATAATTTGTTTAAAATGCATATTCAGTCGAAGTTAAATTACCAACCTATTTACCTACCTACCTACCAACCTACCTGCCTACCTACCTAACTAACTACCAGCCTAACTACCTGCCTGCCAGCCTCTCTGTCTGTCTGCCTTCCTGCCTACTTAACTACCCACCTATCTATCTATCTATCTATCTATCTATCTATCTATCTATCTATCTATCTATCTATCTATCTATCATCCTCCCGATCTATCTATCAATCTGTCTATCTATCTATCTATCTACCTACCCACCTGCCATTATCTATCTATCTATCTATCTATCTATCTATCTATCTATTTTCTGGTCCTGTTTATTATTGGCGAATAAAAATGTATATTAAGTCGTAGTTTATAATTTGTTAAAAATGCGTATTAAGTCGAGGTGCAACTACCTACCTATTTACCTATCTACCTACCCACCTACCTACCTAACTAACAGTCTTCCAACCTGACTGCCAGCCTCCATGTCTGCCTGCCTGACTGCCTACCTACCTATTTACGATCTATCTATCTATCTATCTATCTATCTATCTATCTATCTATCTATCTATCTATCTATCTATCTGCCTGCCATTATCTATCTATCTGTCTATCTATCTATCTATCTATCTATCTATCTATCTATCTATCTATCTACTATCAATCTATCTATCTTTCTATGTATGTATGTATCTATCTATCTATTTATCTATCTATCTATCCCCTGGTCCTCTGTAGAAAAATGCATGTTAAGTTGAGGTGCAAGTACCTACCTATTTAACTATCTACCTACCTACGTACGTACCTACTACCTACATAAGTAACTACCAGCCTAACTACCTGCCTGCCAGCCTCCCTGTATGTCTGTCTTCCTGCCTACCTATCTATCTATCTTTCCTCTGGTCCTCTTTATTTTTTGCGATAAAAAATGTGTATTAAGTCGAAGTTAATAATTTGTTGAGAATGCATATTAAGTCGAAGTGCCACTATCTACCTACCTACCTACTTACCTACGTACCTAACTAACTGTCAGCCTAACTACCTGCCTGCCAACCTCCCTGTCTGTCTGCCTGCCTGCCCACCTACCAACCGTCCTACCTACCTACCTACCTACCTATCTACCTGTCGGTCTGTCTGGCTATCTATCTATCTATCTATCTATCTATCTATCTATCTATCTATCTATCTATCGACCTACCTTCCCAGGCTGCCTTTTAGCCAGCCTATCTATCTATCTATCTATCTATCTATCTATCTATCTATCTATCTATCTATCTATCTATCTATCTACCGACCTGGCTGCCATCCTCCTATCTATCTATCTATCTATCTATCTATCTATCTATCTATCTATCTATCTATCTATCTATCTATCTATCTATCTATCTATCTATCTATCTACCTGCCTGCCATTATCTATCTATCTATCTATCTATCTATCTATCTACTGTAAAGCACTTATATTTGGCGGTCACTTTATTTCGGCTATATTGGCGGAAAAGAAGAATATCGCCAAATTAAAATGCCGCCAATATAAACTCGTGATACTAAAAGAAAAAAAAATATGATTGAGCATATAATCCTATTTCCTTTACCAAAATAACAAAGCTAATACACATAACATATATAAGTGCAAAAGAAGATGCCTTGCAAACAACCAGTGGGAGGAGACGGAGTATGAAAATGTTCTCACCATCCTAATTAGTTTTTTACTTAAGTTGACAAAAAATATGTTTACTTTAAACAATTAACTACGCAAAATGTAACATGATAATAATAATTGTTATTTTAATCATCATGACCATATAGACCTAGAATAAAGAGCCAGATACGACGTCAGCAGAAATATTTTGTTCTTTAAAAATAATAAATCAGACGAAATAAAAATCCGCCAAAAGTCCGTATTTAAAAACCGCCAAATTTTGCTGCCGCCAAAAATAAGTGTTTTAAGTATATATCTATCTATCTATCTATCTATCTATCTATCTATCTATCTATCTATCTATCTATCCCCTGGTCCTCTTTATTATTGGCGAATAAAATGTATATTAAGTCGAAGTTAATAATTGGTTAAAAATGCATCTTAAGTCGAAGTGCCGCTTCCTAAACATTTACCTATCTACCTACCCACCTACCTATCTGCCTACCTACCTACCTACCTTCCTACCTACCTACTTACCTATATACCAACCTACCTACCTACATGTTTACCTACTAACCTACCTACCTAACAGCCTACCTACCTGCTTGCCAGCCTCCCTGTCTGCCTGCCTAACTGCCTACCTACCTACCTACCTACGATCTATCTATCTATCTATCTATCTATCTATCTATCCATCTATCTACCCATCTTTCTAGCTGCATGCCTGCCATAATCTATCTATCTATCTATCTATCTATCTATCTATCTATCTATCTATCTATCTATGTCTATGTGTATTAAGTCGAAGTTAATAATTTGTAAAAATGCATATTAAGTCCAATTGCCACTACCTAAATATTTAACTATCTACCTACTCACCTACCTACCTACCTACATATATACATAATTACCCACCTACCTACCTAACTAACATCCTACCTACCTACCTTTCAGACTCCCTGTCTGCCTGCCTAACTGCCTACCTACCTACCTACCTACCTACGATCTATCTATCTATCTATCTATCTATCTATCTATCTATCTATCTATCTATCTATCTATCTGCCTGCCATCCTCCCTATCTATCTATCTATCTATCTATCTATCTATCTATCTATCTATCTATCTATCTTTCGATCTATCTATCTATCTATCTATCTGCCTGCCATCCTCCCTATTTATCTATCTATCTATCTATCTATCTATCTATCTATCTATCTATCTATCTATCTATCTATCTAAATCTCTATCTACCTACCTACCTACCTACCTACCTACCTAACTAACTAATTACCGCCTAACTACCTGCCTGCGAGCCACCCTGTCTGTTTGGCTGCCTTACTATCTATCTATCTATCTATCTATCTATCTATCTATCTATCTATCTATCTGCCTGCCTGCCAGCCGCCATGTCTATATTCTTATATATCTATCTATCTATGTATCTATGTATCTATCTACCTATTTACCTATCTACCTACCCACCTACCTACCTACGTACATACCTACCTAACTAACAGCCTTCCAACCTGCATGACAGCCGCCCTCTCTGCCTGCCTGACTGCCTACCTACCTACTTACGATCTATCTATCTATTTATCTATCTATCTATCTATCTATCTATCTATCTATCTATCTATCTATCTATCTTTATATGTATGTTTGTATCTATCTATCTATTTATATATCTATCTATCCCCTTGTCCTCTGGAGAAAAATGCATATTAAGTTGATGTGCAAGTACCTACCTATTTAACTATCTACCTAATTACCTACCTACCTACCTACGTACCTACCTACCTACTTAGCTACTTACCTACCTATCTACCTACTAACCTATCTATCTAACTAACTACCAGCCTAACTACCTGCCTGGCAGCCTCCCTGTCTGTCTGCCTGCCTTCCTACCTTCTTACCTACCTACGTACCCACCTACCTACCTACCTACTAGCCTATCTATCTATCTCCCGGTCCTGTTTATTATTGGCGAATAAAAATGTATATTTTTCATGGAAGTTAATAGTTTGTAAAAACAATGCATATTAAGTCGAAGTGCCACTACCTACCTATTTACCTATCTACTTACCCTCCTACCTACCTGCCTACCTACCTACCTACCTACCTACCTACCTAACAGTCTAACTACCTGCCTGCCAGCCTCCCTGTATGTCTGTCTGCCTGCCCACCTACCTACCTACCTACCTGCCTACCCACGCACCTACCTACCTACCCATCTATCTATCTATCTATCTATCTATCTATCTATCTATTCCCCGGTCCTGTTAATTATTGGCGATAAAAATGTGTTGGTCGAACTAAATTTAATTAGGTAAAATGCATATTAAGTCGAAGTGCCACTATCAACCTATTTACCTACCAACCTTCATACCTACCTACTTAACTAACTAAGTAACTACCAGCCTAACTACGTGCCTGCCAGCCTCCCTGTCTGTCTGCCTGTCTGCCTACCTACATACCTTCTTACCTACCTACCTATCTATCTACCAACCTACCTTCCTACCTACATACCTACCTACCTATTTACCCACCTACCTACCTACTTTCCTACCTACCTATCTACCTGTCTGACTATCTATCTATCTATCTATCTATCTATCTATCTATCTATCTATCTATCTATCTATCTATCTATCTATCTATCTATCTATCTACCTACCTGCCTGCCATCCTCTCTATCTATCTATCTGTCTATCTGTCTATCTATCTATCTATCTATCTACCTACGTACCTTCTAACCTACCTACCTAACTCCTTACCTGCCATCCACCCTGTCTGCCTGCCTGCCTACCTGCCTGCCTGCCGATGTACCTACCTACCTACCTACTACCTGTCAGCCTCCCTGTCTGCCTGCCTGCCCGCTTACCTACCTACCTACCTACTTACATACGTACCTACGTACGTACGTACCTACCTACATACCTACTATCTATCTATCTATCTATCTATCTATCTATCTATCTATCTATCTATCTACCTACCCACCTACCTACGTACTTACCTACCTTCCCTCGTACCTACCTACCTACCTACCTACCTTGCCTGCCATCCTCCTTGTCTGCCTGCCTGCCTACCTACCTGCCTACGTACCTACCTACCTTCGTACTTACTTACCTAACTACCTACCTACCTACCCACCTACCTACCTACCTATCTTTCTATCTATCTATCTGTCTATTTATCTATTATTGGCAAAAAAAATGTATATTAAATCGAAGTTAATAATTTGTTAAAAATGCAGATTAAGACGAAGTACACATACCTACCTATTTACTTACCCACATTACTTTCCTACCTACCTACATTCCTACCTAAGTACCTAAGTCCCTACCTACCAGCAAACCTACCTACCTACCTAACTACCTGCCTGCCAACCTCCCTGTCTGCCTGCCTGCCTGTCTACCTACCTTCCTACCTACATACCTACTCTCTATCTATCTATCTATCTATCTATCTATCTATCTATCTATCTATCTATCTATCTATCTATCTATCTACCTACCTACCTAACTAACTACCTAACTACCTACCTACCTACGTACATACGTACCTAGGTACCTACGAGCCTACCTACATACCTACTTGCCTGCCATCCTCCCTGTCTGCCTGCCTACCTACCTGCCTGCCTGCCTACCTATCTGCCTACCTATCTACCCACTTACCCACCTACCTACCCACCTACCTTCCTACCTATCTATCTATCTATCTATCTATCTATCTATCTATCTATCTATCTATCTATCTATTATTGGCAAATAGAATGTGTATCCCCTGGTCCTCTTTTTTATTGGCGAATAAAAATGTATATTAAGTCGAAGTTAATAATTTGTTATAAATGCTTATTAAGTCGAAGTGCCACTTCCTAAGTATTAACCTGTCTACCCTTCCACCTACCTACCTACCTTTCTACCTACCAACCAACCTACCTACCTAACTATCTACCCACCAAACAGCCTTCCTACCTGCCTGCCAGCCTCGATGTCTGCCTGCCTAACTGTCTACCTACCTTCCTACCTACCTTCGATCTATCTATCTATCTATCTATCTATCTATCTATCTATCTATCTATCTATCTATCTATCTATATATCTATTTATCTATCTATCCTCTGGTCCTCTTTATTATTGGCGATAAAATGTGTATCAAGTCGAAGTTAATAATTTGTTAAAAATGCATATTAAGTCGAAGTGCCACTTCCAACATATTTACCTACCAACCGACATACCTACCTACCTACCTACCTAACTAACTACCTACCTACCTACCTATCTACCTGCCTGTCTGTCTTTCTGACTATCTATCTATCTATCTATCTATCTATCTATCTATCTATATATCTATCTATTATTGGCAAATAGAATGTGTATAAAGTCGAATTTAATAATTTGTTAAAAATGCAGATTAAGACGAAGTGCACATACCTACCAGCCAACCTACCTACCTGCCAACCTACCTGTCTGCCTGCCTGCCTGTCTACCTACCTTCCTACCTACATACCTACTATCTATATATCTATCTCTCTATCTATGTATTTATCTATCTACCTGCCTGCCAATATCTATCTATCTACCTACCTATCTATCTATCTATCAATCTATCTATCTATCTATCTATCTATCTATCAATCTATCTATCTATCTATTTATCTATCTATCTACTGTCTATCTATCTGTTTATCTACCTATCTATCTATCTACCTACCTACCTACCTACCTACCTACCTATCTACATACCTTCATACCGACGTCCCTTCTAGCCAATCTACCTACCTACTAACCTGCCAGCCACCCTCTCTGCCTACCTACCTGCCTGCCTACCTGCCTACCTACCTACCTTACTATCAACACACCTACCTACCTAGCGAACGACCTACCTACCTACCTGCCAGCCTCCCTGTCTGTCCGCCTGCCTTCCTACCTACCTACCTACTTACTATCTATCTATCTATTTATCTATCTATCCATATATCTATCTATCTATCTATCTATCTATCTATCTATTTATCTATCTACATGCCTACGTACCTGTCTATCTACCTATCAACCAAACTACCTACCTGCATACACATCACATACCTACCTACCTACTACATACCTACCTACTTGCCTGCCAGCCTCCCTGTCTGCCTGCCTACCTACCAGCCCACCCATCTACCTACCTTCCTACTTACTTACCTACCTACCTACCTACCTGCGTACCTACCTATCTAAATACCTACCTACCTACCCACCTACCTACCAACTTACCTACCTACCTACGTATCTATCTATCTATTTATCTATATATCTATTATTATCAAATAAAGTCAATTAAGTTAAAAATTTGTTAAAAATGCATATTAAAACGAAGTGCACCTACCTACTTATTTACCTACCTAAGTACCTACCTACCTACCTAACTGCGTAAGTACCTAAGTACCTTCCTACCAGCCTACCTAACTACCTACCTGCCTTTTAGTCTCCCTCTCTCCTGCTTACCTGCCTAACTACATTCCTACCTACCTGGCTACCTACCTTCCTATCTACTGTCGTTCTTTCTATCTATCTATCTATCTATCTATCTATCTATCTATCTATCTATCTATC
Organism: Ctena decussata; assembly: GCA_963989385.1. NCBI lineage: Eukaryota > Metazoa > Mollusca > Bivalvia > Lucinida > Lucinidae > Ctena > Ctena decussata. The sequence goes on along the minus strand of OZ022500.1, from coordinate 9,204,543 downwards.
TATCTTTCTACCTACCTGTCTGCCAGCCTTTCTATCTATCTATCTATCTATCTATCTATCTATCTATCTATCTATATATCGATCATTTATTCTCTGGTCCTATTTATTATTTGCAATATAAATGTGTATTAAGTCGAAGTTGATAATTTGTTAAAAATGCATGTTTAGTTGAATTGAAACTACCATCCTATTTACCTACCTACCTACCATCTTACCTAACTACCTACCTACCTACCTTTCTACCTAGCTAACTACCAGCCTAACTACCTGCCAGCCAGCCTCTTTGTCTGTCTGCTAACCTGCCTACCTAACTACCCACCTACCTTCCTGCTTACCTGTCTGTCTATCTAATTATCTATCTATCTTTCTATGTATCTATCTATCTATCTATCTATCTATCTATCTATCTATCTATCTATCTATCTATCTATCTACCCACCTACCTGCCATTATCTATCTATCTATCAATATATCTATCTATCTATCTATCTATCTATCTATCTATCTATCTATCTATCTATCTATCTATCTGTTTATCTATTCCCTGGTATTCTTTATTATTGGCGAAAAAAATGCATATCAAGTCGAAGTTAATAATTTGTTAAAAATGCACATTAATTCGGAGTGCCACTACCTACCTATTTACCTATCTACCTACCCACCTATCCACCTACTCGCCTACCTACCTACCAACGTACGTACGTACCTACCTATCAGCCTAAGTACCTTCCTACCAGCCTACCTATCTACCTACCTGCCTGTCAGTCTCCTTGTCTGTCTGCCTTCCTGCCTACCAACTTTCCTATCTGCTATCTATCTATCTATCTATCTATCTATCTATCTATCTAGATATCTATCTATCTATCTATCTATCTATCTATCTATCTATCTATCTATCTATCTATCTATCTATCTGCCATCCTCCCTATCTATCGTTCTATCTATCTATCTATCTATCTATCTATCTATCTACCTACCTGTCATTATCTATCTATCTATCTATCTATCTATCTATCTATCTATCTATCTAACTATCTATCTATCTATCTATCCCCTGGTCCTGTTTATTATTTGCGAATAAAAATGTATATTAAGTCGAAGTTTAAAATTTGTTAAAAATGCATATTAAGTCGACGTGCCACTACCTACCTATTTACCTATCTACCTAACCACCTACCTACCTACCTAACTAACTAACAGCCTTCCTACCTGCCTGCCAGCCTCCCTGTCTACCTGCCTGACTGCCTACCTACCTACTTATGATCTATCTATCTATCTATCTATCTATATCTAGAAAAAATGCATATTAAGTTGATGTGCAAATACCTACCTATTTACCTATCTACCTACGTACCTACGTACCTACTAACCTACCTACCTCCCTAACTAACTACCAGCCTAACTACCGGCCTGTCAGCCTCCCTGTATGTCTGCCTTCCTGCCTACCTATCTGCCTACCTACCTACCTACCATCCTACCTACCTACCTGACTATCAATCTATCCATCTATGTATGTATGTATGCATGTATGTATGTATGTATGTATGTATGTATGTACCTTCCATCTATGTATGTATGTATGTATGTATGCATGTATGTATGTATGTATGTATGTATGTATGTATGTATGTATGTATGTATGTATGTATGTATGTATGTATCTATCTATCTATCTATCTATCTATCTATCTATCTATCTACCCTCTTGTCCACTTTACTATTGGCGAGAAAAAAGTGTTTTAAGTCGAAGTTAATAATTTGTTAAAAATGCATATCAAGTCGAAATGCCACTACCAACCTATTTACCTACCAACCTACCTACCTACCTACCTACTTACCTACCTACCTAACTAATTTCCAGCAAAACTAACTGCCTGCCATCCTCCCTGTCTGTCTACCTGCCTGCCCGCCTATTACCTTCCTACCTACCTACCTACCTACCGTCCTTTCTACCTACCTACCTACCTGTCTGTCTGTATGACCATCTATCTATCTATCTATCTATCTATCTATCTATCTATCTATCTATCTATCTATCTATCTATCTATCTATCCTCTGGTCGTCTTTATTATTGGCGATGAAAATGTGTATTAAGTCGACGGTAATATTTTGTTAAAAATGCACATTAAGTCGAAGTGCCACTACCAACATATTTACCTACCAACGACATACTCACCCACCTACCTAACTATCTAACTACCTAACTAATTACTAGCCTAAATACCTGCCTGCCAGCCTCCCTGTCTGTCTGCCTGCCTGCCTACCTTCCTACCTACCAACCTACCTACATACCTACCTAACAAACTATCCTTCTATCTATCTATCTATCTATCTATCTATCTATCTATCTATCTATCTATCTATCCCCTGGTCCTCTTTTTTATTGGCGAATAAAAATGTATGTTAAGTCGAAGATAATAATTTGTTAGAAATGCTTATTAAGCCGAAGTGCCACTTCCTAAGTATTAACCTGTCTACCTTTCCACCTACCTACCTACCTTTCTACCTACCAACCAACCTACCTACCTAACTATCTACCCACCAAACAGCCCCTACCTGCCTGCCAGCCTCGATGTCTGCCTGCCTAACTGTCTACCAACCTTCCTACCTACCTTCGATCTATCTATCTATCTATCTATCTATCTATCTATCTATCTATCTATCTATCTATCTATCTATCTATCTATCTATCTATCCTCTGGTCCTCTTTATTATTGGCGATAAAATGTGTATCAAGTCGAAGTTAATATTTTGTTCCAACATATTTACCTACCAACCGACATACCTACCTACCTACCTACCTAACTAACTACCTACCTACCTACCTACCTATCTACCTGCCTGTCTGTCTTTCTATCTATCTATCTATCTATCTATCTATCTATCTATCTATCTATCTATCTATCTGCTGTCATCCTCCCTATCTATCTATCTATCTATCTATCTATCTATCTATCTATCTATCTATCTACCTACTCGCTATAAATCTACCTACACACTATAAATCTATCTATCTATCTATCTATCTATCTATCTATCTATCTATCTATCTATCTATCTGTCTATCTATCTATCTATCTATCTATCTATCTATTTTTCTATCTATCTATCTATCCTCTGCTCGTCTTTATTATTGGCGATAAAAATGTGTAACAAATCGAAGTTAATAATTTGTTTAAAATGCGTATAAAGTCGAAGTGCCACTTCCAACATATTTACCTACCAACCGACATACTTACCTACCCACCTACCTAACTAACTACCTAACTACCTACCTACCTGTCTGTCTGTCTGACTATCTATCTATCTATCTATCTATCTATCTATCTATCTATCAATCTATCTATCTTTCTATCTATCTACCTACCTACCTACCTATCTACCAGCCTGCCTGCCAGCAGCTATATCTATCTATCTATCTATCTATCTATCTATCTATCTATCTGCCTGCCATCCTCCCTATCTATCTATCTATCTATCTATCTATCTATCTATCTACCTACTCACTATAAATCTACCTACACACTATCTATCTATCTATCTATCTATCTATCTATCTATCTATCTATCTATCTGTCTATCTATCTATCTATCTATCTATCTATCTATCTATCTATCTATCTATCCCCTGGTCCTCTTTTTTATTGGCGAATAAAAATGTATATTAAGTCGAAGTTAATAATTTGTTATAAATGCTTATTAAGTCGAAGTGCCACTTCCTTAGTATTTACCTGTCTACCTTTCCATCTACCTACCTACCTTTCTACCTACCAACCTACCTACTTACCTACCAACCAACCTGCCTACCTAACTATCTACCCACCAAACAGCCTTCCTACCTGCCTGCCAGTCTCGGTGTCTGCCTGCCTAACTGTCTACCTACCTTCCTACCTACCTACGATCTATCTATCTATCTATCTATCTATCTATCTATCTATCTATCTATCTATCTATCTATCTATCTTTCTATCTATCTATCTATCCTCTGCTCGTCTTTATTATTGGCGATAAAAATGTGTATCAAGTCGAAATTTATATTTTGTTAAAAATGCATATAGGTCGAAGTGCCACTTCCAACATATTTACCTACCAACCGACATACCTACCTACCTACCTACCTACCTACCTACCTACCTGCCAACCTACCTACCTACCTTACAGCCCACAGACCAGCCTGCCAGCCTCCCTGTTTGCCTGCCTGACTGCCTACCTACCAACCTACCTACGATCTATCTATCTATCTATCTATCTATCTATCTATCTACCTATTTATCCATCCCTTGGTCCTCTTTATAATTGGCGAATAAAAATGTATATTAAGTCGAAGTTGATTATTTGTTAAAAATGCATATTAAGTCGAAGTGCTGCTACCAACCTTATTACCCACAAACTACATACCTACCTTTCTACCTTCCTATCTACCTACCTACTTACGTAACTAACTACCAGAATAATTACCTGACTGCCAGCCACCCTGTCTGTCTGTCTGCCTGCCTGCCTACCTACCTACCTACCCACTGATCTACCCACATACCTACCTAACTACCTACCTGTCTTACTATCTGTCTATCTATCTATCTATCTATCTATCTATCTATCTATCTATCTATCTATCTATCTATCTATCTATCTTTCTATCTATCTATCTATCTATCTATCTATCTATCTATCTATCTATCTATCTATCTATCTATCTATCCGCCTTGCTGCCAGCCTATCTATCTATCTATCTATCTATCTATCTATCTATCTATCTACCTACCGACATGGCTGCCATCCTTCCTATCTATCTATCTATCTATCTATCTATCTATCTATCTATCTATCTATCTATCTATCTATCTATATCTATCTAAGTCGAAGTACTGCTACCAACCTAATTACCCACAACCTACATACCTACCTTCCTATCTACCTACCTCCTTTCCCAACTAACAACCAGCCTAACTAAATGACTGCCAGCCAGCCTGTCTGTCTGCCTGCCTGCCTGCCTACCTACCTACCTACCCACTTGTCTACAAACCTACCTACCTACCTACTTGTCTTACTATCTATCTATCTATCTGCTTGTGAGATTCCTATCTATCTATCTATCTATCTATCTATCTATCTATCTATCTATCTATCTATCTATCTTTCTATCTATCTATCTATCTGCCCTGCTGCCTGTCTATCTATCTATCTATCTATCTATCTATCTATCTATCTATCTATCTATCTATCTTCCTACCGACCTGGCTGCCATCCCTTCTATCTATCTATCTATCTATCTATCTATCTATCTATCTATCTATCTATCCCCTGGTCCTCTTTATTATTGGCAAATAAAAATGAATATTAAGTCGAAGTAAATAATTTGTTAAAAATGCATATTAAGTCGAAGTGCCACTTCCTAAATATTTACCTAACTACCAACCTACCTACCTACCTATCTACCTACCAACCTACCTACCTACGATCTATCTATCTATCTATCTATCTATCTATCTATCTATCTATCGATGTATCTATCTATCTGCCGAGCTGGCTGCCATCCTTGCTATCTATCTATCTCTCTTTCAAGCTACATGCCTGCCATAATCTATCTATCTATCTATCTATCTATCTATCTATCTATCTATCTATCCCCTGGTCCTCTTTATTATTGGCGAATAAAAATATATATTAAGTCGAAGTTTATAATTTGTTAAAAATGCATATTAAGTCGACGTGCCACTATCTTATTATTTACCTATCTACCTACCCACCTACCTACGTACCTACCTACCTACCTACCTATATACGTACCTACCTACCTACCTAAAAGCTTACCTACCTGCCTGACAGCCACCCTGTCTGCCTGCCTGACTGCCTACCTACCTACCTACCTACCTACCTACCTATCTATCTATCTATCTTTCTATCTATCTATCTATCATTGTCTATCTATCTATCATGATTACTTTATGATTACATTTTGATTACTTTGATTTTCAGAAATGAGAAAAAGAAAAAAAAAGAATCTTGCTCTTCTTTATTTGAAAGACTATAAGTGCAAAATAATAACAGAAAGCAATTGATTTTTCAAACTGTCTTCAAACTGAATAAGACAGAGAAAACTGATCTAACTTGTGTACAAAATGCAGCAGACCAAATTCAGAAACTGACAGAGGAAAATTCCCTTTATACTCTTTTGGGGAGTAAAATTTAAACAGAATCATTTTTTTTTAAATATGCACTTTTTACCCGTTTATGCCTGATGGACTCTTCTATCCCCACAAACTGGATGAGTCTAAACTGCTAGTTTAGGGTGACTGGGCATATTTTTTTACATCTTTTTACACGAACTGTTAAAATTTTATGCAAGCAGTGCCTCTGATCAAATTGCTGCATTCTGAGCATCTGATCTGGGTCTGCAATCTATACCTATGTCCTTTTTATGGGATGCTAGGCATTAATGGGCTAATATTTTAAGATAAAATTCATTATAATGTAAAAACTGTGAGATTTTGGTTATCTTGAGCGCAGGGAATTTAGGTTCAGACTGGTAACTGCCTTGGTTGACATATAGTTGTAGGGCTGATTTACATGATTTATCATCTTTAATTTGGACAGACAGGTGCCAGTGTTAGAGATGTTTTTTCAAACATACTGACTGTTCTGTTTTTATTGGTGCAGAGTTGAGCAATACAACTCAACTCTGTCTTTCACACCTTCTTTGAGGATTAAGCTAACTGTAACATCTGTCTGCTTTATGACACCTGTGTATTGCGTACAACAAAAAGCCAATATTTTAGTTCCTTTCTTTCCCATATATAAGGGCCAACTTAATAACTTTGGATTTTGTGCGCCTGAGGGCGAGCAAGAAAAAGATGAAAATGACATATATACAGTGAAGGTTTATAAAACGTTTTGAAATAAATAAATTTACAGGAAGTGTTTGGCCCCTCGGTTTACAGACTTTGAACCAGTCTTTCACAAGCAATTTTATGACATTGGAGACAATAAAGAATCATATGTCTGATGTTTCAAATGAATAGGCTAAATAAGTGAGGGTGCAATTAAAGAATCACCATTTGGTTGCTGTTGGTTGAGAATAGCCCCGAGTCCGTATGGACTTCCATCAACCACGAGATGTGTTTCGGCGTCTTGATTATAATATACCATTACTTCTGCGCTCGTGAGACATTGTTTTAGTTTTTCGAATGCATTTTGCTGTTCACTCGACCATTCCCAAGGAACATTTTTCCTGGTTAGTTTTCGCAGCGGTTCTGCAATTGTTGCGTAATGGTTCACATGCCTTGAATATTGAAGACCATAGATTTTAAGACATTTTAACGTGAATGCGCCGACCCCAAATTTCAACCGTTTAAAAAACTTAGTTACACACACCAAAACTGAATTATCTTAGAACACGTATTCTAACACTGGTCGCCTATATAGCCAATGCTAAAATCTAGTGATATATTGCGTAACAAATCACTGGGCGGATTTGCGTGACGTCATTTTTATTCGTTTGGTGACAACAATTTTAATTGCCATGAGGATAGACGGTGTAACGTCGTTTACTCGCATCAAAAACTTACGAACTACAAGTGAACGCCTCTGTTACTGTCAAAGTTGTTGGCGGGATTTCTTCATGTAATCATGGCGGAAAACTGGAAAAATCTGAAGGAAACATTTGCGTTTTCATCGTTTCTGGCGTGTTAGAATCGAAATTCTTGCTAACAAGTGATTTGTTGCCCAATATATCACTGGTTGTCGGTCAGTCGTCAGTGACTATATCACTCGCGCTTCGCGCTCGTGACATATCACTTTACGACTGACCGCCAACCAGTGATATATTGGGCAACAAATCACAGTAAGCAAGAATCTATTTCTTAAATAACATAGATAAAGATGATATTTCAAAACAAACCAAAATGTGTTAGCTTGAAGCAGTACTTAGTGGCTTGAATAAGCATTATATTTCAAATAGAAAGCTCTTGAAATCCCGTCTTATTTTGCGATTTTAGACCCCTTGCTCATTACTGAAAATGCTATTAAAATGAAAAAATATAGCTAGAAATTATTTATTACATTCCTTTCATTATAGTCCTCAATGCAAAGCTACCAGGCATGGCTCACGTTGTAACATTGGTTTAGCAGAATGTAAATGAAAAAGTGAAATTAAGCCCCCTTGAATTTACGATTAAAATATGACATTGGAACATTTTCAAAAAGCAATTTGAAATTGGTATACGGTATGACAAAACCAATAGAATGACCCGTTTGCCAAGCAAAGATTCAAATCAGAATGGACATCGGTCAACCTAATCGGAGTCTTCACTGTGCACTTAATCCCAATGCTCCTTCGTGTAGATAGCAAAGACTCTGGTCTGACAGGGCGGATGTATAAGCTGCAGAGGTCAGTTTGTTTTTTTTGGGGACAGGCTGAATTAGCAGTATATAAAATGATCCACCGCGCTGGTTCGAACATAGGGAAGAATTTTCATTATAGTTACGGGATTTTCCGATAATCTCCAAGAGGGCCGGAGATAGGTGGTTACCTGTATACGGTTCTCAGTTTGATAGGCAAATGCATAGAAACTCATAAATAAATTACATTTTCTTATTTAATATATTTTCCGACATTAAATTATAGCGTCTAGCACGAAAGAGCATTTCAAGCTTACAAGTTTATGTCTATTTAATAGCGAGCACTCCCTTGCAGGCGCGTAGCGCCTGCAAAGTCAAGGCTCCAAAGGAGCTTTGAAAGTGCGGGAGCTCTATGGTAGAGGATTGGTAAGGCATATTTTTACCTGTAAGATACATTACTTTCAATGGAATTTCTTTCGTAAGGACATCAAACGAAAGTTATAATTAGAGTGGTTCGAGTAGAAATCAACGAACAAATAAGAAATACAGGGCGTACAGTCTTTCTGTCACTACGTCGAACGTTCCGTTTGAGAAAAACAAGATAGCGTCAACGTTAACAGCTTCTGTGATCACACAAAATGCAAGGAGGTTGACCACTGGGTGAAATTTAAAGGAAATAAGGCGCCGTAAAGAACGAACTGAAAAATTATAGCCCGTTTTCCGAGAGGATAGATTCCTATGGGAAAATCTGTTTTCTGACAGTTTCTCATCAGTTTGCAGACGGCGTTCGCAGCTGTGGAGTTGCAACGCTTTTATTACAAATTGTGAAATTGAATCCAGAAACTCACAATGAGTAGTCAGATCAGGGTCTACACTTCGATCATGCATTTTTGTCCAAAACATTAAGAGTTAACATGGTAGCAGCCATTGGAATGTTTTTATCATACCACCCACATATTGTAAAGAGCGATGTGTTCGCCTATAGGCAGTGTCTATTTTCATATTATACCACCTTTACCAGAAAACGCCAACTTTAGCACAAAATATTTCGCAATGAGCAAGGTCTACACTGGTAAGGGTGGTATAAAATAGTTAAACCATGATTGGTCCACCTGTACGGGAGATAATCCACTCGCTAAAGCTCGTGGATTATCTCCACGTACGGGCGGACAAACCATGGTATAATTATTACGTATTAGAGCGACAGGCGGAATTCCAGTATTTAACTTCTTTAGAGATCTCAGTGTCGCTCAGCCTCGAGTTTCAAAGAAAATATGGTGATGAGTAGGTCTCGGCAGATAATGGACTAAACTGGTTCCGCTGTTGTCCACCACAGGGTGTGCGGTGTATATAAGGGGAGAGAACCAGTCTAACAACCGACGTCTCTACATGTACTCTGCGAGGTATAGCTGAAGACATCAGGCAGAGACGCCTACGTAGTAGCTCGCAAGCGCAGGCGTCCTCCACCGAGCCACCTCGACCCCTTGAGCCCGCTAATTACCACAGAAAATTAAAGGTCTTTGAGATCATCGCCACGTGCAGAAAATGTGACATGGATATATGAAAGCGATACTAGTACTTAACCCAGCCCACACCTCCCTCAATTTATTTTAGGTTTTCTTTTAATGAGTAAGTAATTTGTGTTTTCAAACAAAATGCCAATGTACGGTAATTGTCAATGATATATCTCATATTCATTACGGGAAGACATCGCCTGTCCTACGAAGATATATCATAGACCTTACATAAGTATTGAATGACGAGCTAATCGCGATCAATGGCGCGGTTAAATAGATAATAATAGATAAAGGTGTAACTCAGGGTGGTCCACTGACTCCTCTTTTATTTCGACTATTTTAGCGTAATAATGACCTTATAGAGATATTAAGTTGACAGCTCGGGTCTATACGATGACAGTACAACCTTACAAACTATCCGACTCATCTTCGGTCTATATTCAGATTTATTACGTGACAAAATTTTGACACTTGAAAAGAAGACATTTTCATTAAATACCTATTTATGATTGTATCTTGCTATTTCCGGCAACTTTGGTGCCATCTCTTTGTACATTTGTTGTTCTATAAAGGAATAGACTCAATGACCCATGGTGTTGTAGGTACATGTACAAGATACAAGATTATGGAAATCCCTCACGGAAGAATGAGCTTCAAAGAGATGACTCATTCCAAGTTACGAACTTTTGGTCCAGTATTGCATTACCTATGGTGATTGTTTGAAAGATACTACCACTCACAGAAGACGTCATTGCAGTGAATATGATGCTGATGAAATAGATGGATGGATGGCTTGCGATTTTACGTCCTTTTCAACAGTATTTCAGCCATAGGGTGATAATGAAAGGCTGTGTGCACTGGAACTCCGTTTATGTTTAAAAAGGTTCTCGCCTCAAAGCAGGCCAGCGCTTAACTACTGCGCTACCGGGGCTCCTTGATCATGGTGAAGGATGAAGGACCGAGCACTGCCGAGATAATAATTCAGTCTTCTGTGACCTTTTAGTGGCTCTTCCTTATTTGCGTGCCCCAGTAAGCTAATTAAGCTAGTTAAACAAGTTTAGCAGCGTAGAATCCATAATGGGAGATGAGCCCCGGTAGCTCAGTTAAGTGCTGGCTCGCTAAGCTAGCGGTCGTGTTCGATTCCACCTAAACGTGGAAATCTTTTCAATCATAACGGGATCATATTGCATACACCTTTTCATTATCACCCTCCCATCCTCCTGATATGACTGAAATACTGTTCAAAAGGGCGTAAAATCGCGTCATCCATTCATCCAGCCATATTTCTCCATAAAACCTTATGTTGTGACCCCTCATTAGCACCGCCTCGCAGAGACGGTGCTAACGGGGGATCACAACATATGTTTTCGATGAGAAATAAGGAAATTTTCTCTGAATTAAGTATCCTAAAAAAAACTTTTATGGAGCTCTGCGCCCGGTTGTTCAAAACTAACGATGTCGTTAGTTAACGTTTCGTTAAAATTTCAAACGTTAAAGATTGTCTACCTCGTTTATTTCATGTTTTCAGAAACAAATATTTTAACAAAATGTCGTTAGACAATATATAATAGTCTCATAATTAACCGTACAAGTTTTGAGAAAATGCATGCTTATTCGATAAATGTGGAATGAAAAATAATCTTCAAATTAAAATGCAAATGACCTTTTTCCTCACGTCCTGTAACAATATCGATTTTGATCAGTCTGGGGACTTATGGATTTCCGTCACGCATATTTGTGATGGTCAGCCATACTTCTTACATTTTACAGCCCAACTCACTAAAATGGCAAATTAACCTACTGGCAGTGTTCAGTCTGACCTGTCTACACTTAAAATTAATATTTGGTCCAGCCCTTAACTATTCTCAGTATTAATAGTTTTATTTTGGTTATGTCTGAAGAATTATGGTCAAAATTAGGCAAATATTGCTGTGCATTTGACTTGTTTTATTTCCAAGAAAAATAGATATTTACTTTCAATTTTTTATAAAGTGTTACGATCAAAATTGTCTACAATGCTTGCTTTTTTGTAACGGATGCTAACCGTACGAGTTACTCAAGGTTTTGCATCAGTTACGCGACAGAAAAGTACTTGGGGTTTTTAGCCTTTGTTATGGTCAGCCATAACACCAGAAGAAACCAACGTTATGGCTTTCCATCACGTTTCATCCTTCGGACATGTAGTGACATCTTGTGGTAAAAATTTCAGTAATTATGTTATGGTAAGCCATCATGTCAGTTCATTTAAAATGCATGGTTAACCATCACAAATATGCGTTATGGAAATCCATAAGTCCCCAGACTGTTGATTACGTGTGTCATGTGATCATGTTGAGGTATTTTTCTTATTCGTGCACGTGATTGTGACGTATGAATAAATTAATTTTGTCCAATAATGCCATTTCAACCGCGGTCTGCGATTGTATAAAAATTTATCTTATTTTTTGTTTAAAGTCACTTTTATCAAATATTATTATCTAAACCCTAATTCAAATGTATAGTTAGACTATGTCGGAGGTATTGCATGAAATATTTCATCAAATCATTTTTGTATTATTATAAAGGGAGTAAATCTTTAATATCTTAATTATGCCAAAATTTTTGTTGAAAAAATGTGAAAAGCTTTTGCGGTGCAAAAGCTTCTCACATTTTTCAACAAAAATATCAGTGTATTGGTTATACAGTCATAAAACACTTAACGAGATGACCTCTTAATGAGCTCGTTAGGCTAACGATGCTTTGAACAACTGGGCCCTGGACGTTACTGGGATCAGCCTTAAGACGTTGATTGCAATATGCGGTGTCGACTGGCAAAACTGATGACAGAATGGTCAACAGTGCAGACCATTACCAAGCTGATCATGATCTGAACTGTTCGTCCAAGCACGTCTATTCCAATATTCAGGGCCAGTACTTTGTAGGGAAGCAACTCTGTCGTATCTATTTTGCTTCCCTTTTCAATTCTAGGAAAGAAGCAAATTCTTCCAATTAAGTGTAAAACCCATTCGGGTGGACTACGTCTTCCAGAAGCAAACACGAAATTACAAAAGTTGTTCCCCTTTGTAAAATTGGCGAAATATAATGGAGATGTATCCATACACCTTACCACTATCGTCGAAGGAAGCGTGCTTATGTTCGACATATGTCCTTCACTTGACACAACATTCGACATTCAAAATTCACTTCGCTGTTTGAAATTGGGTGCGACATCACGTCCGATATTCAATATTCATTTTGACATTTAATTTGACAGTCGACATTTAAGGCTCAACATTCGAACCCCAAAACATTTGTAATAAAATCAAACGTCAGTCACCATCTGAATGTACATTACTACTACAATGTCGAAATATCGGAGTACGAAAACGAAAGGGAATTTTCAATGTCGACTACCCTCATACTGTTGGTCACTGTTACAGTGTTTGGAACTCGGAGGTTTGCAATGGTCAACAAAGCGACGTTCTGAAATAGACAGACTGGGTCGGGTGGATATATATATTCCATGGGAGAAAAGAACAATGCACAAATAATTTGTAAAGCACATTTTTATTTTCAATACGAGACATCACACCTCAAAATAATACTCTAATGTAATAACGTATGATTATCACTAGCAATATTTTACATCACTGAGACAATGGTGACGTTCTATGGACTTCTAATCTTTCTTACGCGAC
>OZ022500.1:7687991-7955202 GCA_963989385.1 Ctena decussata | reverse complement strand
GTAGCTCAGTGGGTTAAGTGCTTGCATGTTGAGCTAGCAGTTTGGGTTTGAATCCTGCTGGAGGCAACAGTAACACACAGCCTTTCATTATCATGCTTCCATTGACTCGATATAATGAAAGTGCTGTTGAAAGGGCAGGCAGTGAAGCTGCAAGTCATCCGTCCATCCATAGTTCTTGAGAATACAGTTCAGTAGTCAATGATCATTTCTTCTTAAAATAGAGCTGCAATTATTTTTTTAGCATATTTGACAATAATTTGGGGATACTTTGTCATTGTTTCTGCACAAAACATATCATGACTCCTAAAAAGGCTCAGACAAGGCAGTTTGCAAGGAGCAACAACACATTTTTATGGAGAGAGAACAGGCATTGTTAACGCTTTAAGCACTGAAAAGCAGACGACAAAATTTACGTCTGCAAAAATTTCAAAAAAATGCCTTGTCCAAGACTTTTCATATTGAAAATTCAAAGACTAGAGGGCAGACAGTGTAGATCTAGATGAGGCGGCTCATTATGAGCTTCCCCATCAGGATCTACACTGTTTGCAAATTTTGCTAATTTGGTCACTGGGGCTTAAAGAGTTACAGAATAGCTTATCATTACATACCCCCTTTATCTTGGCTCTGTTGGAAATTGAAACTCATGCACTTGCCAAAGATTTATTGGTACAAATTGAATCGCCTAAAATTAGAAAATTCAATTATGATAGAAGGCAAAAGTCTCTTCTTTGCTTGGGTTATGAAATTGATTAATCATAAAACAGGAAATGATATTGTTGCAGACTGCTGATTATTGTCAGAAGAAATTGTAGGTTCTGAAAGCATTTTCACTGGTTTTGAACAGTTTTGTTCATTTTATGTAACAACAGGGCTGTAGACTTCTTTGTAATTCTGCTAAGAAGATAGAGAATGATTGATTAATTATTTTTTAGGACAGATTTTTGTATGTATGTCCATTTAAACATTCTTCATCCATAACTGTAAAAATTCAATCATGACATATAATATGTACTTCTGGGTCCAGTTGTATCGTCAGTTAACAAGACATTGTATTTTCAGACTTATTATATGCAAAAACACTGCCATTTTTGGCTGAAAATGTGTGAGGAGCTTTTGCACTGCTCCTTACATTTTTCAACAAAAAATATTAGCATATTTTATTTTGTGTGTTCTAGAAGACTTAACCAGTCCTTGATACACGGCATTGTTAGCCTAAGCGCGCGTTGAACGACTTGGACCCAGGTTTTTGCATATTTGATGAACACAGATAGAAATTCTGTTTTGTTGTCTCCAAAGAAACAGCCAATTTCTTAAGATGTCACTTGCAGAAGACATTATTTCCGATAATTACATCAAACATGCAAGAAATAATCAGGAAATATAATGATGATAAATGTGCTTTTCTTTTATTTGACATGTTTTGTACCTGCTAGACTAGACTAGACTAAATGTTTGAATTAAACATATTTGCATAAAGCATATTCTTGGAATACTTGCTAATAAAAGGTGATTAAATCTTTTGATAAAATCTGCTTTGCTCAAAAAAAAAAAGAAGAAAAAAAA
The DNA here is from genome assembly GCA_963989385.1 of Ctena decussata. Classification (NCBI taxonomy): domain Eukaryota; kingdom Metazoa; phylum Mollusca; class Bivalvia; order Lucinida; family Lucinidae; genus Ctena; species Ctena decussata. The sequence goes on along the minus strand of OZ022500.1, from coordinate 7,953,639 downwards.
AAAAGAGAAACACGTCTATATTTTCTATGAAACAAGAAAAAAAAAAATTCATTCAATTTTAAATGCATATGAAAATTAAAACACTTGAACACTTATCAAGTTGAAGCTTTTAGCCAACTTATACGAAAACTTTCTAAAGGAAAGTTTTTGATGATAAGTCTGAGAACTATGTTCATTTACCATAAAAATCTGTGGTATGGCCCTTAGTAGAACTGCTTCATCAAGATGTTCTAATGAGATGCCGTTTCATTTGGTTTTATGGAGAAATGAACAAAAAAATCTTAGAATTATCATTAAATACTCCCCTATCTGGGGCATTGGAGGCTTGGTTTTCATTCAAAGAATCTGAAATTTTGGAGTCGCTTTCTTACTTGATTGTGTTCCTAGTCTAGCAGGATGATTGTAATAGGTTGAGAAGAAATAGCCAAGACACATGCCTCACTATGTATGATTGTACTCTTTCATGTATCGTTCATTTACAACAGTGCCACATGTTTCTACCTTGATTGTTTGTTGACTATCAATTGTTATGTTTGTCTGTCTACATGTCTGTCTGTACAGATAGATAATTCAGGCCTCTGGCAGCCAAAGAGATATTTGTGTAGGTGTAGATTGTTTAGAAAGCTTGTCAAAATTGTGTTGAATACACTATTTGTAAACTTATCATTTAGACAGCATTATGAGCAGAAGTTGCAATAGGGTAAAGTTTCATTATGTTTCTGTAATTTTTGATGGGTTTCTTTTGAGGTGGTTTGAGGGAGGGGCATTGCAACTTCAGTGCAGCTTCATGAAAATATGAATATTTAGAGGCACAAAAGGAATGAACAATAATTGTATCAGTAAGCCAAAAAAAAAATTTTTTTTTTTGTTAATGGAAGCTGGTTGTTTGGGAAGGGGTAGTAGAAAGAATTGGAGGGATGCTCTTTGAAAGCTTGAGGCCATGTGTTTAGCATGTAGATGATGTCGCTTAGGTAGGCACAAGCATGCTTATCCCAGCAGCGCAGAGCGACAGAACTTCATGTGGATATTACTCTTTGTTCAGATTTATTGATAATGTCTTAATGCAGGCATGAGCAAATGATTTACAGAACTGATTATTGTAAATTGGGAAGTATTCGCTGAAGTTTTATTTTCGTGAAACTTTGCAAACACAAAGCTTCAGGAAGTAAAACTGACATGAGATGGTTATGCCATTGGTCAGTGCATAAACCATTGTGAGATTCGCAGATGTAAAACTTTGATAATACTTCCTTTGACTTGTATGCACAAAAATAAGCATTTGCGAAAATTTTCCAATTTACAATAGTGTATTACTACGTATATGATATTGAAAATGATTCGTTTGCACGAATTTTAAAGCATGTTCCTTATTTTCCTTGATGCATGCAGGGATTTGGTTTCGTAACTTTCCAAAATAATGCGGATGCAGACAGAGCACGAGAAAAACTGAACGGCACAGTGGTTGAGGGACGGAAGATTGAGGTGCATGTTATTTACTTTTTTCAGTAGCACAAACACAAATTGCTAAGTCCTTTCATTATAAGTTTTATATCTTGTGCAGTATAAAGAAATGCCTGTCAGTTGTTTTTGTAAATGTTTGTTGTTATGCATTGTCGTCTGAAAACTATACGCAGCTCGTTGATTTTCATCCCTAATTGTGGTCCAATTTACCTGTTTTATATTTATCACCTAGGCTATATCGGTGCATTTTGAGTTGAGTCAACCACGACTGTATTCTTACTCGTCAAAATTATTGCCTATTGCAGTTTTGTGAAACAGTACTGTTATTTATTTAGTGAACTCAACTTTTGGATACTGTGTGCATTTTGGTTTATGGAGTAGCTATTTTTATTTACCTTTACTATGGCTATATTGGGCACATGTTCGATCAGTCTTACCTTATTTCTGTGCCTGGCATTTCCTTATTCTGTTACAATCAATGAATGTTGTGATTGTATCCAACATTGAAGAAATTAAACACAGCTGCCAGCTTAGTTTCAATCCTTTCATTTGTAAGGCCTTTCCTGGTATCACTACTATCCTAAATACTGGATGAACAACATACATAGGTAGGTGGAAATCATTTATTTTAATACTAAGAAGATTCAACTTACATATATTTGAGCCTTACCATGAGAAAATGTACCTAACAACGTATGAGTAGTAGTCACAAATCTGAATTCTTTTTTCTTTTTATAGATTCCAAAGGATCAATAGATTCTCAATGCAAAAATAATTGATCAGATTTAGGGTGTATGGGTACACCTCCATGAATTTTCTGCCATTCTTACAAAGGGAAACAACTTTAGTGGCTTCCTGTTTGCTTCCTGTTTGCCATGGCTGATGTGGAAACTGTTCTTTACTGTTCCCATATGCTGTTTGGTCACTTTTTCTCATGTAATGGCTCCGATATAACTATATAAAGGTCAATTATTTAATGGCTTTTTATTTTCAATATTCTTATTAATCTGAAACCATAAGAAAATCAAATGATGAAAGCGCCACCAATTTGGGATTGCATTTTCTTTTCTCTCCACTTTTATGAGCTTAAAATCTCATAAATTATACCCCATAAAGTGTCATGTTAGGTCAAGAATTTATCAGTTGTGTGTGCATTTGATTTTCAAGGCTTATTATGGTCATGAGGATTATAACTTCGTTGAAATGCATTGTTTTTTGGCATTGCATTTTCACAATTTTCAATATGCCATGCATTGAAACCATGCTTCGAGCTACTTCAAGGATTGTTTTCCTCAGATATAAGATTGTTTGTCTGAGATGTTCATGTAAAGCACTTAGATTTCTGACATTGGAACAATGTTTGGCTTCATATTGATTGTGAAAATGTCTTGGCTTCTTATGAACAGTAAGAGCAGGTTTTCCATCAGAGATTGGCCTTGATTTCAGTGCAGATACTACAGTATATTCTTTGCAAGAACTGTTGCTTTGTGTAAAAGCTGAAAATGAAAGACCAAATTGTTCTTCCAAAAGAATTACGTGCCTGCAGTTTGTGTTCCCATCAGTTTTGTTTCATGTAATAAGCCATATCATTTATGATCAGCAGTAAGTTTGCCAATAATTCTGTCTAGATCAAGGGAAAAGCAAATTTCCCCTGAGATATTTTGGTCTATTAGATTGGCATCTGCTTTACATATGGTTGATATTAAGTTATTACTTTGTCATACCGAACTGTAAATTGTGACTCTTAACGGGACTCTTGATGGTAGCAGCATTTCTGGTATTTCCAGCTAAATTGTTATAGTCCTTGGCATGGTCTTGATGTAGATGTTATCTGACAGAAGATCATTTCTTTGATGTGCATTACATGTTAAATGCCAAATTGTCACTCCAAGCTCATCAAGTCTAAGTTGGTTTTGCAGGCTTCATTTTCTTTGGATAAAATCTATGTGGGTCCTGGGATAATGCTAAGTACATTATAGCATATGAAAACAGTGCAGTCACAGACTGATCAAAGTCCATACTGTTTGCTGTATAGATTCCTTAAGGTGCATGGGTACACCACCTCGTTTTCCCCTCATTCTTTTGAAGGGAGAAAACTTTTATGACTTCCTTTTAGCTTTCCAGGAAGAAATGTAATCAGTAGCTAAGACATTGATGGTGCATTATACTAAAGAAGTGGAAAAAATATGTGAGGCTGAAAACTTCTTGATATCACCTAGTACATGGAAACATAGTGTGCAAATCAGGTTTGGGAGAGTTCTGTTACCTGTGTGTACCTTTTATTTCTTGCCATAGTTTGGACCTGCTAAAGTGATTTCATGACTCTGATAAATCTTGAAAATCATAATGCTTTCATCGCCAACAAACTTTAGGTATAATGCCAACTACTCCCTATTCTTCAGCTTGCCTTTAAAGAGCAAATACAGCATTAGCAGAAGGATGAATTAAAATGTGTTGTAATATTAAATGGATCTTTTTAGGGAACTGTCTGTGGGAACATCTTCAAAATTGATCTAACTGAAGGGTGGATCTAAAAATTTAACATAACTTTGTAGCTCATCTCATCACATTTTTACTGGTCTCCTTTCTTTTCATCTTGTCCATAAAGTCAAGAAAGCTGGCATCTTGATAATGGTAAAGTTAATTGCCTTAAAACAAACATTAAAGTTTGTTCTTTTGAATCTATTTGGACAGTTTGTCCTCTTTATTAGCTCATGCTCATGATGTCTTTCCTGGGTGCACATGCCATTTTGTTGGTTTTATTGTGTCATGGCTCATATCATCTTGTGCTCATAACATTTAAGTGCAGTCATAACCAGACTTGCACAGTAAACTTGCATTGCACAGTATGTTTATGACTAAAGATCTTGGCAAAGGATGACAGTGAGCCAAATGGGCTTATAAATACCAGCTATTGTCCCTTACTAAGTGATCAAGAAAAGATTATAGCAGCCACTGCTATCAGGAGACTTGCTGTTGTGTTCTTGGTGACCTGAGCCAGAGGCTTACAATTACTACTCACTGAGTAATTATGAGTCACTGCCTGAGCACAATGCACTCATGGATAAGATATTGTAATGAGCCACTATCTAGAGCCATTGGGGGACAAAATGCAAAAATGTGGTTGCCATCTGAAATTCAAAATGGCAACCATGCCTAAATATTGTAAAAGCCATTCAAATGATTTTTAATGCAGAACAACTAAACCGATTTGACTTGGGCATCTCCTTATGCAAGCTAGCTAAAAGTTGATTAAACTGAGATGAGCGTTTCATGGCCTTCTTGTTGTTTATCTTAGATTTTTTCTCTTTCCTTTTTTGAAAAAAAAAATATCAAATTTAGATGAGACCTTTAGACAGTTCCTTCTGTAATAAGACATCTGATGTGATATGTACAAAATACTTAACGTTACAGTCATGCTGAGCTATTTCCACATGTGAGCTCAAATACACTTCATAAAGACCCCACTCATATGTACAACTCACATGAAAAGTGAGGGGAATAAATTTTTGGTGACATTTTAAGTCAAATACATGTACATAGCAAGCATATGGTGTGCAAGTTGAATGATGTTGAGATCAAGGAAGATCCACACACAAAAACTTATGGATTATCTCTATACAAAGACATGAGCTGTGCTATGACTTTAATGAGAATGGTTACACTTTCAGGGGAATCAATCTGCCATTTCCGGTTTTGTCTTCCTTGTCTTCCTTTCGATGGGCGTCAACTCTTATTGGAAAAATTGTTGCTCCTCTAGGCCTGGATTCTTTCCTTTATGAGTAGATCCCATTTTGAAAGGGTACATCATCTAGAGAAGAGAAGCAAACAGGAAAGAATAAAAGTTGTTTCCCATTTCATCATTGTTAAAAATGGTGGAAAAACATGGAAGTGTATCCATTTATCGTTAACCCTATTGCACTCAGAACAGCCAAAACTGTATGGAGTTTTGGCTGTTCTGAGTGCAATAGGGTTTAGCACTTCAGAGAAAGTGGAGTCATATTCTTACGGCTTATATTGCCTGTGGTATAAAATGTTACTTTCCAATAATAGCAGTCTACAGTTCTTTTTTGTAATAAAAATATGACAAAAATCATCTCAGATGTCTTAAGTTTGTCAAACTGGCTGTTTACAAAGCAGTAATTCCTACAAACAGTGACTGGCTGAACAGCAAGATATTTTATCATATTGTTTCCTAATTTGAGTTCAAAAATTGATTTTTCTTCCATTTTCCATTAACAAACATATGGAATCTTGGTACAGTTGCCATCAGGTAGCTAATTTGCTACCTGTTGCGGCATAAGATGTTTCTAAATATACTCCAAAGCATGCCTTGGAGAAATGAAAACAAAAACAAAACTTCTGTGATTTACACCAAAATTCAGGCTTTCCAAGAACCCTGATGTCTTGATACCGATAGTTTTGATCATTGAAATTAAGAGTCAGTTTGACATTTCTTTTTTAGCTCGCCTGAGCACGAAGTGCTCAGGGTGAGCTTTTGGGATACCGTGATGTCCGTCGTCCGTCGTACGTCCGTCCGGACGTCCGGACGTCCGTCCGTCCGGACGTCCGTCAACTTTTGCTTGTGTACACTCTAGCGGGCACAGTTTCGATCCAATCTTTACGAAACTTTGTCAGAATGTTAGTCTTTATAAAATCTAGGCCAAGTTCGAAACTGGGTCATGTCGGGTCAAAAACTAGGTCACTAGGTCAAATCTTAGAAAAACCTTGTGTACACTCTAGAGGGCACAGTTTTCATCCAAAGTTCATGAAACTTTGTCAGAATGTTTATCCTCATAGTATCTAGGACAAGTTCGAAACTGGGTCACGTCGGGTCTAAAACTAGGTCACTAGGTCAAATCATAGAAAAACCTTGTGTACGCTCTAGAGGACACAATTTTGATCCAATCTTTATGAAACTTTGTCAGAATGTTTATCTCCATTAAATCTAGGCCAAGTTCGAAACTGGGTCATGTCGGGTCAAAAACTAGGTCACTAGGTCAAATCTTAGCAAAACCTTGTGTACGCTCTAGAGGGCACAGTTTTCATCCAAAGTTCATGAAACTTTGTCAGAATGTTTATTCTCATAGTATCTAGGCCAAGTTCGAAACTGGGTCATGTCGGGTCAAAAACTAGGTCACTAGGTCAAATCATAGAAAAACCTTGTGTACGCTCTAGAGGACACAGTTTTGATCCAATCTTTATGAAACATTGTCAGAATGTTTATCTTCATAAACTCTAGGCCAAGTACGAAACTGGGTCATGTTGGATCAAAAACTAGGTCACTAGGTCAAATCTTTGAAAAACCTTGTGTACGCTCTAGAAGGCACAGTTTTGATCCAAAGTCCATGAAACTTAATCAGAAAGTTTATCCTAATAATATCTAGGATAAGTTTGAAACTAGGTCACGTCGGGTCAAAAACTAGGTCACTAGGTCAAATCATAGAAAAAACCTTGTGTATGCTCTAGAGGACACATTTTTGATCCAATCTTTATGAAACATTGTCAGAATGTTTATCTCTATAAACTCTAGGCCAAGTTCGAAACTGGGTCTCGTTGGGTCGAAAACTAGGTCACTAGGTCAAATCTTAGAAAAACCTTGTGTACGCTTTAGAAGGCACAGTTTTGATCCAAAGTTCATGAAACTTTGTCAGAATGATTATCCTTATAATATGTAGGACAAGTTTGAAACTGGGTCATGTCGGGTCAAAAACTAGGTCACTAGGTCAAATCATAGAAAAACCTTGTGTACGCTCTAGAGGACACAGTTTTGATCTAATCTTTATGAAGCTTTGACAGAATGTTTACTTCCATAAACTCTCAGCCAAGTTTGAAAGTAGGTCATGTAGGGTCAAAAACTAGGTCACTAGGTCAAAGCATAGAAAAACCTTGTGTACGCTCTAGAGGACACAGTTTTCATCCAAAGTTCATGAAACTTTGTCAGAATGTTTATCCTCAAAATATGTAGGACAAGTTTGAAACTGGGTCATGTCGGGTCAAAACTTGGTCAGTAGGTCAAATCTTAGAAAAACCTTGTGTACGCTCTAGAAGGCACAGTTTTCATCCAAAGTTCATGAAACTTTGTCAGAATGTTTATCCTCGTAATATCTAGAACAAGTTTGAAACTGGGTCTCGTCGGGTCAAAAACTAGGTCACTAGGTCAAATCATTGAAAAACCTTGTGTACGCTCTAGAGGACACAGTTTTGATCCAATCTTTATGAAACATTGTCAGAATGTTTATCTCCATAAACTCTAGGCCAAGTTCGAAATTGGGTCATGTCGAGTCATAAACTTGGTCACTAGGTCAAATCTTAGAAAAACCTTGTGTGCGCTCTAGAAGGCACAGTTTTGATCCAATCTTCATGAAACTTTGTCAGAATGTTTATCCTCATAATATCTAGAACAAGTTCGAAACTGGGTCACGTGGGGTCAAAAACTAGGTCACTAGGTCAAATCATTGAAAAACCTTGTGTACGCTCTAGAGGACACAGTTTTGATCCAATCTTTATGAAACATTGTCAGAATGTTTATTTCCATAAACTCTAGGCCAAGTTCGAAACTGGGTCATGTCGGGTCAAAAACTTGGTCACTAGGTCAAATCTTAGAAAAACCTTGTGTGCGCTCTAGAAGGCACAGTTTTGATTCAAAGTTCATGAAACTTTGTCAGAATGTTTATACTCATAATATGTAGGACAACTTTGAAACTGGGTCATGTTGGGTCGAAAACTAGGTCACTAGGTCAAATCATAGAAAAACCTTGTGTACGCTCTAGAGGACACAGTTTTGATCTAATCTTTATGAAACTTTGTCAGAATGTTTATCTTCAGTAACTCTCGGCCAAGTTTGAAAGTAGGTCATGTCGGGTAAAAACTAGGTCACTAGGTCAAATCTTAGAAAAACGTTGTGTAAGCACTAGAAGGCATAGTTTTGATCCAATCTTCATGAAACTATGTCAAAATGTTTATTGTCCATATATCTAAGCCCCCTATGAAACTGAGTCACGTCGGCTCAAGGTCAAATCTTAGAAAAACTTTGTGTACACCCTAGAGGGCACAGTTTTGATCCAATCTTCATGAAACTCTGCCAGAATGTTTATCTTAATGAAATCTAGGTAAAGTTTGAAACTGGGTCGTGTCGGGTCAAAACATTGGTCACTAGGTCAAATATAAGAACGACCTTGTATACGCTCCAGAGGGCACAGTTTTAATCCAATCTCAATGAAACTGTGTCAGAATGTTTATTCTTACAATATCCAGGCCAAGTTTGAAACTGGGTCATGTCGGGTCAAAAACTAGGTCAAATGTTAGTATGGTAAAAACTCTTATAAATCTTCACCAGAGCCAGTGAACTGATTAATGCTCAGGTGAGCGATTCAGGGCCACCATGGCCCTCTTGTGTTTCTTTTGCATTGGTTGAAAGTGTGGTAGAAAATTGTCTCCTTAAAGTGTCATGCCTCTTAAAATTGCTTTTATTCTCTTGAATATTGATGCCTGATGTCATTTGATTCTTGATTCTGTAGTTCAAAGAAAGGCAGTTGTCAGTTACTGGCTAAAGTATGTGCACTTAGTACTGGTTAATTGCTTAGGAGGTCAAAGCCTGCCCAGGAATAGTGTATTTAGGGTAACTGACCATCCCGACATGACCATAGCTGTTTACTGTGGAGGTAAAGCAACAAAACAGCCAATTTAGATTGAACTACCGTATTTAAAGGTGTATTTAGACAGGCACCCTGTTGGAAACTTGTATTTAAGGAGACCCTTTTCTTTTGTCTGTAAGTTTTCTCATTCATGAAAAAAAATTCACATCAGACTTGGGTTATTCAGCCCCATAGGATGCTGAAACAGCAACTTTTTCTTTTTGGTTGCATTTCATAGTTGGGTAAAATCAGTATCGTTTTGGGGTGGGGCGGGGACTTCTATTCTTAGCAAACGATTGTCTATTTTGTATTGGGGAAAAATGGGAAAACTTACCACACACACTTCTTGCATTGGCTGTTGATTGTATGAATGTATGTTATGTATGTATTCGGAATCCTTGCTAAAACTTACCACTGTTCTATATCAGGTAAACAATGCCACTGCTCGTGTTATGACCAAAAAAACTACTGTTGCTCCCGCTATCCCGAATGGTAAGATGATATACTAAATAAATTTTTCAATCCATACATACCGTAATATTTTTATTTTGTGCAAAGTGAAGTGATAAAATGAATACCTTTGTATGATATATTTTGAGAAAGAAAACATTTCATGTAAGTTTGTTGAAGACACAATGGGGAAAAAAAGGAAAATCAACTAGAATAGCTCTCTTTGTATTTGGCAGTAGAATAGTAAGCCAGCAATAGGATGTTTGCGACAGACAATTTCATTGTTCGTGAGAATAGCTATTTGTCCCTGTGATCTGATGGGTACAATGCAAGATTTTTTTCACGTTTTCAAAATGCTTGACAGTCAGGTTGGGAAAAAGTATTTTAGCAGTGTGGATGAGCAAAAGTCACTTTAAAAGCTAGCTTGTTTGATAGTCTTTTTTTTTTTTTTTTTAAATCACACACACACAAAAAAAAACAGAATTCACTGAATACATTTTAAGTTGGCTTTGTGAAAGCATTTTTGTTAGGGATTCAAGGGTATTCATTTTGTCACTGAACACTTTGCTGTTTTGGTACAGGCAGTTTCAGGTTTAAACTTCTCTCTGCCATATAAATTCTCTTAAGTTGCATGGCCGTTGCTTAAACAGGAGTGTGTTGTACATGCGTGTACAATTACTATTGTGTGAAGCTAGGTACATGTGTTTTTACTATTTTAGTTTCATCTAAGATTTATATTACTTAGAATTTTATTTGTATTTTTGCGAAATGGAGCTGTCATATAAGCTTCCTTAAGCTCGATTTTATGACTCTCTCCAAATTGCTAAATACAGAAGGAATTCTAAGGTAACTTTATCATGCAACACATGCAAGAACTTGAAAATATTGGATATTTTGTTGAAAAAGTATATTTCATGTGTATACACATGCAACACATGTAAAAAATTGAAACTACATGTATTGGATATTTTGTTGAAAAAATTAATTCACATATATACTACTATATTACCCTATTTCTTCAGTTATAAGGTGGGGCTTTCCCCTTGCAAAACAGTCTCAAAGATTTAGTCTTGTAGGATGGATCTAGATATTTGGGATTGTTTTGGACGAGAAAAACCCATTTTATATCTGAATTACACAAGACTGATTTATATATTTCTGGTAATTTTGGAGATAATAAACTCACATCTTATAACGGAATAAATGGAGGTGTTTCAATACACCTTACAGTTGCATGATAAAATGATCATTTTGAAATTTTTTAAATCAGATTCCTTTTGTCTATCTATCTTTAGTTATGTCTTTGGTATTAGGAAATGCACACTTGCATGTTATGTGAACAAATGCTTTCATTATTTGAGCAGCAACACGACAAAACCAACAATGTGGTTGTGCGCCCAGTGCAGACTCAGATCAGCCTGGGCATCCGCCTCTGATCAGAGTCTTCGCTGTCCGCATGATGGTAGCTTTGACCCTTAGCTACCCTTTAAGCGCTTAGTGAAGTCTAATCAGACTGGGTGGATGCCCAGGCTGATCTGAGTCTGCGCTGGGCGCAAAACCACATTGTTGGTTTTCTCGTGTCACGGCTCATTTTCAGATCTTCTCAGTTTGTTTTGACCATTTTGTGATTTCTTTTATTTCACAACGTTGTGTTCAAATATTTACTCCAGAAATTGCCAGTAAGACTTTATATATTTGGCAGGATAGAAAATGACATTACAATTTTACGACTTCTAAAACTTATTGATTTGGTATGCAGGGGAACTTTTATTTACTTTTTATGGCCATTTCTCCTGCCAGAATAATTTTCTCTTGGATCAGTTGGAGATATGCCATATTTGATGGATTGCGTTCTATCAAGTATGACCCAAATACCCATCAGAAATGATAAGACAGATCTGTTGATTTATCAGAAAGATCTGTTGATTTATCAGACTTTTAGTAGCTGAATATATATTCATTTGACAGCTGTTATATATACATATACAATCAGCTTCAGTAAGCAAAAGGTGAAGCTGTAATTATCAGGTTCTAGAGCTCTGGGCAACTATAAGCCCATGGTAGATTGAGCATGATCTTCAGTGTCTGAATTGGGTTTAAGGGAAATCTAGCATAGTTACATATGTTAAATTCATTATAAATCTGATCTTGAATGGAACTGTAAGATGACTTATTAAGTTTGATATTATGTTCTTCCTTCTGAGATAATTCTCCGAAAATTGAATTTCCTCCCATAGTAAAGAACAGCAGTATTAGGTTAAGGTCTTAAAACTGTCTCTGAATTATTGATGCATGGAACAAATAAACATAACCATTAGATTAGCTATGGTCCTCATATTGACAAAATATTGCCACAATTTATTACCAGTCTTAACCCAAAGAAATTACTTTATATTGATTTTCTGGGGAAGCATGAATTAAACTGGATGGTTGCAACTCCAACTGCATAAGGTTCTTGGTGGAATCATGCCTGCATGAGAGACGCTGAGAGTCTCAAGTTAGCAACTTGCATTATCTAATCTAGAAGGTGTTGGACTTTTAAGGCAAATGTCTCTTTCTTGTGCATAAAGCTTATTATAACTCTCTGACTCCCAGTTGGTGTATTAATTGGAATGGATTCTTGAATCAATGATGTTCTTGGAACAGGTCATGGTTTTCGTGCTTGTATGATGCCCAGAGGAACATGCTAATATAACTGAGTTTTCCAACACAGAAGTAGTAGAAAGACATAACATAGAGTGAGAGTTACCCTTCCCTCAATTCCAACTGCTATATGTCTTTTTAAACAGAATGATTTTATAGAATCTTGCCAATTTTCATTGTTTGCATTGAATACAGGAAACATCTTGACTGTCATCTATGCTTGGTTTGATAATACAACTAAAACGTTACCAACTGTTTTTGTCTGTGTATATGTGTATGTATTTACTCTGCATGTACATTGTGGCTATAGGAAGCTTTGCATCCCTTCCATTTGCAGTTATCTCCCCTGTGTCAGCAGCTGCCCTGAGAGGAGTAGCATTGACGAGAGGTCGGGCGGCTGCAGCCATAGCAGCCAGAGGTGTTTACGGCCCGGCAGCGGCAGCACAGCTACAGGCTGCTGCCCTGCGACATCCAACCCCACTACCTACAGCCACAGCCTTGCCATATGCCACGTAAGTACATTGTGTATACAAAAATAGATGGGTACCTTAAGGACCCCAGATATTGGGACAGAACTGCATGGGCAAACAATGTAGCCTAAAGCAGGGGTTGCTTCACTGTTTGCCATTCCCTTACTAGAATTTGTCTTGCCTGCAACTAGCAGAAGTGGGACATAGGTATCGCTTTTCCTGCAGTGTTAAGTGCATAAATTTGAGTGTTCTGTCGAGTTTCTTAGTTTACCCATAAGTGCTTATGTATTGGGACACCTAAAACCATTAATTTTCCATTTGTTCCAAATGAAAAATTAATGGTTTTTAGGCATCCCAATATTTAAGCACAGTGTAGCTCTATTCTGTGAGATTAGGCAGACAGGCCTTCTATGGAATTCTTGCTTTAGCACATTGCTGATACATTAGAATGTGTCAAAAATCTGCTGGGAGAATGATTTTAAAAACTTGGGGGGAAAAGTTTTTATATTTGATTGTAAGTCGCAGTTACTGGTTAATGTGTCCCACTATTTACGGAACCTATGGTAGATTGCATTCTGATCCATGTTGAACTGGTTTCAGCTGGAGCTTGTCAGCTGATGCCAATACATCGGACAGTGGATGTTTCAGATTTCCATGAACCGACATGGGCAAAACATGTTACATATTTCAGATTCTATATTATATACAAAGCAATTCATAATATATAAATGAAGTGAGGCACAGTATAAAAGAAGCATATGATGCATTTTGAGAGTGGAGTCATTCATTATAATGTTTGGCTGTTGTCTCAGTTTTAAAGTGGTGAGCCAGGTTCTAATATTCAGTTATGCTGTAGTCTTATTAACAACTAGACAGCTGTGTTGTATTTATTTTTCAGTCCATATTTTATTTCACTGCTTTAATTTTCTCCTATCTCTTTCGTCCTAAATGCAGTCCAAGGCTTCAGTAAGTCCTAAAGGCCTTTGTTTTTTGCTTTTTCTGAGTTGACTGCATGACACTGTACTGTAAGAGTGCTTTTGTGTTGTTCTGTTTTCATAACTGAGCATTGATTTCAGTGCTGCAGATAAAAAGGGGTAACGGGGATAATTTAGGGATAGTTTTCCGTGAAAAAAGTAAAGATTTCCCATAGCCTAGTAGCTGTAGGGGGCAGTGGGAGTTAGAAGCCTACTTTGTCTTGGGCACAGCATATGGAAAGCAGAGCTCATCCCTCTCCTTTCACTGCCTTATCCTTCCCTGATTCAAAGCAGGTACCCATTTACTGCTGGGTTGACAGAGTTTTCCAGTCGTGGGATGGCAAAACCAGTGTGCGATCTCGTGACTTTCTGCACCATACCGGAGGGTCCCTAACCACTCAACCATGGCGTTTCTCATTATTTTTCCATAAAGACATAGACAGTTAGGTTGTGACCCCTAATTAGAACTGTCTCACTGAGATGGTTTAATGAGTGGTCACAACTTTCATTTTTGTTGAGAAATAAGAAAAATTATCTCTGAATTATCCAGTTGCCCCTTCTTATTTGGAGCTGTGGTTGAGTGTCAGTAATCTAGGGATTCTGAGGAATATACACTGCAAAGACTGCTCCGTCTGTTCTGATGTGCAGGCTGATTTTGAGTCATCTTCTTGCACATTCTTTGTCATCTTTTCTCTTTCATGGCCCAGAAAAAATACATATCTATAAGTACAAAAAATGAAAACAAAGCATTTTTGAGTGTTTTGTGGCTCTATTGTTTTTTGTGACATTTTTGTGCATGTTTCAAACAACAAAATTTCTTGTACACTTATCCCCAGGCATACAGGCATGTTGAGGGGATGTATAGTTTTTGTCTTTCCATTTATTTGGTCATCTGTTTGTTCCTTTACTTGTCTGTATGTAAATTTTACTGTAAATTTGACTTTATCTAAATTAAGTTAAGTCAGATTTACCAGGGTGGCAGCATGCTCACAAGAAGTAGTTACTCTTCTGGTGGCAAATTAGTACTCATGTCTGAATTATATCCATTATTTTCAGAAATCAGTGAAACTTGCATCCCAGTAGATGTGTCTCAGACATATGCCAGGAAAACTTTGTCATGTGACATTTAGATTTGTAAAAGACAGAGCAAATGAAGTATTCTCTAAAATCAGTATTTACATTCCAAAGATGTTTTGCCTGTAGGAACATCTTCTGTCACAAGTCACCCAATAAAGATAGAATTACAATATTGGGATAGGCTTAAGGAAGCGTTATTGAGACTCGATAGCTTCTCAAATTATGTACGGCAAGGGAAATTTACCAACCAGCATGTGAAGCTAGACAGTGGTTTATGGCCTGTTTTCTGTTTTGTGCATATAATTGTAAACACTTTTAAAGCAGTGAAAATTTCATGCAGGAACTAGAAAGGATCCTGACAAGACTGTTCCTTTGCCTCGGCTGTTTTACGCTGTGAAAGTTATGTGTCTCAGATTGCACCATTTTTGTGCCATGGCTGGTATTCTGTCTCCCTTAAAGTGATGAGAATACCACAGTGACACTAAATATGGGCACAGAAATGCCTGAAGAAACAGGGTAGACCCTGAGCAGACTGCTCTGTAGGAGCAGTCTGATCAGGGTTGACACTGTTTGCCATTCTGTCAGTATTTTCAGACATATTATGAAATAGAAAAATCAATTTGTTCATATTGTACAATGATTGCGGTAATTGTTTAAGGTGCCCAATATTACGGTTGCCATGGTAATCAATAATCTCAGCTGGACTCAGACAAAATGCTGCCTGTTGGGGAATACTTGGCTGATGACTCTATTATCTTATTTTATTGCTTCTAAAACCTGTTATAAATGCTTGTAATGGCACAATTGTGTCTTCTTTATACAGTCAGTATATCATACTTGACTTGACTGTTTTCTAAAATGTGTAAGTTTGTATTGCTTTGTCTTTGTGTTGTTTTCATGACAGAGGCATATTTACGTACATGCAAAATTGTTTGTATTTGCTGTAGTTGTCATGGTATTGTTTTGGTGTGACCTTGCTGTGCATTGTTTTAAAAGAATTTGTCCTGGTGCTGTGATTGATTTTAAAGAGATGCCTTTTCAGGGTCTTTAACACTTTACTTTAATATTTACAAGTTCATTTGAGCCACGACATGACAAAACCAACAATGTGGTTGTTCGCCCAGCGCAGACTCAGATCAGCCTGGGCATCCGCCCGGTTTGTCCTGACTCTTCGTAAAGTGCTCAAAGGGTAGCTAAGGGCCTAAGCTATCTTCATGTGGACAGCGAAGACTCTGATCAGACTGGGCGGATGCCCAGGCTGATCTGAGTCTGCGCTGGGCGCACAACCACATTGTTGGTTTTGTCGTGTCGTGGCTCATTTGAATCAATGCACACAGTATATTTTGATACTTCCCCAATAGTTTGTACTGTATTTTTTGTGCTGATGGACAACTAGATTGCAGACTTGGTAAATAAAATTGGGCGAACCATATACAAGGGTAGGATACATACAGTTGATTGTCTTCAGGTGTAACTTCCAACTCAGTAATAAATTAAGAGATTAAATATTTGAGCCATTATTCATTTCAACTAATGCTGTGCGCCCTACATTCACACTTGAAGAATATGTAGGGAGAAGTCTTATTGGTTCAATTTTTGCACACTTAGAAGTCATCAAATGACGTATGAAATGAAGATTTTGAAAATCTGGAAAACCTGGATACTGTATCTTAATTAGTGACTAACTTTGCAAAAAACTAAGTTGTATTGATTACAGTTTGAAGAGTTAAGGGTTATCAGTTAAAGGCAGCTAAATTTTGTGAAGGAAGTCCCTGTAACTTCAAAATGGTATAGATTTGAGAATATTTAGAAATGTATTTCAGCCTGACAGGCGAAAAGCCACACAAACCGGAAAACAGTGAAGCAGGATGTTTTCTGTTTCACTAGTTGAAAACCCTAACATTGCTGAAAGAGTGGAAAGCTCAGGGGTTGTATTTATAAAAGCACATAAGTCGTTGCTATGCTGTTGCTAAGGCTAAATTTCTATGAAGATCATTCCCTACAACTATGAAATTTGCTCTGGAGGAACAGTCTGAAAAAGACTGTTCCTCCAGAGCAAATTTCATAGTTGTAGGGAATCTCCTTTATAGAAATTCAGCCTTAGCAACCGCATAGCAACCACTTAATTCGTTTTATAAATACGGTTCCAGGGGTTTAAACATAATTTTTTTCCAGGGATATACTTTTTGGAAGTTTACAACACTTCTGCCCTTGTGAGCGTGTGGTCTAAATACGAAAATAAGATTTTGAATTTTTCTTGTCTATTTTCAGCATGCAGTACGCCGCCACAGACCCTTTAATAGCTTATGCAGCTGCTGACAGATACCAGGTAAGAATAAGTGGGCCGTGCTTGTTCAAAACTAACAAAGTCGTTAGTTAATGAGACGTTAAATTTTCATACATTTTGTACACAGCAACACTGCCATTTTTGACAAAAAATGTGAGCAGCTTTTGCACTGCAAAAGCTTCTCATAATTTTTCAGCATAAAATATTACTACAATTAATTTTATGATTACTGTAAGACATAGCAAATCCTTGAATAACGTCTTATTTAAGCTAACGGTGCTTTGAACAACAGTCACTGGGCCATGGAGTCTAAGAAGTAGTAATATTTCCTAGTTCTGCAGATTGAAGTGGAGTGAAGAATGTCAGAATACTAAACAAGGAATATTGCATATTTCTAAGATAATTTTGTTTAAATTTTTGTAAAAACATAAGTTGTGGTCTTCCATAGTGAAGAGTCATAAAGAGGGGCTACAATGCAAAAAAAGTCTCAGAAACTTTACAAGAATAGATATCTGGAGTAAAAGGTAAAGGTTTTCTTATAGCCTAATAGACGTAGGGGCAGTGGGGGTTAGAGACCCACTGTATCTTGGGCACAGCTGATGCAAGACGGAGCCCATCCCTCTCCTTTCGCTGCCTTATCCTTTCCTGATTTGAAAAAGGTACCCATTTACTGCTGGGTTGACAGAGAGAGTTTTCCAGTCATCGTATGGCGACAGTGAGCCGCAAACTCACGACCTTACAGTGACTTTCTGCACAATAGCCGAGCCTTTCTGACCACTCGACTACGGCGCCTCTCAATATCTGGAGTGCTCTGTGCCATAATGAGCTTTGGGAGGATTGTAATTGATTTTCTGGTAATCAGTCATATAGGGAAGCCAAAACAGGAAATATAAGTGGTGATGTGAGAAAACATGGTTCAAGGCAGGCATATCCTGTGCATTGATATGGGTCAGTCAGTGCATGCACTGTGGGTTCATAAAACTTGCAAGTTCAAGTTATTGTCTGGATCTGAACATACTGTTTATATGTTTTGGCTAGTCTGGGCATGCTAAGCTCATTTATGCCACAAGAGGTTATTGAAGACACAATTTTTAGGAGTGATATGCAAGCCATAATCTTATCCTTGGTGTGGTGATGTAATCTAATGCAGGGGAAATAACTGAAGTTTCTGTTTCACTTTTCAGTTGGTAACAACACAACCATATGCTGCTGGTTACCCGGCAGCAGCCACGAGAGTTGCCATACCAGCTATGGCTACAGCAACAAATTATGGTGCTGCAGCAGCTGCAGGGTATGTTAACATCTGAGCCACAATGCACAAAAGGGTGTCTAACATATGTGCCAACAGTGAATACTGAAAGCCAGGCTTCATTCTGTGGGTTTCTGAGTTCCATACATAGTGTTTGCAAACAGCAAAAGCTCTGACCAGACTGCATGGATACACAGACTGGTCTCCGCCTTGGTTGTTCAAATATTCATTAAGTGCCCTTTTTGCATGTCACAACTCATTTTGTCTTTATGATTCACAATCATTAATATATATCAACTTAGTTGTGGTCTTAGTTAAATAGCTTCATACATCAGGGAAGTTTTGGAATATGTTTATGAATGGAAAGAAGACCACTGCCACCACCAGCCATGTGGCTGACAGTACCACATACGTATGAGTTTCTACAAGAAAATTGTGTTATTATAGCAAATGCATATCCAACACTTAATAAAATTGCAATATATACTAGTCAAAATAAGTTCCGCCGCATTAACTTAGCATCTTTTTCTGAAAAGGTACCATAACAAATGAGTTTAAAAAGTCATTGTAGTACTGATATGACATTTTTATATTGCTAGACAGACAGGTTTCAAAATTTAAATGTTAACCGACAGTTTGCGCAACGTTCAGTTTAGTGGGGGTTATTTCAAATTTCCCGAGATCTCTTATGAAACCAAATCGCCTTTTCTTTTAGTTTTACTCTCATTTTCTGATCTGCACTTCTTAGACACATTTATTGGATCCCAGTTGCTTGATATCCAAAAGAAAAACGGAATTCTTAAAGGCTTTACGATAACTTCTCACTTCTAAATTTCAACGTTTAGAAGAAAAGCCAAACTTTCTAAAGTCGCACTGGCATCGTCATAAACATTTCAAAACTGCATGCCTGATACAATTTTGCAATAAACTGATGCATTCTCATTTAAAAACGTTGCATTGAAACGTATTCACATATCCAGAAAAGCAGAACTAAAATTTGTGGCTGATAAGCCCATAATCTGAAAATCAAATTTCCTATAGTTTTGATTCAAAGGGAGGTAATTTACAGTCTGATACACTTAAAGATGCAATGTTCGCCATTTGAACGTTTGTTCAAATTTGATTTACATGTTTCTAAAATGTAGGGTTTCTCGAGAATTTAATGAAACAAACATAACGGTACTGCGCGTGCGCAGTAAGCGCTTAGTCGCATTTCTATGGTTTACTATTTATGCGAGGTAACTCTGTACACGCAAGCAGGAAACTGAGATGTTCAAAAGTTTTCCGTTGACAAATGTTATGGCAACTTATTAAAAGCAAAATAATTTGAAAATGTTGTATTAAATCGTCAATATCACGATTAAAAATTGCGGCGGAATTTGTTTTGACGAGTATATACAGCGATATTTGACACGAGAAATGACACTCACCAATGCTGAAAGCTGGGTTTAATATGGTTTTGAAGGTAGACTTCTACTGACAACAGGTTTAGAAGGAAAAAATCGCTCCTCTTGTGTGGCAACTATATGAGTAAAACCATTTTCAGATTAAGAAATTTTTATGGTTAAAAAAACAAAATCAATGGGAAAATAGTCTGATTTTGAGTGTCTACCTAATTTATTGTTCAAAACTTTTCCTGAGAAATGCTTCCTCAGAATGCTCCACATTATTGTATCACAAGCTTGGTAAATGTCAATTTTATTGTTGGCTCTCTAGAGGTCTATAAATCTTCAGTTGACATATGTCATGCAGGCTAGCAACAGGCTTATATGGTATTTAGATGATGTCAGGTTACAGAGAAATAGAAACCATTTTGACTTCTATGTTGTAGGTATGCTGGTCGGGAATTAGCGGCAGCAGCAGACCCATATTTAGGAAGCAGTATTGGACCAGTTGCAGGTTATGGAGTGAGTACTTAGAGGAAATTTGGTTGCTCTGCTTTATATCATATCATTTTCTAGTGGTGTAATTTTCCAGAAACATGACAAGACATAAAGCATATTACATAAAATCACACGAATGTTGAGTTTTGAGGTCTGTATGCATTAAAACACCTGTGATAAAATTCTCTAGAATGGTTTACTAAAATGGCTAATACCTTTTTTTACATAAAAATGAAATAACCTCTCAGCTCGTAATTTATTCAGATGCTGACTTATGATGTCATCATCTCTTTATGCACTGTTTATATGGGGGATGGTGGTCTGGTGCTGGTGCTGGTTATAACTTCCAGTGCCGGGCATCCTACTTATTTGGATGGAAGTGGGGCAAGAGCCTACTTTGTGTGCAGTAGGTGTGGGCCGGAGTTGTTTGAAATTTTTTTATCTCGTCTATCATTTCTTCTTTTTTCTGCCTCTCTCTGGGCCCGATATACTGAAATACTGTCTCAATGGGCCATATAACCCAACCAACCAACCAACCAAATCTGTTTATATGTTATATAATTGTATGTAATGTCATATACATTTTGTGATGTTCTCTTGCAAAAACCCAATGGCATCAGGATGAAAAATAATACTGATTAATTGGTCAGAATTGCAAAACGTTGACTGGCATGTGATTTCAGATCAACCAATAAATTGTGTTATAAATTGGTTATATAATGTTTGTCACTTTCAGGCAACAGTGTATAGAGGTGCATACCAGCGGTTTACGCCATACTGACAGAGTGAAATCAAGTCAAATGTTGCCAATCAAATGATGGAAACAAGGTCATGTGATCTTTGTAAGATCTGTGATTCAAGCTCCAGGATGGGTAGACTGGAAGCAGGGACTTCAGTGATAGGTCTACAATCCTCACTCAAAGTATTAATACAGAGATTGTTGAAATTTATTAACAGTGCAATTTATTTCCTTCATTTAAACAGTGCTGAAACGGTGCTCTGCTGTTTGCTTTAATTTATTCTTGTTATAACAGCACTGTTGGAAGTTGAGATTTTTCATTCAAGGCTGCCATGTTGTTGAAATGATGTTTACTCTAATTACCTTAAATGTTGGGACATTGAAACCAGTTCAGTCTTGATTTGGTTCTACATGTGGAGCTCTGAATAGGAGTACATGTATTTCAGGATAATCTTAAATAGCAGAGTTGATTCCTCTGAACTTATACCCATTTAGCTAAGTTCTTTTGTCCCAATATGTAGGGTAATTATTGTGTTTCAAGTATCAAAGTTCTATAAAGCTCCCATCAGAAGTATGCTATTTGAGCCTTGATGTGAGAAAACTGGCCTTTAGGGATGTCTTAACTGTGCATGCCAGACTGGACTGTAGAGATGTGGAGCCTGCTGAGGATATAATCTGCCAGATACAGTGACCGACTAGGCAAACTGTGTAGGCTCTGACCAGTGTGAAGACTGGTCTGTCAAAGCACAGTTTGCACTTCCGAAAGGTAAGTTTTCTTACAATGTGGCTGATGTAGAAAGCACAGTTATAAGTCTAGAATGGAAGAGGTGGCCAGTCTGTAAAATTTCAAGTTTGTTGTTTTCTATGATAATTTTTTTTTTGCAAGTTACAATATTTTGGATTCTGTTATGGTAAAATCCTGAGTAAGAAATTGGAACAAAATATCATGGAAGTAGCACAAAAATAAAAATAAAGCCAAAAAAAAAAGAGAAGGTTGAAGATGGATTACAGGAAAATGAAGCACCTTTGGTCCAGAAATGAGAGCACATATTACCATGAAAATCCATGGATAGTTTTCTGTAAGAAACACCAGAGCAAGGCAAGCCGACTGTCCATCATGTGCTATGCTTAAATAGACAATAATACTCAAGTGGCGAGCTTTATTTGAACAATTTTCTAGTCAAACTGTATTTATAACTAATATTTTACCTCATTGTATACATTTTTATTCAAGTTTCATTATAAATGGTCAGCTGTTTGGTCCTACTCTCATATTTTTTCGTCCATTTTGTCTCTTGTATTTTCGAAAATTTGGGTGAATCACAACTAACATTTTTCCTTTAAATTAAAGTCTAGTACTTGCACATGTGAAATGGAGCTAAATTACTATTACGGTCATCTATTCAACTTGCATGATTGCGGAAATCTAATTTTCTTTGAGTTCGAATTTGAATATGGTGCTAATTGAAAACTGTAAGTTATTTGATCATCTTTTTGCATCAGATAGCTTATGGTGATGAAAAACTTCAAAGACTTATTTTGGTTTTGAGGCTTTTGAAAAGAATCTTTTTGCTTTGTTCTAGTAATTTGTTGAAAATTTACTGAAATCTCTTGCCAACTGACCTTTTTGGTTTAAATGTTACATTGGTGGTCTTATGTGTTTTAAATCTTCCAGCATTTATTTTGTTATTATACTATGATGGTATATTAGATGAAATTGGTGTCTAGATCATTGGTGTATGATATTGTAAAAAGAAGGATCTAAAGTCTTTCGTTTGCAAACCGGATGTGCATGTGCGGTGAAAGGCAAACCATATAAGATTTATTGCAATAATGATTTGTTGATATTTTTTTCTTTAAATTTAAAAATGGTGCTGATTTTGTTGAAATACAGGAAAAGGGAAAAGCTTTAAAACTACTATCAGTTTTCTGTTAGATCTGTTAGTCACATTGTGGGATTCATTTAAACATAAAATATATGGAAGCACAAATGTCATGCATTAAAACCCATTTGAGAAATATCTAAAATTGAGAAAACTGTGCTGCAAAAGTATGAACCAAGTTTCAGACCATATATTTGAATGGAAATGAGGACAAAAAATTTGGATTTAAGATCTTGCCTTAGAAGAATTACAAGAAATAGATGAGGACCTATAAGTTTTTATAATCTAATATATCACCAATTATTTCTTTGAAAAATTTCCTGAATGCAGTTTTGTAAATGTCAAGATTTTGGTTTTGATAGACAATACTTAGAGAACACGAAATCTCCTAAACTAGTGAATCTCACCCTTTTAGATTAGCCTAAGTTGATAATACTGTTATGTTTACATAATTTTGTTCTCATTGTTTCACTGCGTCAGCATGCAGAACTCCAGATAAGCCTTAATTTTGGGATAAAATGTTGAAGTTAACTCTCTGCTTCTATATATACTTTGTAATATTTCATTAGAATTGCCTCTTGAAGTGTTTCTGATGAGATATTACAACATACATTTTTGAAAAAATGTACGAGTGGTGTTGTGTGAAAGAGTCCTTTAGCCATGTACATACAGTCAATATTCAAATCAGTGCAGCTGTACAAACTGACCAAAGTCTTCAATTTTCCAGGGTTCATAGATTGTATTTGCGAAGCGGAAGGACTGATCAGACTGCACTGCTGCATAGCCTGATCCAAGTTCCTGTTTACACATCCAATAAAGTACCTTTTTCATGCAACATCAATCATGCATTTGAAGAAAGGAAAAAAGAGCTAAATTTTTGGTCCCAAACTTTAGACTGATTGGGAATTCTGAGTATATGTGATGGTAAACATAGTGTATATAATGTTGAAGGTATATCAATTATACCTGAAAAGAATCTTCCAACCATACATATATATGTTATATGTGAGAGAGTGTGAGATGTCATAAAGTCTAGTCCTTACAACTGCATGAAGGGTCATTGCTGATGAGGCAAGATTTTCAAAGACAATTTTAACACCATTTCTGACATAACTAATAGACAAGTTGCTAAAGCCACATACTATTTTGGATTCAGTAACGGTTAAAACCATTAAAGATAACAATTGGAGAGCGAAAAATGAATGTCACTGGAGTACTCGAGTTAAAATCTGCTACTTAGAGAAACCTTAAATTTTCACAAAATGCATGGCCAAAAAGTATTGTGAAACAAGCAGTTTTTTTCATGATTTTACAAAGTTCTGACTTCCATAAAAAAAAAAATCAAAATTTGATGTTCTCTGAAAAGAATCGTGCATTTGATGTCTTGGTCTAATCAGAAATGACCCTACATGTAGAATGACGTATATGATGAAGATGTTAAGGTCTAGGGGTTATATTGATTTTCTTGCCAAAATATTCTTGCCTGTTAGGTGTGCTGGTATAATTATACATGTATTGTTATATGATAGGGCATGGTGACTCAGAGTTCAAGATAAGGAGAATATTTGAGGTGTGACACGAGAAAACCAACAAAGTGGCATGTGTGCCCAATGCTAACTCGTATCAGCCTGGGCATGGGCCCAGTCTAATCAGAGTCTTAGCTTTGGGCTTAAAGGATAGCTAAGAATCAAAGCTACCTCCATGTGTGCAGCTAAGACTCAGATCAGACTGGCTGGATGCCTAGTCTGATTTGAGTCTTTGCTGGGCGCACATGCCATTTTGTTGGTTTTCTCATGTCGCGGCTCTTTGATGATTATTCCAGGATAAGTTGAGTAATTTCTCATCAGAACATGTTGTGACTCCATTATCAGAACCACCTCATTGAGGCAATTCAGGTAAGGGATCATAACATGTTTTATGCTGTTTTAACAGAAGTTATCCCTTATTATCACCAAATCTCCTTTTTATCTAGAGCTCGGATGAATGCCCCAGTCAGAATCTCTGTACAAGTGCTACTGTCAACAAACGCTCCGCTGAAGTATCACAGACTTAATAACTGGTTATCATATATTGTAGTTCTTTTTGACTCCTTTAGCAAGGAAACTTCCTCTTCACATATGAGATCTGTGTCAAGTTTTAAGCTGATTTCCTTAGATCACTTGATTATGGCAAATTCTTCGTTGCATAAATTGCTTATATCTGAATAGTCAGAGGTAATGTGAATGTAGTACAAAGTATCTGATGGACACACAAAGTTGAAATTTGCTTAATCCATGCCATAATGCAGCATCTTTTTAATGAAGACATAGCATTTACATTGATGTTTCAATAATGGGTGGCTGCTTAGCAGTTTTCACTATAAAGAATTATACTAAGATTAACGACCAAAGAGATTTTTTGTTTGCGAGCCTGCATATTTGGGAATTGACAAAACTAAACTCTTGGTAATATTTCCAGATTTTCAGTACATGTATTTAGATAACATTTAGTACAGGATATAATGTTCCTCAACACTTGCTCCATTTTGATCTTTTCTCAAAACAGAAATGCTCATTTGTCCTGGTTATCAATTTATGGTGTCTTTTCAAACAGACTTTTTGATTTAATTAGTGCAATATAAATGTTTAGGCATTTCAAACTGCAAGTCATGGTTTCCATTATCTTATCACTGTTACTTTTTGTTAAAATCTGTAACATTTTATTAATATCCAGAGCTCCAGATAAGAGTGGGTATTGAGGATAATTCGAAGATAATTTTTCTTATTTCTCAACGAAAACATATGTTGTGACCCCTCATTAGAACCGTCTCAAGGAGACGGTTCTAATGATGGGTCACAAAATATGTTTTTATGAAGAAATATGAATAATTATCCCTTAATTATCTCTGTTACCCCTTCTTATCTGGAGCACTGATATCTGTCTCCCATCATGCTAATTACTCATCATCAGAGCAGCTCAGTTGGAAGTCTGTAGATACTTCAGCATAGCTATGTATATATACAATAAAATGTCTGATTGTAGTCAATATTTTTGTCCTAGGGTCAGTGACTTTTACACTGACTTAATCTACACAAAGTGTCAGTGAAGGGGTTTTCCTTCTAGCATTATATTTCATGCAGTTTTATTCATGTAATACCATCATTTCACACTTACGAGGCAAAATTCATTGATAATCAAAAAATTAATTTATTTCATGAATATATGAAATGTTTTTAAATTCTCCGTGTTTGTTTTGAATAAGTGCAATATTGTTTGCACAAATCTACAGCAAAGATAGCTACGCAATAGAAAAGCTTGAAGCCTACATTGCAATATAATAGCTGTCACTTAATTAAAAACCTTACAATATATTTTGTTGTTGAAAATTAGACTGCAGCCTGCATTCAAGGTGCGGCATAGGAATTGGCAACCACCTGGCATGGGCAGACATACGTTTCTGTCAACATTAAATATCCTCAGACCTGACTAGAGCAGAGGGCTGTGCAGACTAGTCTTGATCTCTGCTAAGTATGCCTGGTTGTCCCTTTTCCCTGTGCTAAACTGGTCTTTTGTAAAAATTGATCTTGCTAGCACCTGTGTATATTATCATTATTATTTCATAGTAAGCTTTTTAACCCTAATGCAGTTCATTTCACTTTATTCTTGCAGATTATGAAATGGGCTTTGTATACACTTCATAACAATTTTCATTTGTAAATTACTGTATAATCCTGTCATCAGACTGTTTTCTGATGATGTGACATCTGAAATACTGGTCATATCAGCTATTTTAGCTGCCACATTAGAATGGTAGTGCAGACATTGAAGACGTAGAGCACCTGTGCAGTCTGTACACATACATGTTTTTCTGTTATTTTACAAAAGGAAACAACTTTTGTAACTTCCTGTTTGCTACCATTGACAAAGAAGCCCTTCCCACATGAGCCAGTTCTTTCCTTTAAGAGTTGACCACCATTGAGAAGGGAGGCAAAAATGAAATTGGCGGAGGTGTTTCCCCAGAAAGTGTATCCATTTACCTTAAAATTATATTTGACAAAACCCATTTCATTTTCAAGATGAATAGCCTAAACTTTACAAGCTTCACTGTGCCCAGCATGCAACAGATGGCATGGGTTACCAGACAGAACCCCTGGGATAGAGGCATGTTTATGTAATAGCATGAGATAATCGTACACCTTGGTTGCCGTAGGTAACGGATCTGTAGTTATTGATGTGTACTCTCTTTAACGAGCATGTCTCCATCAGTTTGAAAGACTTGTTATATTTTTCATGTGTGTGTGTGTGTGCATTTGCATACAGAATGTGTTAATTTCTTTATTTTTTTGTCTGTATGTTAATCTCATACTTGGATTTTACATATATTCCACATTTATTAATCTGCTTTAGACCTGTATTTGTGTACTTCTCTTTACCTGTAGTGTAGAGCTCTAATTTGCAGTCTGTAATGGTTTTTTCTTTCTTGATAACAGAGCGCCAGTGTGAAGTGTAGATATGTACAGTTTTTTCTTGTTATATTCTCTTTAACTGTTTGTCGAGTAGTTCTATTTATATTCACGATGTTAATTGCTGACAGCACACATAGATTTCGGTGTTAGAGTAACATCTGTTTTCCAGGTTATAGCATCCTCTATATTAAACTGGTTTTAAAAAAGTGAAAAAAGATTGCTTGTTGATTGGCATTTAATTTTAGAAAAGCAATTTTAGTTTAAACAGTGAAAAGCAGCGTACTAGTTTACAACAGAGCAGTGTCAGATTTTTGTTGGCAGTAAGATCTATACTGAACCAAAACAGAGAACCTTAGCATTGTTCACTAGTATTTGATCAAAGGCCGACAGCTATAAAGCAGTTTGACCGACCATCATTGATGTATGTTATCAAGACTTTTTGAAAGGGAAATTGTCTTAGAAAGTGTCGCAAAAGGGAATGTAAAAATAACAATTGCAAGTGACTGGTTCTGAAAAGGTGTTAAACACAAATAAAAGCAAGTTTGCAACTTTTTTTTTTTCAATCTTTTGGCCTCATGCTTTATTAGTACTGATGGAATAAAAGAATTTCTTCTTTGGTTCAGTATAGTTGTTCAATTCAGAAAATAACAAAAAATTGTTTCAATTTTTGACTTGGAAATTTCACACAAAGAAAAAAAAGAAGAAAACAGAAGTAGATATTTCTATATAAGCAGGTCTTGAAAACGTGTTGTATATTTGACTTATGTATCATATTGCTCTCTGAAAAAAAAGAAATGTTTTGCACTTGTGACCAGTTTGATTGTATTCTGTTTGTTGGGGAGAGATAGCTTGATATGTACAATAAACTGTTGTCAAGTGTATTAGCCTGTTACCTCTCACTTTACAGAAATTCCTCCTATACCTTTAAATTGGAACAGCATATCATCTTTCCAGAGATAATGTTCAGTGACAATATTGAAATGAGCCGTGTCATGTGACTGCTAACAATGTGTCAGTATTGTCGTATAATATTAAAATCATTCTGCTCATTTATATAGGGTAGTCAGAAACCTCACCACTGGCTCTGTGGCTTGTGCCACTTCGATAGAAGCTTGAGATGACAAGCAAAGGCTCTGATCAGACTGCACTTGAGTGCAGTCTGATCTGAGTCTTTGCTTGTCACCAATACCATATTGTTGGAAATAAAAGGATGTAGCTCAATTTAATAAGAAAAGCATTATTAATATCAAGTTTTAGTAAGTTATAAGGTGTTTTTGTGACTAATGGAAATACTGATTTATGAAAGTGTATTTCAGTAAAACTAAATTGTCTTGAAAATTTGATATGTTGTTCTAGTTTATGTGCATGAACATCTAGAAAGGTACTAAAGACCAGAAATTTTACTACCGCTGATGGGCATTGTTTCATTCCAGCTTCTGTAAAAATGAAAGTAGAATGCAGTATATTAACCCTAAATTTTTTATGCAAATACTTGGGCAAAACAGTGCAGTCATAGATCAGGTGACTAAAAGATCAGTATGATCAGGATCTGTATGTTTGCCATTGCATTAGCAATTATTTAAACAGCTTACCAGATAGTAAAACAAATGTACTGAAATTTTAGGTAATTACTTTAATTAGATAAAGTATTAAAGTGAATGGGGTTTTCCACCAATTTTTACAAGCAGAAACAACTTTTGCGACTTTCTGTCTGCTTCTCTAGATGATGTAGCTCTTCCAAAATGGAGTCTGCTCTTTAAGGAAAGAATTTGCTCCTAGGGGAGCAAATTCATTCCTTTAAGAGCTTACTCCCACTTAGAGGGCAAAAATGAAAATAGCATAGCTTTTATTGTACACTGCTCGTTAATGAAAACGGATTAAGAACAACAAAGAAAGTAAAAACAAAAGTGAAAAAAAAAATTTTTTGAGTTGAATGGGAAACTTCTAGTGGAAGTAATTCTTATCAAGAAGAACTGGTATCCTGTTTCTCTCTTCTCATTAAGAACCTGAGGATTGTTTAATGAATAGTGACATGAAGTTTTTGAAATGAAACAATGCCAATTTTTTTTAGACGTTTGCTTGTTGGAAAGTAATGAATGTTTGCATGTTGCTGGGGTTCCCTATTGGAGAGTGCCTATATATTCTATAACCCGCTGATTTAGTTGTACTGCATGTGTATACAATAATTACCTAATACCACAGATTGCAAGCCACTGCACTATATTAAATACATTCACATAGTAGGTAAAGATGATAGAAGATGTGACAGAGATGGTGGAAAAAAAGGTAGGTGGCAGCAAAATGAAAGACCCATGACATGGATAAAGGGAGAGAAAGCTGAGATACAGTCGGGTCAGATCTAGATGAATGCCATAATTTGGGCCTCAGCTATAACCATACAGCAAATACTCAATCCACACATAGCACAGACTGATCAGCTTCCACTGATTCCCCAGGGGCCGTATTCATAAAACGAATTAAGTGGTTGCTATGCTGTTGCTAAGGCTAAATTTCTTTGAAGGAGATTCCCTACAACTATGAACTTTGGTCTGGAGGAACAGTCTTTGTAAGACTGTTCCTCCAGACCAAATTTCATAGTTGTAGGGAATCTCCTTTATAGATATTTAGCCTTAGCAACCGCATAGCAACGACTTAAGTGGCTTTATGAATACGGCTCCAGGACTACTTGTAGTTCATTATGAACAGGGAAAACTAAGACCTGACTGCAGAATATGAACAGGAAAAACTATGATCTGACATGGATTTGCTGGCTGACTTGACTCATCACTGCATGTGACCTAAGGTCTCTTTGCCACACCTGCTGTAGCAAGATGCAATATATACTGAAAGGATTTAAAAACTTCCACCCTTTAGTTTTGAATATCTCAAAAATAAATGCAGCTGCGTCCACCAAAATTTCAAAACGTACATTCTTTTATACCCTATTGTGTGTAACAGTTTCACAAATTCGAAATCATTCAACTGAACATGCCAGGAATAAGCATGTGGTCCTCGTGTTTCTAGTACAGTTTACATACAGATTAATCACTTCATGTATACAATTTTCTGAGAAAACATTTCTCTTACAATATCAAATCAACTTTTAAAAGTTTAAAGTCGGTCTGTGGCTTTATTTCACATAACGCACCTAAATATTGCAAACGGATGCAGATTTTTTGGGCCAGTTAAATGCTTAAATTTCAAAAAGTGACGTCGCGAGAATTTTATGAGTTAATTATGGCAATTTAAAATCTCAAACGACATGCACGGTTTACAGGAAGCTCTAAAGACCGCCAGAAAAGCAGCTAACCGAAACTAAAAACCAGAGGCCATGACGTTAACTTACGTCGATGCTGTCTCCATAATAGGTTTTATGGGACAGCATCGGCTGCAATCATAATTGCAAACCAACTTGGATGACGTAACAATATAAAGACAGTAGGAAATCGTCTAAAAGAATGTTGCATAAGATAACGTCATCTCTTTATGCATTTCAGAAATGTAACGCTCTTTTACTGACGTCATTTAAGTAAATGATTCGAATAAACTCCATAATCTTTAAATTTGATGAGTTTCAAGCATTTTGTCATAAATGTTAAACGCTGTCACTTGTGAAAGGATCATCAGCCAGCAATTAAAAAGTGGAAGTTTTTAAATCCTCTCAGTATAGACTATAGGGGTCTGGTTTTCTGTCCATTCTGTCTGCACACAATTGCATTTATCCTATCATTTCAGTCCATTTGTCTCAAACTATGATCATCAAACCTGGCACAAAGTTTCTTCTTAGGATGGTCTTTAGAAATGTTGCACTGAGCATTAAACCATTTGTATTTCACCCTCCGCTGACTTCATAAAAAAGTATTTAAATTACGTCAACCCATGCATTTTGTTAAGCTTTCAACCAAATACAACTTCAAGATAATTATCACCATCTGAAGTGGATTAAATTTTATTGTCATAATAGGAACCTTTCTGCCAGTGAGAAGGCAATGATCAGGGACTGACACAATTGTATGCCACATCCTGCCCAGACTCAGTGGTCCAGATAAGAAGGGGTAACAACAATAATTAGGGGTAATTTTCCTTTACCATAAAAACATACGTTGTGAGCCCTCATTAGAACCGTCTTGGTGAGACGGTTCTAATGAGGGGTCACAACATGTTTTCATTCAGTGGTCCAGGTAAGAAGGGGTAACAACAATAATTTTCCTTTTCCATAAAAACATGCGTTGTGATCCCTCATTAGAACCGTCTTGGTGAGACAGTTCTAATGAGGGGTCACAACATATGTTTTCATTGAGAAAAAAAATCCTTTGAATTATTTTCATTACCGACTCTGTGCCCTAACACTAAATAGGAAAGAAAAAAAAAAAAAAAAAAGACATCTCAAAAGCAAAACAAGACAACATACCAGTAGTCATTCAGATTTTATTGAGGCCTTTTCTGAATCTTTGTCCTGCAATGCAAATCTTCTAGCCTTAACTGCTGATTTTTTAGCTGATTTTCATAAAACTGTGTAGGTGTCTTCACACAAAGTGTATAAACCTTTCTGCCAGAGTGCTTGTGATCTTTTTAAAGAAACAACTCCTGCTTCAATTTTCAAGCGATAGTTATAAAACTGTCATTAAATCATTCTTACCCAATAAGTGGAGCATATTTAATGATCAGATGCTTTCCTCCTGACCACCTCCAGCAATAAGTTGTATGCAAAAAAAAAAATAAAGTTGTGGTCCAGATTTCTAGGTGCAATTTACATAAGTCCATTTCTTGCAATAGAAAAACATTGAAAACAACCATAGGGCTTACCTACAAAAATAGTTGTCTGTTTTAATCCCGGGCTGTTTTTCCTCACAAAGGAGTCAGCTATTTCTGTTCTGGTTCTTCATTTCTAATTCGATAAAACACATCATTTTCCACTAAAAACTGTGGCTGGATCATGTGATGTTCAGAGTGTATTTTAGATGAAGGGTCATCACATCTAGAAATGCATTTGTAACAGGCTATGATGTGTTCATATGCAATGACAGGCCTTTTTTACTTAGTTTTCAAGTTAATTCTGAGATTTCTATTTTTGGTTTTCCTTTGTAAACAATGCCCCCCTTGCTTTGAATGTAATGCTCCTAACACACATCACATTACAATCAGTTGCTAAGGATGGCCATTTTCTGTTTACACTTTACAGCTATTGCATAACATAAACTTTTGGAAGATTTTGATCTTACAGACCTTTTTTTCACAACTTTTAGGGGTAAAAATGGTTAAGAGATGTGAAAATGAAACAAACCAGGTCTGTCTTATGTTAAGTTTCCTATTCACTGAAACAACTCCGAAAAAAGTGACTGCTGGAGTGCATTGTAAACAGAGAAGTGGCTGCAACTTTTTCAGCTCTCGGTTAGTTTTCATGGAACTCGAACTTCACACATCCTGGAAAGTTACTGCCCTTCATTGTTCTACTGATATGTTCATATGGGAGGGAGACCTTTGGCCTTTTAATTTCTTCATTCTGTAAAGTGATGTATCATGACAGTAATATATCTGCAATAACCAGTTTAAATGGCAGTATTTGTAGCAATTCAATAATAAAATTTTACAAGATGTTGCGAGAAGATTATACCAGAGATAAGAAAATACAGTTCATGGTTAAAATGCCTAGTTCGTATTAAGATTTGCATACAAGACAGATGGATCCCATGCATTTTTAGTGGGCCTTTGCGAAGCAAAGGAGAGCTTATGCTATACCTATGGGGACGTAGTTTAACCTGTGTTAACCATTTGTGTTTTGGTCTTTGTCTCACTATGAATAAGGGCTAGAAGAATGAAACTTGGTACACATTTACATCAGCACATGATCCCCTGAATGTATGCATCAGTAATGACCTTGACGTGCTGGTCATGGTCTACTGACTTTGAAAAATCTAGGTTAATGTATGTTAGGCATTTATGTTTAAGTAAGTTTCAAAGTAGTTATAAGGGATTAGAGTATGATGGTATTTGGTCAGCACTTGCATCTGGGTGAGAGCATCTGAGTGTCACACACCATGTAGAACAGTGACCTACATTTTCATGCTTCACTATATTTCTGTCCCTATACCAGTCATGTAGAACAGTGACCTACATTTTCATGCTTCACTATATTTCTCAGTCCATATACCAATCATCTAGAACAGTGACCTACATTTTCATGTATATTTCTCAGTCCCTATACCAATCATGTAGAACAGTGACCTACATTTTCATGCTTCACTATATTTCTCAGTCCCTATACCAATCATGTAGAACAGTGACCTACATTTTCATGCTTCACTATGATATTTCTCAGTCCCTATACCAATCATGTAGAACAGTGACCTACATTTTCATGCTTCACTATGATATATCTCAGTCCCTATATGGGTTATAGTCATGATATATGTACTTTACAGACTTACATAATGGACAAGATCATTTCACCACCACCATCCAGCATGGATTTGACATATATTTTTGCTGCAATGACTTAATGAAACGCTTCACTATGATATTTCTCGGTCCATATATAGGTCAGAGCCATGCTACCTGGCATACACCTACATTTGGACAGGACTATTTTAACACCATTGTCCATGTATGGATATGACATATATTTGCTTCACTGACTGATATTTCTCAGTCCCTGTATGGATTAGGGCCACGATACTTGGCTCACTCTTCTGTATGGACAAGAACATTGTAACATCATCTTTGCTATGGATTTTACCTATATTTCATGCCTGACTGACTTGATACTTCTCAATCCCCATATGGATGGCAGTCATGGTACTTGGCACTCGCATACATCTGAACAAGAGCCTTTCAACAGTACCATAGCTGTGAGAGGCAAGCACTTGTTAGGCACGCTTTCTTGTCTTCTGACAATTGTGAAAAAATAGTTTAAAAGGGAGACAATATCACTCCTAGCCCAGTATTTGTCCATGTTACAAAAAATCAAAAGCATTATTAGTCTCTAGTAACAATGACCTTAGCTTAGCCAAATGACAGCATTTTCGACTATTATTATGCGGAAAACTAATACTTTTTTTTGTCCCAACTGCTTTAGCAAGCAGAAAGCACAGCGCCATTTCTCTGAGACCAAAAGACCTTTTGTGATGAAACTTCAAACAAGCTTACATCATGGCATTGTCTCCACAACACTGACCAGACCATAATGTTCATGCCCAGCGCAGATGAGCATGAAAGTTTAAATACATACCAAATACTTTGCAGTTTGCAGAGATGTTTGTTGTTTCCAGTGCTTGCTTTTCATATACGTTTCCTCTTTTTGGAATGCATAAAACAAGTTTGGTTTGTATTGTGGATTTTATTCGAGCACAATCTCAGCTGAGCATGAAAAAATCTTTAGCCTGGACTTCTCACACTCTGTTTTACAGCATCCCATTGCAAAGTATACTTAAGGACAAAAGTTCTGCACAGATGTTACAGGAACATCCGTGCAGAACTTTTGTCCTTAAGTATACTTTTGTTTCGAGTGGGTGAACTTTATTTAACGTCCCACCAACAACGAGGTCATATGGAGACGGGACCTCGGTTTAAAAGTCTCATCCGAAAGACCGGAGAAGTGGGGGATCGATCTTGCACCCCCTGGGTTGGTAGTCCGGAGTGTTATCCACTACGCTACAGCCGCTCCTCTTTTGTTTAGAAACTTCACACAAGCTTTCATGACAGCTCCATTTCTCAGAGACAGGAAGTCCTTCACACAAGCTTTCATGTTGTTTGCTACTCTTGACCTTTTTTTCAGGCACTGTTGAAAATAGCCAAATTTATGTCTACTCACTGTGTTTACCACCATTTTCAGAGTAAAGGCCTTTTTGAAGAACTTCTTAGTCACATTATGACTGTCTCTCCAACACCATTGACCTTGACCCTCTTTTCACTCTCTGTTGAACTTAACCAAATTTACATCTACCTACTGTGTTAGCTCATTCTCTCAGACAACTAAGAGTTTTTGTGATGAAACTTCACATAAGGGTTACACCTTGGTGTTTCAGAGACACCAGCATCATTCTACTTTTCGTGCTGTCTTGGACATTATCAGTTTCACACCTACCCACTGTGTTAATTATTCTAAAACTAAAAAGCAGTAAGGGTAACTAGATTAATTGGGAAAAAAGTGCTTTATGCAGTCGCAACACCCTTCAACAGCATCCTTGTGAAGTCAGTAAAGTTCCTTTACCAATACAAATGCAGATTTTCAGGCAAAGGAGGAGAGATTAAGAAAGGAAAATTTGGATTTTGAGATTGTTTAATCATTTTCTTTTGTGAATGCATTTACAAGCAACATTAACCTTGATGGTTTAACCGAGCGGCAACACATATAAAGGGTCCTTCACACATACCAGACCAGCCTGCGAGTCTAAGCTTTCTTAAAGCCTTTCCTATGTGCAGACTGTAAAGACTCAGTTATGTACCAGTATATGCACAGACTGATCTGTCTTGTGTGCCAAAGACATTTTATGTATAACAATTAAAATTTAGACTTTACCCTCAATATTTGGACATGCTTTAAACAAA
Organism: Ctena decussata; assembly: GCA_963989385.1. Classification (NCBI taxonomy): domain Eukaryota; kingdom Metazoa; phylum Mollusca; class Bivalvia; order Lucinida; family Lucinidae; genus Ctena; species Ctena decussata. The sequence goes on along the minus strand of OZ022500.1, from coordinate 7,917,894 downwards.
CAGTGCAGACCTAGAGCATACACTGTTCCTACAAGTTTTGCCAATACATTTGGAAAAACAAAGATACTTGTAACAGGAGTGTCTGCAAGCACTTGATGTACTGGTGCAAAGTTGTACACAACTAAGCATATAAAATTGTGTACAACTTGGTACCAGTGCATGGAGTGCCATCAAGCACTATAGGAACACTCATGTTGTTAAAAACACCTCTGTCCCATACAGAATGATTATGGTATCCTAATATTTACGATAAAGATGGGAACCACATCACAGCATAAGCATCAGCCATGCCTCGAAATGGCACAGTGACCAGCTGCAACACAAACAGCATTCTGATCTTTGTCTTGACTTGCAGCATCAGCCATCACACAGAAAACCCATTAATAGTACTGAATGCCATCTACTCAAGGTCATTGCTTTCTGATGTTTTTTTTATCCCCCGTCAAAGGCAGAAGGATATTGTTTTGTCCATATCTGTCTGTCTGTCCTTCCATCCATCCGTCTGTCTTTCCGTCTGTCCGGTTCAAAGCCATAATTAAGTAACCACCGATTGGAATTTCATGACAATATAAACATATATTGTTATAACATGCTGATGCATGTCAAGTTTCCTCAGACTGGCTCCGGTATTGCATGAGTTATCACCCTTGAACTGATTTAAATCAATGAAATGACCCATAACTAGGTAATCAATTGTAGAATTTCATGAACTTTCAACAAATATGTACCACAATAACAGCTCTGCACGTAAAGTTTCATCAGAATTGCATTAACAGTACATGAGTTATTTCCCTTTAATCAAATCAAATAAAACTGATAAATTCAGCTTAACTAACAAGGGCTTCGCAAGCGGCGCATAATACGCCCGTTTCAATGTCCTATAGGAGTTATAGAATGAACAAGATTGTTTACAAAAGGATGAGTAAGTAAGTAACCAATGGATAAAACTTCATGAAACTTAAAACAATAGTGTCCGTCATTTCTTGCTAGCCACACAGTAGATACACATTTTTTTATCTTTTCCAACCAATGTCAATGATTCTTTCATTCAGTTACAGTGCAACAAGAAAAAGATGAATTTAGAATCGGCCAACAAGTATTTGCCATCAAACTATTTTTCATACAGCAGAGGTGCATTTTTTTTTTTTTTTTTTTTGGTAAAAAAAAAAGCTGAAGTTTAAGAACACATGGTAGTAATATTGATGAAGTACTGGGGTTAAATTTCGACTGAGCTGCTTAATAGATTCAGAATTTTGTGACATGTACATGCACATAAAAGTAATTTGCATCAAATGAAAAGGTACCTGATGCCTTGTGAGAACCAGAAAGACTATGGTCATACTGCACAGTCTTCCCTGTCTGCATGAACGATTTAGGAGTCCAGTCCCTGATCTGAGAATCTGTCGCTTTTCTGTCCCAATCAAGTCTATTAGCCTCAGTACAGAATAGAGAGAGATTAGAATTAAAATTTATAAACCTTTGAAGTACCAGAACATTTTTTTATTTTCACTCAAGTTAGCAGAATGAAACTGGAAAATGGCACCCAGTGCTTGTTAACATCAGCGTTTGTTTACTGACATGTTTTGAGCATGTATGAATACACCAAATGGCAAGATGTAATTTCAAAGTTAAAGCAATTTGTGTGCTGATATGGCGATATTTTAATTTCGTATGTAGAGAGCACTGATGAAACTAGCAGGTTAATAACAAAAGTGTATAATGAAAGGATTGTGACTTATTCAGCACTTGTTCATATGGCGAAGACATGCACCCTTTGCCCTATGTACTTGTGCAGAGTATTTCACAATATAAATTCAATAACCTTTAAATATGTACCATAACTATTCGGACACCTCATTAAGGTGAATGGGTACACTTTCAGGGGAGGCAACTCTGCCATTTTCAATTTTGCCTCAATGGGGATCAGCTCTTGGAGGAATCAATTTGTTCCTGTGCAAGCAAATTCTTTTCTTTTCTTTACCAGTATAACTCATTTTAGAATGGCTTTAATGTCCATGGACATTGAAGCCATTCTAAAATGGGTTATACTGGACATTGAAGCCTATACTGGTAAAGAAACTATTTCCCTTTGTAAAAACATAGAGATGTACCCATTCCCCCAAGGTCTGATCTAGGTCTACACTGCTTGCTCTTCTAGTTCTGTCTCAACCTTATCTGGAGCTCCAAGATGATATAACAAGTATTGTCTTTAATTCAACAAGCATTGGATAGAAGTTTCGAAATCATCACATATTCTGTAGCAGTAATTATATGAAACAGGCCATGCACAAGCAATCTGCAAGCTGATACATACACAATAGAACATTGCAGTTTTATCAACCCAATCATAATAACACGATACAATGCAATTAATCCCAAGTTCGATCATAGAGAAAGCACAGCTTGTAAATTTTATACTTCCATTGTATGTGGTTGATACAGGGCAATGTCCTTTGTCTTAACTTCTCAGTAAAAATCATGCCACTTAAAGATATATAGGTTGTCATGTATTTCTGATAAATTTAAATAAATCGCAAACCACGATTCCTGCCAAACGACAAAGACAGGATATGCCCACAAATCATAGTCAGGGCAGAGTTACATCATGTATAATCTTAAACCCTTTCTTTAATGAACCTCAGACTGGTATTGGGTGAAAAGAACTCAAGTGCACAGATAAGAGATTAGTACTGTTGTTAGGTTATTGACTCCACTATTGATATAATTTAGAACATGCTGGTAAAAATGCCATTGGCAAATCAATCTATGACGACAAAGTATTTTTGAATATTCAACAGGAGTATGCATTGATATATGAACAACGACACAACAAAACCAAGCAAAGTGGCAAGTGCGCCCAGTGAAGATTCAGATCAGCCTGGGCATCTGCCCAATCTGATCAGAATCTTCATTGTCCCCATGAAGGCAGCTTAGACCTTTAGCTATCCTTAAAGATTACAGGGAAGACTCTGATCAGACTGGGCCACTGCCAAAGTTGATCTGAGTCTTCAATGGGCGCACATGCCACGTCGTTGGTTTTCCCATGTTGCAGCTCATATCATCTCTGCCTCCTTAACAACAATGATTTCACTGAAGATAATTTGCACAAGCCTTAATTATATTACATATTTCAAATCAGTTTCAGAATTTTGTGGTAATTTTAGAATGAAAGATGATGGAGTATACTTTTAATAGTTTGCCCAACCCTTAGAACAACTGAGTTCATCAACATGGATAGCATGAAAACTTTGCCAAGCACAACCCAGAATCAAACCACAACCTTCAGATATACTGAAAGACACTCTACCTAGGCACTCAGCTCATATTTTTGTGAACAAGTTTATTATATTAGCCAATACACTACTGTCACAGTTAAACATCATTATGAATACCAATGGAATGTACATAATAAAAACTGAATTAAATTATCAGAGAATAAATTATTGTGTTTAATATTTTGTCTTTCTGATTATGAGAATTTTACTTGCTATTGCACTAGCACTAATTAGAAGATATGGTGATGTCACAGTGACATCATAATGACATCACAATGTCTTCAACTCTAAATAGCACCAGTATGACATCATCTAATTAAGCTGGTGATGTTAATTTGCCATCAAATGTGAGCCGTGACATGACAAAAACAACAAAGTGGCATGTGTGCCCAGCAAAGACTCAAATCAGCCTGTGTATCCATCCAGTCTTTGCTTATGCTTGTAAGGTAGCTAAGGGCCTAAGCTACCTCCATGGCAACAGCAATGACTGATCAGACTGGGCGAATGCCCAGGCTGATCTGAGTCTTCGCTGGGCGCACATGCCACTTTGTTGGTTTTCTTGTGTCGCGGCTCATCTTGCCAAGATGGTTCTAATGAGAGGTCACAACATATATTTTAATAATGAGGAAATCAGAAAAACTATCTCAGAATTAGTATCAGATGATAATCTTTCTCTCAGCTCTGATCTAACATCAAGATGACAGCACTATCACATCACAAATAGCTGGAAGTTTATGCTATATATATCAGCAAGGGTATGCCATTCATACCTATGCTACTACAAAACAAATGAAATAAACATAATTACAGAGAAAATTTTTCTCACACAATAAATTTATTCTCAAATCATTTAATATCATCTTAATAATGGATTTCTTTCATTATGCGTTTACATGGATATTCTATGGCATGTTGTGGAACCTTTTTTTTTTCTACTAACTACATGTACATGTAATTTATCAACTACTACAGATAATGCCAGGAATGAGTAGTATTTGATGATACTTGTTGATCCTCCATGAAAATGTAATGGCCCCACATTGAAACCTCCTCAGTGAGACACTTCAAATGAAGGGCCACAACATAATATTTTAATCGAGAATGAACAGAAATTATATCCCAAGTTATCATCCAAAACTACTTTCATTATAAGCTCTGAATGCAGAATTGTAACTTGCATTCATCAAATTTACAATTTTAAAAATAATAAAGATTCATTGTGCAATGAATAACTAAGTGCATTGGAAAAAACATGAACTGCAATACAGTAAAATATTAAATGCCATTTAGAACATAGTGAACATGTTCATGGTTAAATCTACTGGCAAAACCCATCACTAACAACCTTTTCCCCACAATTTGTGTAAATTCTAATTGAATGGCAACCTCAACATATATAGCACATTTTATAACACAGTGTTAATAAACTGGTCTCAGTTGTTCAAAACTAACAATGTCGTTAGTTACTAAGGTCATACTTTCAAACATACACAAAAACACTGCCATTTTTTGCCAAAAAATTAGCTTTTGCTGTGCAAATTATTCTCACACTTTTTCAGCAAAAAAATAGTAGCACACTTTATTTTACTTAACGAAACCTTGACTAGCCACACTGTTAAGCCAACAACTGGTCCAGAACTCCAGATGAGCCAAAATGTACAGAGACAAAATGTTTTCAGTGTATGGAGACATCATTGCATGTTTTTCTCAATTTATAGAATTTTCTTTTCCATATGAAGACAAGCTATCAATAAGTGTCACCCATTGTCCATTTTTCACTTTTGAATATAAAGTAGTGTTTTGTTCAAATTCCCAAACAACTGTTTTTGTAAAATTGAGGTTTCTCTAAAAACATGTTTTCCTTTTTTTTTTAATCTCACTTTTGAATATAAAGTAGTGTTTTGTTCAAATTCCCAAACAAATGTTTTTGTAAAATTGAGGTTTCTCCAAAAACATGGTTGCTTTTATTTTCTTTTTTTCAATCTTAAAACTGTTCAACTTTCCTCTCTCTAGAATGACCCTAAATATCTAAATCAGTCTAACGAAAATCTGCTAAAATATGGGGTTTACCCTTCCTAATCAAAAACCCAAAGATCTAGATCCATCTTATGAAGGATCTAGATTTTTGGGAATGTTTTGGAAGGGAAAAACCTCCATCTTATATTATCCAAGAATATGGTATTAAATAGTAGAACCTTAACAGAACTGGCTAAGCCAGGCAATTCTAAAGAGATCCCACATCTGCGAAAATAGAGACAACTGTCATAATTTTGGCTCATCTGCAGATAAATTATACAATAAGATTGTGATATGCTTAAACCCATCATCATGTCCTAGCTCAATATACCATATTTACTCCAAATATTTGGACAGCCTACAGCTCAAACAGTGTAGTCCCAGATCAAACTGCTCCTATCCTGAGCAGTATCATCATGATCTGCATTTTTGCTGTTACACCTATAAACAAGAGGCCCAAATGGGCCTGATATCGCTCACCTGGCTATTGTGCAACGGGACCATTCTGATACAAAATTGGTCCAATTCCACTGAGAATTTCTCATTTTCACATTTTGCTACTTTTAGTAACAACGGCCAACTTGCCTGGTCTTTATATATTTACTTTTGAAACATCTCAATGCAAGAATCATTTTGCCAAAAATTTCATCAAAATCCATTCAGGGGTTACTGAGATATTGCCAGTTTCATGTTTTGTGCTATTTTTAGTAACGGCAGATGGTGGCCATCTTGGATTGCTAAAATGCAAAAAATCGAAAAGCCTTCATGCAAGGACCATTTTGACACAAATTTGGTCCAGTTCCATTGAGATTTTCTGATTTTCACATTTTTCTATTTTTAGTAACAGAGGCCAATATGACTGGTCTACAGTTAGATATTTTTGAAACATCCCAATGCAAGAATCATTTTGACACAAATTTCGTCAAAATCCATTCAGCGGTTACTGAGAAATTGTCATTTTCATGTTTTGTGCTATTTTTAGTAACGGCAAATAGTGGCCATCTTGGAATGCAAAATTGCAAAAAATCGAAAAAGCTTAATTAAAGGACCATTCTGACACAAAATTAATCACGGCCCCCATTTTTAATAACGGCCCCCATGGTGGCCATCTTGGATAGTCAACTGGCACAAAATTGAAATAATTCCATTCAAGAACCATTTCTGACCAAATCTGGTCAGATTTGGTTGCATTTTCTTTAGATATTGACATTTGAGCAAAATCGGCCTTGTAAACGCTAAGTAGGTCACTGTGACCTAATTCCGCTATAGATTTTTTTTTATTTTTACAATTTTTAATACCAAGGTCCTACTTATGTTCCATGCAAACTTTCAACCAAATATACCTAATGGTTCTGGAGAAGAAGTTGATTTTGTTGTTTTTGCTATTTTTAGTTACAGCGGCCATCTTGGATTTTCAACCTGACCCAATTTTATAATTCTGAGACCCTGGAGTCAGGTCATGCTCCATGTGAAATTTGAGAACCATGGGACCAGTAGTGTTAGAGAAGAAGTTGTTTGAAGTTGTTTAAATAGGTCATTTTTTGACATTGGCATTTGAGCAAAATTACACACGTAAACAGAAAGTAGGTCACTGTGACAAAACTCCGCTACAGATTTTTTTCAATTTTACAATTTTGAATACCAAGGTTTCACTGATGTTCCATGCCAAAATTCAGACAAATATACCCAGTGGTTCTGTAGAAGAAGTTTATTTTGTTGTTTTTGCTATTTTTAGTAATGGCGGCCATCTTGGATTTTCAACCTGACCCAATTTTATAATTCTGAGACCCTGGAGTCAGGTCATGCTCCATGTGAAATTTGAGAACCATGGGACCAGTAGTTTTACAGAAGAAGATGTTTGAATATTTGTTTTTAGGTGTTGACGGACAAATTCCGTGACGACGCACGACGCACGCCGGACGCATTGGTATGACAATAGCTCACTATGGCCCTTCGGGCCAGGTGAGCTAATTAGGGGATAACTGTACTCAAAATTGTCATTTGGGGAGGTAAACCGTCGTTTTTTTGGTTGGAAATTTCGTTTTATGGCGACGCGCCAGTTGAGCCGTAAAACGCAATTTGCGACCATAAAAACGACAATTTACCTCCCCAAATGACAATTTTCAATACAGTTATCCCCATTCTAATGCACTTTTCACATTTTCACCTTTAAAAGTGTGCTACTTTTCAACCATATCAAGCGCTTTCAGCTGCGTAAAACCATACGTCAGCCAATAAATAGCGACGTTTCTTAATGACGTCGGGTTTGCGACAGTATATCGCAGAATTTACTGTCGCAAATTTTTGACGTTATCCAATTAGACGTCGCGTTATATTTGTAAGTGCATTCTAAGTGGATTAGAATATAATTTATTGACTCATTCTTAGGTAGTAAAATCAACTTACCCTAATTATTTGGTAATAAGACAGGGATTTTCCCCTTGAAAACAATCCCAAAATTCTCGATACATGTATGTCTTAAAAGATGGGTCTAGATCTTTGGGATTGTTTTGGAAGAGAAGCCACCCATCTTACAACAAAATTAAGTGACTGATTTATATATGAGAAATTCTAGAGGGGTAAAACCCCACCTTATAGCCAAAGTATTATGGTACTCAAGGTTAAGGTGTCCCAATACTTAGAAAACTATGGTATATTGCTCCCAAAATCGATGACAAACACCAACCCAAAATGTACCTAATCTGCTATTTCATACAGTATTAGTCTCATTACCAGTGTTATTGCCAGTGCTAGTCTCGTTAACAACACTAAACATTTCAAAATCAGTTCCTGGTTCAATGCCTAATTGTTTCTCTTTTTCTCGTAACTTAATCAAACCTGCATGATTAGCTACCTCTCTCTCTGTCTCAGATATAGATTCTATTAAGATCACTTTATTGTAAGTACGCCATTTCTTACACAGTGTCAAGTACATTTTGCACTGCACATACATAAAGACCACGCCCCCAGTGAACCCAATAGCGACCACTATAAGTTTGGTCCAGAATGGCCAGAGTAGGGAGCCGGCCTCCACTTCTTCGGTAGTCCTGTCTATCAACACGTATAGGGACCATATAACACATGTTATAGCTATCACATGGAATGTAACGGAACAAACAACCTTGCGTCTCTCTGCAGGAGTCATGTCCAACTTCTCCCACTGAAATATATAAAGTAAATCATAAAACAAGGTACACAGGGTATAATCGATTCCGCTAATTTTCGCTTCCTGCAGAGACTGTACATCATATTTGGCTTCCACCGAGACTGTCCGTGAACTCTTGCTTCCTGCCGAGACTTCTGTACATGATAAATGGCTTCCTGCAGAGACTGTCCGCGTGATTCTGCCTCCTGCCGAGGCTCTTGGCAGGAAGCAGAATCATGCGGACAGTCTCTGCAGGAAGCCATTTTTCAAGGACAGTAGTCTCTGCAGGAAGCAAGAGATCGCAGACAGTCTTGGCAGAAGCCAAATATGATGGACAGTCTCTGCAGGAAGCGAAAATTGGCGGAGTCGATTATACCCTGTGAGGTATATAGGTACACCATCATGTTATTTCTGCCATTTTTACAAAGAGAAACAACTTTTTGTTACTTCCTGTTTGCTTCTGTGGTTGATGTAGTCCTCCCAAACTGGAGTTTACTCTTGAAGGAAAGCATTTTCTTCCCTACATTTCAGCAGCATATGCAAAATAAAAGACTCTGACCAGCTTACTTGCACAGACTGACAAGCATCTTTGTTTTAACCTTACAGATTTTTCAGGATCACAAACAGCTGATGTAAACATGACTGATCAGACTATAGCAATTGGAGCTTTCACTGTCTGCACATGGTGCAGAACATCTCTTCTAATTGCACAACTCATACATGTAAAAATACATATTTTTTTCTCTCTCCCTCTTTCTTTTTGTTGCAGCTGCCTCTGAGGTCAAGATAACCGTGAGTTTTGAGGCTAATTATGAGAGAATTTTTGTACATGCATCTGTAGCACGATGTTACCCCTCACTTGAGGCAGTTGTGATGAGAATTCTGAAACATAATTATGTTTATATTGATAATTCTAACATGAGGTTAACCTTTTCCCAATTTAGCCTATAGGAAGCGGCGCCTATGAAAATTTGTGATAAACCACACTGTTAAAGCTCGGTGTGCACATTTCGCTCTTTGATGATGTCAGACATAATTAACTTCTGGCAGAAAACATCACAATATCCATGCAATTTGATTGTATATCATGTTAGAATCGAAATCATTTTTCCTTACCAGTAAATTATTGCAGATTCTTACACAGTGCTCCTATAGAAACAATGGAAAGCTTCCGTATTTTATTCTGCAACAATTCACTGTTTTGGAGCGCGAGAGACTAGCTGCTGGCGTCACTGTCAATACTGACATAATTTTGTGACGTTTTGAGACATTAGACAGTGTAACGTCTCTTTTTCTTTCTAAAATCGCCATAAAAAGGTACATTTACCATAGGGACAGTTAAGAATATTGGCGGGAACATGAACGCGCTGGCAGGAAGGTTTGGAGAGTTTGAATGAAAAGCATCTTTTTCATCTTTTTTATGTGTTAGAATCGAAATAGTTCTACTCTAGCAATTGTTGAGTAATATTTCACTGTTTGTCAGTTGGTTATAAGTAGATAATATCACTCGCGCTCCGTGCTCATGATATGATCTACTTTACAACTGACCTCAAACAGTGAATTATTACTCAACAATTCACTTCTAGAGCTGATCTAATTCTTAATTAACACGTGTTGTCGGGCAGATACAAATATTCACTCTGGCCTGCGGCCGGCTTGAATTAATAGTTCGTGATCTGCCCTCCAGCAATGTGTTAATCTGCAATAATTCACAGGTAAGGAACAATTATTTCTCGAATTGTGGGAAAGATGCTGGCACACTTGTATATGCATTGTCATAAAACAGACCTAAACCAGAAAGCTTGACGCAAGTTTGCACCACCAACACCACTTCCATCGGAAAAGTAACCCAACTTGTACTCTGCTAGTAGCAGGTGAGGCAAAAATTATCTCAGAAATTTCTTCAACACTGCACCTTACTTGGAGCTTACAAATGATGTACATCAAGGCACAAGCAGCTCTTTCAGCAATGGAACTCTTCTTTACTGTGGAATTCAATTATTTGCTGCTCTTTCTTACTCTGACTGCATTGTGCATTTCTGACAAGTCATTAAGCTTGGATTTATTCTAATTCTTCTTACCTCCCAAAGTGGCTTGGTCTTTTTGGTCAAGTGGTATTCAAACATACATAATTCACACTTCATTTTGTCTGAGCTTTTTATCCACTTCTGAAGACAAGCCTGGTGGACATTTTTAAGGCTGCCGGAACACAGGCATGGCGTGACTGTGGGAGAGTCACTCTGGATTTCACAAGTATCTGACTGGCATATACGGCAGACATCTACAGAGTTGGTGGACATGGAGGAGTCACAGCGCTCTGTAAGTACTGGCTTTGGTGAGTCCGCATGTAGAGTTTCCTGCAACAGAATGGAAAGAACTGTTCACTGTGTTCTATAAAAATTTTAAAAATGCAACACCAACAATAACAACCATTACTGGAACAGATTAGTATATGGTAATGCATCTGAAAGATTAAAGCAGAAAGGCAAACAGTGTAGACCCTGATAGACCTGCTATTTTAGGAGACGTCTTATCTGGTCAGCAATGTTTGCTCAGACCTGGTCAGCACTGTTTGCTCAGACCTATCTGTCCCAATACTTAAAATATTTACAATATACCACATCAACATGTTCTTTGTAAACATGCAAAGAACAGTGTAGACTCACTATAACTGCTGCCATGGGGAAGACATTGCCAGTGGGACACACAACATTGAAACAGCAATGATTCAACACTGACTTTTATATAAATATTTTACAGTTGTTCCAGTATTTCAGTATTTTTAAGAAGACAGGGCTTGTCTAGTGATGCTCCATTGGACCTCAAATGCTCTGACAAGTGGACACTGACAGAGCCTAACAATATACTAGATTTCAGAGCACTTGGTAAGCACATTTTAATTGAATTTTCTTTTTTGTTGAAAATATATGCCGCAGAATGACCTCTCTACAAAACTACAACTATCAGGCAACACTTTCTTACTATTATTGGGTCATCGGCACTCTGTATGCGTACAAATGTGTTCTCTCTTATTCTTTAATGATACTGTGATACTGCCGTTAATATGATTTCCAATACCCAGATATTTACGCAGGTGATAAACAGGACATAATTGCTTTGTTTTCCCATATTTGTAGCATTGCTATATTGATTCTATCATTTCCCCGATAAAACATCAAAACCGCAAGTTTCTTTGAGGCATATCACAAAATAATGCCTGAAGCTATCCTCATGATTCAGGTTAATCTATATGTATGCATACCATCGAAAGCCTAAGTACCATACTAAGACAGACATGTCTAAGCAAACATTGCAGACCCTCATCAGACTGCTCCTCAATGAGCAATCTGATTAGGGTCTACATTGTTTGATATTCAGCCAACAATTGATATCATATGATATAGCAGATGGACATCTAAATGCGAAATTGGAGAATCAGTACATGTATACTATTGGTTTGGGTATTCCGATAAAGACAGCAATGGCGGCACAGCCAGCTTATGATCAACCTCAGCTTTACAATCTTTTAGATTTCTGTGTTATTTAGATCCCAATCAGACGGCCTGCATCACAAGCTGGTCACTGTTGGTAATGCTAACTTCTGTCTTGGACTCATGTCATGCTTTCTGGAAAATGTGATACAAAATAAAATATGGTATCTCCCTTTTCTACCCTTTGTTAATTTGAGGAGGTTCCTTACTTACTAACACAGCTAAATCAGAAAATTTGAAAAAGTTTATGCCATCAGTGACACCAATGCTGCCTTTACAGGAATGTCTCAATAATTTCGCTAGTCACAGGCTACATACATGCATCACAATATAGCATGGAAGAACAGAGAAAACCCAGACCAGTTGCATCAGCTAATTCAATTAAAGGAACAATCATGTTAAGTTTTATACTCTAGAAAAAGAAAATGTGCAAGCATTTTACACTTTGGACCCTCTGCAACCTCTGCAGCCACTTCGCCATATGAGTTATGGTATTGTATTTATTATAGGAATGAATTTTATTTTTGTGGATTTTATCGATGTGTAAACGCCGGCGAATCACTCACAAACTGAATAAAGCCTGAAGGGCTTTATGTTAAGTTTGTGAGTGATTCGCCGGCGTTTACACTCACTCACAAACTGAATGAAGCCCAAAGGGCTTTATGTTAAGTTTGTGAGTGATTCGCCGGCGTTTACACATCCATAAAATCCACAAAAATAAAATTCATTTCTTATAATTCCATGTCGGCCATCTTTTTCTCGAAATTGTCAACTATAGTGAATATCTTAGAAATCGCCGCCAAGAAAATAGTTCTAAGTAGTTCCAGATTTCTGGCTCAGGGAATTTATCGAAGTATAAACGCAGGTTCATGTTCGCTCTTGACCAACAAATTGCACTAAATTAGTATTAGGAAGTTGAGTTGGAATTATTTGGCTATAACACAGTGTTTTTCCATCTCTGGAATGACTCCAAATATCTAAATGAGCCGCGACACGACAAAACCAACTATGTGGTTGTGCGCACAGTGATGACTCAAATCAGCCTGGGCAGCCGCCCAGTCTGATCAAACTCTTCGTTAAGTGCTCAAAGGGTAGCTATGGGTCTAAGCTACCTTCATGCGGACAGCGAAGACTCTGATCAGACTGGGCGGATGCCCAGGCTGATCTGAGTCCTCGCTGGGCGCACAACCACATTGTTGGTTTTGTCGTGTCGTGGCTCAAATCAGCCTTTTGAAATTCTGATATGAAATGTTTTTTTTCACTCCTTAAACGGTCCCAAAAAATCTAGATCTGTCTCATTAGATGGATCCAGCGTTTCTGGATTGTTTCTGAAAGAAAAACTCTGTCTTAAAACCGATATAAGACCCAGTTCCACAGATGATGCTTTTCTTGTCAATTAGTGCATAGTCACAGGGTATAATCGATTCCGCCAATTTTCGCTTCCCGCAGAGACTGTCCGTCATATTTGGCTTCTGCCGAGACTGTCCACGAACTCTTGCTTCCTGCAGAGACTACTGTCCTCGAAAATTGGCTTCCTGCCGAGACTGTCCGCGTGACTCTGCTTCCTGCCGAGATCCTCGGCAGGAAGCAGAATCACGCGGACAGTCTCTGCAGGAAGCCATTTATCATGTACAGAAGTCTCGGCAGGAAGCAAGAGACCGCGGACAGTCTCGGCAGAAGCCAAATATGATGTACAGTCTGTGCAGGAAGCGAAAATTAGCGGAATCGATTATACCCTGTGATAGTGGCTAAGGCTGACAAAATGAACCTGAGGGCCTTTGCCACTACAGAGTAGAGAAGATACAATTCATGAAGTTAGAGCTCAAGAAAACAAGACGTTTTGATGCCTGGATTCTATCTCTATTAGGGCCCCTCATTAGAACTGCCTCACTGAGGAGGTTCTAAAGAAAGACAACAACATATAACAAGAGAACGGGAAGATATAGCACAGAATTATCCTATTCCTTGTAACACTTTTAAGGCGTTTTTCACTGGCTTACATGTAATATTAAAGCTCTTATATGGACGCTAATTAATAGCTCACTGGAACTTGGAGATAAGCCTTGAAGAATCAATATAGTTTCATAATATTTACCCTGATTGCTCTAAATATTTGATAGAAGCACCTGCGTAAAAAACCCAGCAGGCCCAGATCAGTTCCGAAGGAGCAGTCTGTTCAAAGACCACACCGTTTGACATACTGCCAGCAATTTCTTGACATAGCTCATGAATCAGTTTGTTCAAATTTTAGGATAATTTCAAAATTTAGACAATTACAGAAAGACCTTATAGTATGCTAATATTTAGTTTGATTCTGCTGTCTTCAGACATTTGGAGCTCCAGACAAGGTGGGCTTTCAAAGAAAATTTCTGTGATTTTTCGTTTGCTCACCATTAAAACATACAGTCAACTCTCGATATCTCAAACACTGATAGCTCAAAGTAACTCTTAGATTAGAATATAGTTCAGACACATTTCCTATTTTTATTTACATTTCAACTCATTTTATCTCAAACCACTGATGTCTCAAAGTAAATTTTCTGGGACCAGAAAATTTACATTGGTATATTAGAAGTTTGTGGTGAACTTTGACTTTCAGATATCAAGAGTTGACTGTAAATTGTAGGTGGCCCTATTCTGAAACCATCCATATGAGGGACCACGACAAACACTTTGTTTAGTGAAATGAGAAAAAATATCCAAATTTATCCTCAGTAGACACCTCATTGAAGTTCTGAATAAACTCTGCTGTTGTCACTATACTTCAAATTTGCAATTTCAGGTTGAAACATTTTAGAACCAAACCCTTTCTACATCTGGGCCCGGTTGTTCAACATTAACAACGTCGTTAGTTAACGTTTCGTTAAAATTTAAAAAGTTAATATCTCAAATACGCCAATATTTTTTGTTGAAAAAATTTGAGAAGTTTTTGCACTGCAAAAGCTTCTCAAATTTTTCAACAAAAAATATCAGTGTATCTGGTTATAAAGTCACAAAACACTTAACGAGTTGACCTCTTAACGAGCTCATTAGGCTAACATGCTTTGAACAACTGGGCCCTGGTGTATGCCTACCATGAATATCCTAGACACTGGGACAGGTGGGTTTGACAAACAGTGCAGACCCAGATCAGACTGATCCATAGGAGTAGTCTGATCAGGGTCTAAACTATTTCTCATTTCATCTGCATCTTTCAGACACATTACTGCAGTGAAAAAACAAACTATTTCAATTTTAGGACAATTTAAAATACTTAACTGAATTTGCATATTTGCAAATTTCAAGAATTTTAGGGTTTGATATTCATTAAAGAATGCGCAACATGAAACTGACTATTATATTACTTTCTGTACAGCTGGTCACTGTATTAACCCTCACTAACATTTTTACCGTAATGACCCTAAATATTTGGACATACAGGTCAGAACAAACATTGTAGGAGCAGTTTGATCAGGGCCTACAATGTTTGCCATTAACTAAGCATCATTTGGATGCAGTAACGTGAGTAAAATCCACTTTCTACAAATTTTTGAACAATAATTGCCCGACTTTTGGGTGTGCAAAATTAAAGGGTCATTATGGTAACCCAGTTCCTAAGCATACACATTTTGTTTTGGGTTTAACAGCCCTTTGAGACAGTATTTCAATCAATGTACTGAGCCATCTCCCCGAGATAGAAAAAATCAAAACAGTTCACCCCTCACCTGCTGCAAGCACAGAGCAAGCCCTTGCTAGAAATAATTTTCAATTTTCACTAACTAAATTATGAAAGATGGAAGGATAGATGAAACTGCATTTTACATCCACTTCATTAGTATTTCAGTCAAATTGGTACAAAGGTAGGCTGACAATGAAAGGATATGCACATGGGAGCCCTGTTTACAGTGTAAAGAATTCCCCTGCTGGTTGGATTCAAACCTGGTACCGCTAGGTATGTAAGCCAGCTCTTAACCAGCTGCACTTCCGAGGCTCCAGTGTGATGGGAGAGGCCATTTCAGAAAAACTTTTCAGCGATATCTGAATTTTTATAGTAAATACAGTAAACTGAAATTCTATCATTTCCAAACTCATGACAGGTAGCAATAAGCTGTCCACTTGTTAACAGATATGACAATTAATTAACAGAATACAACAGAGTCAACCAGAAATGTTTTTTGACATAAAAAGATGTCCCCCCCCCCACACACACACACACAAAAAAAAAAATCTGTGCTTTCCCAGCAGTATCATTTACCCTAATGTTGCCGAGTTAAGACCTCCTGCGACCTTGAAAATTGGTTCAAGGTCACCAAAACTTAGTAGTTCTTTTGCACCTCCTGATTATACACTTGTCTATGTTTGGTCATAATTCATCATTCCCTTCAAGAGATATGGTGTAGACAAGCCATTTTTCAACATTCTTTGACCTCCTGTGACCTTGAAAATAGGGTCAAGGTCACCAAAGTATCACTTCTTTTGCATCTCCCAGTGATAAATCTGTGCACGTTTGGTTTAAATCAATCCATCTATTCAGGGGATAGAGTGCAGACAAGCCAATTTTCAACACTCTCTGACCTCCTGTGACCTTGAAAATGGGGGCAAGGTCACCAAAATCAAATCAGTTCCTTTGCATCTCCCAGTGACATATCTGTGCAAGTTTGGTTAAAACCATCTATCTATTCAGGAGATAGAGTGCAGACAAGGCATTTTTCAACTCTCTTTGATCTCCTGTGACCTTGAAAATGGGGTCAAGGTCATGAAAAACTAATAAGTTCTCTATCATCTCTACCAGTGATATAGATAGCTGTGCAAGTTCAGTTAAAATCCATCCATCCCTTCACGAGATAGAGTGCAGACAAGGCATTTTTCAACTCTTTTTGACCTCTTGTGGTCTTGAAAATGGGGGCATGGTCACCAAAATCTAATCAGTTTTTTCCCCAACCCAATGATGTATCTGTGCAAGTTTGGTGAAAATCCATCAATCCCTTCAGGAGATAGAGTGCAGACAAGGCATTTTTCAACACTCTTTGACCTCCTGTGACCTTGAAAATGGGGCCAAGGTCACCAAAATCTATAAATCAGTTCTTTCCCCTCTCCCAATGATGTATCTGTGAAAGTTTGGTCAAAATCCATCCACCATCCCTTCAGGAGATAGAGTGGAGCAAGAAGCTACGCCGACGGGATCCACACCAAAACAATCTACAAACGATTAAATCAAAATGCTCAATATTTCAGATAATTATGATCAAATATAGTCGTAGGTTAAGGTGTCCCAATATTTTATACGTACAGTATGTCATCAAAAAATTATGATAAATAATTACCGTAACTGTCCTAACACATAACAGTCTGCTTTTACAGTTATATAATGCATCCAAATGATGCAGCTGGAATGGCAAAGCCGTCGAGACCCTGATAAGACTGCACTTTTATGAGAGGTCTGAAATAGATCTGCACTGTTTGCTCAGATATATCTGTCCCAATTCCTCTACTTTTTACTGAATTCGAATCCACATGACATACAACTAAGTATATTCTTGAGTCCTGGAGCAATGCAGTCTAACACTTTAAGCACCAGTGACAAAATTAGCAGAATTTGCAAACATCGTAGATCCTGATGAGGCAGCTCATAATGAGCCGCCTCATCTAGATCTACACTGTTTGCCCTTTAGTATTTGAATTCTCAATATGAAATGTCTTGAACATGGCATTTTTTTAGTTTTTGCAGACGTAAATTTTGTTGTCTGCTTTTTGGTGCTTAAAGAGTTAAGAAAAGGTACAATAAAGTATGTCACAAAATCATAGCCAAAACGGACACTGACACATAAATTATAAACTATAAAATAAGATGTAGAATATGATATACTTCTTATACACACAGGTAATTAGGATTTTCAAATTTCTAGTTTTCTCTGACACTTGCAAGAGCCAACACCCAAATGATATAAAAGACTTATCCAACAAAATGCCGGATTTACAATGACATAATCCACTGATTGTTGAATCCGATTTTCATTAACCCTGAAAGGGCCAAAAATGAAAATAGCTGAATTTGCAAACGGCATAGATGCAGATGAGGCTGCCAATAATGAGCTGCCTTATCTGGATCTAATCTGTCTGCCCTCTAGTCTTTGAAGTCTCAATATGATACAGCTTGGACGAAACAATTCTTTTAAATTTTGCAGATGACAATTTTTTTGTCTGTTTTAGGAGTGCTTTAAATGTTAATATCCTATTTCAAAGACTTGCAATTTTACACCCTTTTCAACAGTATTTCAGTCATACCAGAACCATGGGAGGGTGATAAAGAAAGGCTGTGTGCAATGGAAGCCCACTTATGGTTGAAAAGATTTTGGCCTCCAGCAGGAATTGAACCAAGGCCACTAGCTTAGTAGGAAGAAGGCAGAATCTATTACTAATATGGTTGGTGTCCCAATTTGGTACCATGAATGACAAAATTAATGATAAAAAATCTAAAAGTTTGAAAGAACCCGGCGCCCTCCTAACCCACCATGTCAAGATTTATATGAACCAGCCATGGCAGTGGGGTGATGGGAACTGGCCATTTCTCAGTCATGATGCAGTGTGTGAGTGTGTGTGCACTTGCATGCCTGTGTGAGTGTGTCGGAGTATAAGTATCTTTCATGGTTATGAGGTGTGGATAGAAAAATCCGTCATGAGGGTCACTGTTCAGTATCACAAGGCTTGCCAAGTGATGCCGAACAGTGATCCTGAATGACGGATTTTTCTATCCGCACCTCATACCCATGACAGATACTTTTTCTTGCACATCACATTTTGTTTTAACTTTAGAACTTGTTAAAATGCGTCATTTTAAACCTTGAGAGGTTTCTTTAGGCGGTTCTTTAAGTCAACGTCTGGCGTGCATAAATTGACGTCATTTTTGTCATCTTTGTGACGTAATCATCTTAAACGCAAACGTCACTTGGCGACGCAGATAGGTGACCTCCAATACAACCAATGCATTGAATGCTCGTGATTTTTTATCCGGTCCTGGGTAAGAACACCTGGGTAAGATATGATTTTCTATCCCAGGTGAAAAGAATGGCATTTTCTATCCCGTGTGCAAGAAGAGGAGGGTCTAACCCCTCAAAATTACCTCTAATATATGAAACAGTCTGGTGTAATCCAGCTATATGATGAGTTTTTCTGTTCCAAAACAATCCTAATATCTTGCAAGACAGATCTAGTTTTTTTAGAAGACAGATCTAGATTTTTGGAGTTGTTTTGGGAGGGAAAAAACTCTGTCATATATAACAGAATATCATATGAAGTACATGCCTAGAACTGATAACAACCTAAAGTAATGTGCTAATATCGTCCTCTGAGGAGGGCAGAGATGTTTTTGTTATGGTTTAACAATACATCATAGGTAACCACTGTTTTCGTCACAGACAGACAATATCAATCACATCTGTTTAAGACTTGTCTGACTTAATTGACTATAAAATATTGATACTTGGTGTTGTTAACTAATAATTCATGATTGTCTTTACTAGGGTCCACTACTGCTTGACACCTCCCGGTAGTGTCGGTGTGTTTGACGTCATCATGTAGTGACTTTACATTTTTTAGTCTCTTATTACCTTTACAACGTTTACATCTGTGGAACAAAATTTGATGATTTAATGTTACTAAAGTTCATTGTTTATGTTTGAGGCACAAACACCGACAATTTAAACTTACAAATGTTCATGAGTATTAATATTCATGCTTTTGGTTTATATAGTCCTATATATAGTCAGATGTACAGACTATGAAGAAATTTAAGTTTGGGCAAAGTTCCTCAGCCCAAAAAATCAAAAACATTAAGTCACAGGAAATTTGTACAATGCCACAAGGAACTCACAGATACTTATCAAATATGATGAGTATACTAAAACCTAACATTTTTGCACTGACATATATAACTAATCAAGCTTTTTCTTGCAAGTCATTCTGAATTCTTTAGCCCAAAAGCAAAAGACACATTTTCCAGATCACTAAAATTTATCAATAAATTACAGCACAGTTCATGTGTTTATCTGAAGACGTTTTCCATACTGAACATGAATTATTGACCATACAAAAATAGAACTCTACTGAAAAATCATGCATGATACCCTCTAAAGATAATAATTCTGAGGTATTTTCCCAGAAATCACATTTTGACCACTCACAAAAAAATCTCGCTAAAATGCAAACTTGCAAATTAAACTGCATCGACATTATACTAATCTGAGTCTTGCGTTACAACTTGCAGTTTCCGTCACCGCAATGCTGACTGACGTAGCGCCCTGCACAGAAAACTATCAGGAAGTCTTCTAAAATGAATGAGTCTACCTTTACATTCATCAAGCTGATGGATTTTGATGAAACTTGAAAAACTAGCAACGTGCATGATAAGTTTAATCTGTAATGGCTCAAAAGACTGAAACAGGAAGTGCATTTGCAAACAGTGAAGACCCAAGTCAGACTGCTCCTTAGGAGCAGTCTGACCTGGGTCTGCACTATTTGCCACTCCACCATTCATTTTTGGCTATCGTTTGCAGTACAGTTAACATGCAATAAAATCACATGCTAAAATCTTATTATAATTACAATGATCAGTTAATGTTTCACATTAATTAGGGCCATTACGGTAGTCTGAAATCTGCAAATCTATCATCATTAGTCTTCTCAACAAGACTTGTCCTTTATTTGTATTCAAAGTCATCTCATACCACACCCCCACAACAATTCCCAGACATATCAATATTTACCGTGATAACCCAAAGACTGGAAAACTGGCACCGACTACGGTAACTATTCTAAACTTTCGACATGCTGGCTGAAAGAATTTTGTCCAAAACCTAAGCGTATAGTGGGCAACACCAATGCGGAAACTGAAGCCACAATGACTGCTACAGGTTTTCCTTTACTGGCACAGAGGCAAGGAGAGCAAAATCAGAGTGCTCCTAAGCAGTCTAAGCAGCATCTTTACTGTTTACTCAATGTCTCACTGAGCATTAGCTATAAGTGTTAAATGTTATGACCCTCATTAAATAGTCTGTAGCTATCAATTTGTGTTTCAATATTTAGACTTATCATAAATATGCTATTAAGACCAATTCAGTTTTTTTTACTAAATGGTATTTTTTTGAGGTGAACCACATTAACATTTACAAACCACATAATAACAGTTCTGATTAATTAATGATAATTATTACTTGTTCACTTTAATAATAAATGTCTTTTGAGCTAATAAGAGATATTTCAAAATTACAGCCCAAATATAAGGTTTTAATGTGATGATACTATAACATTTATTTTTTCTTGCAAAAGGCTCATATATTTTTCCATCTTGTTTATCACTTCAAATGCTAAATAAACAAGGATATTGTAAAATGTTAAGTTCTCTGTCATGTGGATTTATTATTAGTAAGGACTCTTAACCTTTCAAAGATTCATTATTACCTGAGTCGACCTTTCTGAGCCAAAACCATGAGAAATAAAAGAATCATAAACAACTTTGTAATACCTCGCCACTGCAAACCAAAACCCTTAGCTTTCCTTTAATTTTTTTTTCAGGTTCAGGTCTGAAGCAGGGGTGGTGGCTGCGGTCAGGCGAGGCAGCTGGGTAGCTTTCAGTGTGGGATGTCCTTCTTATTTGGATAATAGCAGAGCAGGGCCTACTGTGCTTACAGTAGGTGAGGGTGGGGTTTGTTTGGGTATTTTTACTCTCATCTATCATTATCTTTTTTTCCTTCTTCCTCTCTCCAGAAGAACTGTTAAACCCAAAGCAACCAACCAAAGCAGGAGGCAGATAATCTTCTCCAGATATAATTTTGACCAACACATGGCGGATATAATTTTGACCAACACATGGAGCTTTTATTGCTTTAACCATTTGATGCAAGTTTCAGAATACAGATTTTTCATGATATTTACATGTATATGGCCCTGTGTATAATCCCTTGGGTCAAAATTCTGATCACAACAGGACACTTATATCACTCTGATAGTTTGTTGCAAGTCTCAAAAAATCCCTTTCATTTAGTACATGTAAAAGCAGCCATACCCGGTTGACAAAATTCTGCCAGTAATTGAGAGCTAGTCTATTTCAACTCTGTTAATTGCTAATCAACAATTCCAACTGAGATATTCCAAAGACCAATACACATGCCAAGTTTGCAGAAAACCGTCAATAAATACTTAAGTTATCAAACGGGGGGGGGGGGGGGGGGGGGGGGGGGGGGGGAACAAAGTGCTTACGAATGGACAGATGGGACACATACATAGTCTCAACAAACACATGGACAACCTGCAGGAAAACAAAATACCCAACCACTAATGTGTATAAAAAACATATAAAGGCAGCCCTAGCAAAACCAAATGAAAGCAAACACAGCATTTCAAGCAGTGGAATCCTAGTTTTGTGAAATCAATTAAATTCCCTAACAACAGCCAGACAAAAGTTGCAATGAAAAATGGTGCCACCAGTACTCCAGATAAAAGATTACATGGATACTTTAAGGATAATTTTCCATATTTCTCTATACAAACCGGTGTTGGGCTCCTCATTAGAACCATCAGGGCAAGACAGTTCTAATGGAGGGTCACAACATATGTTGTTGTTGTTTTTTATGAAAATAAGAAACATTATCTCAAAATTATCCTCCCCAGACCTCTACCTTATCTGGAGCTTCATAATTACAACAAAAATTATACCATGATTAATTAATTGCCATGTTTTTTCAATTATAAGACAGGGTTTTCTCTTCCAAAACAATCTCAAAGATCTAGATCCATCTTTAAGACAGATCTAGATATTTGAGACTGCTGTGGTAGAGAAACCCCCCATTTTATAGCTGAATTTCACAATACTGATTTACATATTTGTGGTGATTTTTGGAAGGATACCCCCCCCCTCCCCATCTCATAACCGAAGAAATGCAACACTAATTTAAGAGCTCAGCTCTAGATCTGGAGAAAGACAAGCCCAAGGTAATTTTTGCTCTTTCTGCATAAAACATTATACTGTGACCCTCATTAGAATTGCCTCAGTGAGGCAGTTCTAATGAGGGGCCACAATAAATGTTTTCATGGACAAGCAAGAACTAATCCCCTTAACTAGAGCTCTGCCTCTACACCCATATTTTACCTGGGTCTCTTTTTTCTTCACAGGACTCGGTTTCTCCTTCTTTGCTCTTTTCCCACTCCTTCTTGTGTCTGTGGACTGAGCGTTAGTATTTCTTTCTGTTTCATTAATAGTCTGTACTGTCCCATTATCAGAATCTGGGCTGCCCTCTGTACTTGTGTCTGATGTCTCATCTGCTGATTTTTCTGCTCCAGAACATGTTTTCACTTTTACACATGTCTCCAGGGCAGCCTCATTTTCATCTTTATTAACATCACAGTCACCATCATTCTGATTCACACTATCACACTTGGCAACATCAGTATTATTTTCTGATGTTGTCTGTTCCTCTATCTGTTTGCCGTCACTTGCTTCCATCAGGTTCTTCGGAGACAATACAGCAATCTGCTGCAGCGGCATATCGTCCCCACCTGCAGACTGGGGAATATTCAGTCTGAATCGTATATCTCCCTAAAACCCATGTTCACAGTCCACATCGTGTTCAAGAACTAAACTGTTTACTTCTTCACACTGTTTTATAACCTAGTTCACCATTCACATTACCTACAATAGTACAAAAGCAAACGTAAGTAAATAATAATTTGGTGACACTTCAAAATAAATTTACCGTGCCTTCCCATAATTTCTTACAGCCTACTAGCAAACAGTGAAGACCCAGAACAGACTGCTCCTCCCTCAGGAGCAGTCTGTTCAGGGTCTGCTTTGTTTGCGTAAAATTTACTAAAAGGGCTCCTTCTAGGACAAAGACTTGTCCAAATGCAAGGCCAGAAGAGTCCATTTTAGAAAACTTTTAGAAGGCACTGAATATTCATGGTATATGTTATAGTCGCTCAAGCTGGCAGATGTATAATATGTGCAGAAGAAAGCATAATAACATACAAACTATTAAGTATGAAAGGAATTATCATAAAGAGTTTTTGAATCTATTAGCTTTTTCGTACCAAGTGCATGTAAATAGGGCTTTTTAAAAGAGTTATAACAGTGAATAAAAACTTTTTTTACTATATCACTTTCAAGGCTCTAGTACAAGTTCGGTCAAAGAAAAATGTAGCTAGCCTCAGCACTTTTCCAAAAGAACTCAGGGCTGGAAGGACGGCTAAAAATTTCAAATTTTGCCAATTCTGAATATCAAACTCACCATAGTATTTGACACAATTGGCACTGTTGTAAGTTCCGAGATACTGTTTTAATAATTTTCCAGCCCTGGGACCACAACAAAAGCATCAAAATGCGATGCTAAAACTGAATTTGACACTAAGGTGACACCAATAGCACTTCTGATACAGTATGGATCTTTCCGAGATATCTTATGTTTTATTCTCCATACAAACATAGCTTGTGGCTGCCTCAGCCTGGCAGTCTGAATAAAGCAGCCAGGTAATTTTTATTGAGAAAGCACAAAAATCATTATTTAAGAGCCTCAACTTACCACGACTGCCATATTTTCCTTAATTCTTCTTTCCCTTTTAAATTACTATTCTCATTGACAACTGCTTAGCAATTGAAATAAACATGTCAATCATATTATTTTCAGTTTTAAATGGCTCGCCCACTATTCAAGGTCAAGGTATTACTTATACGTAACTTTTAAACTGACTTGCACTGCGTCTAGTTATATCATTATGTATACATTAGTCGTGACAAGCGAAGACTCTTCAGCACATTAAGGTGTATGGATAAACCCAACATATTTTTCTGCCATTTTTGCAAAGGGAGAAAACTTTTGTGACTGCCTGTTTGCTTTCCTGAGCCATGAAACTCCTCAAAAAAAAAAAAAAAAAAAAAAAAAAAAAGAACACCTCTTAAAGGTAAGACCTTTAAGAGTTGACCTCCATTGAGAAGGGAGACAAAACTGAAAGTGTCAGAGTTTCTTCCCCTGAAAGTGTACCCATTTGTCTTTATAAAAACAGTAATGACTCAGACAAACATGTGCATCTGCAGTCTGGTCAGACCTTTTTCCGCTGCTGCAGAAATATGGTGTGTATGGTAAAAGCACAAAATATAGACTCAAGCTAGAATACAAGTTGAAGCACAGTAAGATCAGCGAGTTCATTGTTCAACAGATGCTGGAAGACCCTGCAGATGTGCTGCCGTTCATGTTCTAACTAATGAACCTCATTACAGGAAAAACTCTCATTTTGGAATGCAAACTGTAAAACTGTGTGTCAAATCCCAAAATGCATTGTACTCAGGAACCTTAAGCTACTCCAAGAAAGGTGTACAAGGCGTAATGTCAGGGGAAGCAACTCCTGTCATTTTGCCTCCCTTCTCAATAATTGGCTGGATAGATGACTTGCGACTTAATGTCCTTTTTAACAGTATTTATTAAAGTCATATCAGGATGATGGGAGGCTGTGTGCAATAGAACCAGTTTATGGTTGAAAGATTTCTATGTCCAGTGGTTCATGAACCTGGGACAACTAGATCAGCAGGCCAGCTCTTAACCTACTGATCTTCCCTGAGCTCCTTTCTCAATCAGGAGCAAATTCTTGCCTTTTTGAGAAGGGAGCCATCTTTGGACAGGTTCATTATCCAGATTGCAAACAGGAATTAAGTCTCAAAAGTGTTTCCCATTGCAAATTACTGCATGACATTTAGCTCAGGGCCAACAATTCTCTTTTCCTTTTTTTCTCCATGTTTTATTTTTCTTTCACTCAAGTTTTTCATAATAATAAATATATGTAAATAGCTTCAGGGCAGGTGCAGATACCTCCCCAACAGCCACCACCCAGCCTTATCTGGATCTACGCTATCTGCAAATTAAGCTCCTTTCATTTACTGACATAACACCTGCTATGCTCTAGCTTATGATAAACTACTGTTTACAGCCCATTGGCAATATGGACAAAGCTGACAAGTACAGAAAAATGCTGACTGGCAATATCCATACGCAACAATTTATTGTCAACTTTTTTTTATCAGAAACGTATCCCAGGGCTTCTTTAACCCCCTTACTGTATGTTTTCATGGGAAAAAAAATTAAGCATTACATCCCATTCTCTATGCTTTATATCCCGGCCATAGGTTCAGATCCTGTATGTCCCTCTGTCAGCAGACAAATGTTTATGCATTACATAACTCCAACACCTTGCAATATATTTTGTTGATACTTCACAGTATCCGAACGCACTGTACCAGCTCTTCCGGTTTTCAGAGTGTTGAATCGAGAGTACAAACATTCGCTTATAACCAGTAGTCGGAAATCATAATGTTTTGAGTTTTTATCCGGAATCTGCTGCGTCATTTATAGTTATTCAGCTTCGAAAATGTAAAGAGGTAAGTTTGATATAATTTGCTCCTCGATCTTTTACTTTATTGCCCTGTACAATGAAAAACTCCTTGCCGTCACAGAAATTTTATTCCGAACAGCTGAATATAACACCAGCTTGTGTCGTGCAAAACCTGGATATCATCCTATTATCAAAACTAACAAACTTTAGATTGATAATGCCTTCCGTTTATTTTAAAGATTTTTTATAAAACATGTAAGAAAAGGCTCAAAATGGTTTTAGAATCATGCCATGGGCGATTTGAATACTGTACGCATTACTATCCACCCAGTGTACGCCTGGCTAAGAGGATAATGAAGTTAGCTGACTTCAGATGAGATTTGTCTTCATTGTTCAGACTGTAAATTAACTTATCAGTGAAGGCCCTTACTAGATTCCTGGTTAGTTCGTACTTTATTTTTAGACTGGAATATGTCCTACCTTTTAACGTGTATAAAATCACTTTTTGGCTGTTTAATTTATTTATTTGTTTATTTATTTTTTGTCTTTTTGATTATGTTAATTCCAAAAAAAAAGAAAAAAAAAGACACATTAATTAAAAATAAAAACATTAGGTTGGCATCCTTCCGTCATCCATTGTAAGAACTTTCAAACCTCTCTTGAGTCTCTCTGTTGAATATGCAGGACCGATGGAAGGTACATGTGTAAATTGCTTATTAACACTGAACCTTGGTACATGACATTGGACACTTAGGCTTATCAAAGTTCATTCAAATGAAAATCCTGGATTATCTGAAGGTCAATTCTGCTTCCTTATGCGTGCTTCAACTCTAGATGTTTTTAGATTTTTTAGGTTTTTGCTCTTGCCTAACTGCCTTTTGCAAAATTTGTAAATATTCATGGTCAAGGTACTTACCTGACCTTTGTCCAAGGTCGCTGAGAATCAGACTTCAATACTAAACAGCTTAGAAGACTTCGGGTTGCTATGCTAAAAAACCAAGATGGCCGCCATGCCCACATGTTTAAAAAAAAACTTAAAGACTCCTCTTCTCCTTAAACAAAAGTTGAATGAGCTTGAAACTTGGTATGCAGAATCGAGTACTTTTCAGTATAACGAAGTTTGCATAAATTATGAACCTGGTCTGACCTTAATTTATTCTAGAGCAAGATCAGTTCTGCCTCTTTAAGCTTGCATATGGGCAAATGCCTTAACAGAAGACTTTTAGAAACCTTTTATGATTAACTTGACTTGATGCCGTTTGCAGTCTCGACAAGATCTTATTCCTCGACCGTTTTCCAAGGTCACGGAAAGTTAAGCTATACTCAGCCAAACATGAAAGTATCATCTAAATGTTATTTTAACCAGGCGAATAAGAAAGAAAAGGCTAATCGTTTAATACAGTTTTGAAAAGTTTGGATACTTGGCTATGCTACAATTCAGTAATGTTTTGAATTTAATAAATAAGACAGTTGTACTGTCATCTGTGCAATAATTTATTATGCTAAGTTTAAAAAACGGTACATGCACAACCTCCTATGAGGAGTTTGATACACAAGATACCCAGAATCTGTGCACTTTGGTAGTATTTGAGCCCCCAAAATATTATTAAATTCCTTACGCTAAAAGAGAATCTATAAAAATTACCCGGTTTTCACCCAAAAGCAATGTGCATTTTTGTTCTATTCTATTCCATTATCTTGCAAGGTCGTTGGGGCACCACAGATGGCTTTGCAACAATCTCTTTACATCTTGTCCAGTTTTCCGCTGCCTAGATGAGCTGGCAAAGTCCATCCCTATCCACTCTCCAACGCTGTCCCACTAATCCCGTTCCTGTTTTCCCTTCCACTGTCATCGGATCCCGCGAAATAGATGAGCTGCCTAGTGCCCCGGCGACAGAGCGTCTGGTAGCAGCAGGACCTGGATGCCAAGTATCTCCGATCGGATAACAGTCCTACGAATTCGGAGGCAATGTCATGATGTTACTAAAGCAGAAGTCGCTGAGACGTGGCCAAATCACCCCAGCCTCCATTTCCTGACCATGGTCAGGAGCTCATCATATTCTCCAATGGCTGCATGGATCTTTCGGCAAACCTCCTCACTGACCATGTGGTCCTTGTACGTAATATTCAATAAGTTTTAGTAGCAGCTCATCCCAAAGGCCCGCGTTTTTGCTCCAACTCTGCTGTCAAGGTTCACAATTCAGACATAAGACTCATGGAAATGACATGGAAGCGCATGAGTTCAACATTTGATCCAAGATTTTTTGTACATCTTCGAATTGGCTTCAGCTTTGGCTTTGTAAGAACTGCAATGGATTGTGCAAGCTCCAAGAGAACCCCCGGTTTCAAGCCATCATCCAAATTATCCAAGACAAATGCTCCAAGTTATCTGGTTTGAAGTTCGCCACGGTATCCAGCTGCCATCATCCTCTGCCTCACCTCAACTCCCCCCCCCCTCCACCTACACACACCCCGTCGAACGCCACCGGCGCCTCCAGCCACCAACCCGGTACTCTCACCGATCTCTGTTCCACACCGTGTGCAAATCCTGTCAAGATTCTCAACCACAGACTGCAGTTCCTGTTTTTCCACAACAAAGAGCGTCTATGTCATCGACAAACCGCAGATTAGTAAAAATCTGCCGCTTAGGCTTACCTTTTCATCATGTTCTTCCTGAGCATCAGTAATGATCCATTCGAATAGAATACCAAAGAGTGAGAGACAGAAGATATCCCTGCCTGACTCCAACTGTTATTCCGAATCGTTCTCCCGTGCTGTCATTCACCTGCATTGCACTTGTAGCCTTGTCGTTGAGCTTCTCAGTGGTGGGAACTAGACCCCCACCGACATTGCACCCCTGCATTGCGGCCCACAAGGCTGTTTTTTCAAATGAAAACTTGATACAGGCTTTTGCTGATGTCGGTTGAAGATCTGCTTGCTCCCTCCGGCTACGACCCCAGCCCGTTACCCAACGATTATCTCCCCGGCTTGGGGTCCGAGCCTGTTCAAGAAGATCCTCAGCACGACCCTGCCTGAACCACCGACGAGGCTGATCGTCCTGTAGTTCCGACAGAGCTATAGGTTGCCATTTTAGTGAGTGTAATAATCAGTGACTGAGCCCATGGTGTGGGCCAATACCCGTTCTTCAGATCTTGTTACAGATCTCTGTTAAAACACCAGTCATGGTCTGCCCGCCAGTTTGAACAAGCCATGCTGGCACATCATCAGATCCGGCAGTCCTTCCCTCCTCTACTGCCGCCACTGCAACCCCCCCACCCCCTCTCTCTCTCGAAGTACCGGCTTTAGATCCTCTTCTGGGGGCTGATTGCAGTCCAGAACTGCACTGTCAATACAACTCCCATGGCTGCAGAGATCTGAGCAACACTGAGTCCATCCGCTGAGAATCTTTTGTTCTTCTGTAAGACACTTCCCAGACTTGTCCTGGACAGTTGCGGATCAAACCCTATTTCTCCAAAGCCAGACTCTTCATCAACTGGTACGCTCCACTTCTGGTGTTTTGTTCAGGCCAGCCTCGCACCGAATACCCTTCCAGTCACCCTTTGCTTTCTTCACCGCCTTACAAATCCTCTTGTTAGCTTTCCTGTATCCTTTAGCTCCTTCTGCTTCTTCTTCAAATCTCTCCTCTCATCACAGAGGTTCAGAACATTCTCTGGTGACTCAGGTTTTTATTTCCTTCTCAAGTATGTCACTGGCTTTTGTCAGAGAGTAGCTTTTCCCCCCTTGTAGTCCCCCCCAGGAAAAATGACTATGATTTTTTCCATAGAAGAATTTCCCTACGGAAAAATGGCTATATAGTAGAAATATCCCCGACCCACGGATATATGACAATATAGCCAATTTTCCCCGGGGAAAATCTACTATAGTATACGTGTTTTTGCATAGCCGTTTTCCCCTCTATAGTGGAATTTCCCCCTGGGAAACAGAAAAACACGTTACATAGTGGAATTTGCTTCTTCTCCAATTATAATAGTGAGGTTCATAACTGAAACAGAAATACGAGTATCTGTCCGTAAAATATCGATGATAACAGATGCTAGAACCTCGTGCATGTGTCCATCAGTCTGTCTTATTTTTATTTTTGGGAAAACAAGAAGGCATTTTGCTTTTCCATGTTAGCCAAAAAACGGCATGAACGTGTTTGTGTGCATAAATTTGTATAATTTTGCATTTGTACAATCGTTCAACTGTGCGTGCGCGCAGCGGAGTGCCTGGACTAGTGTTCTCCTTTCATTCAGGAGTCGTGGGCTCGACACCCATCGGGACATACGTCCGATTATTATTTTCAATGTAATAAACTCTCTAGAGAGGGCCGTAGTCGAGTGGTTAGAGTGGCTCGGTTATTGTGCAGAAAGTCACCGGAAGGTCGTGAGTTCGCGGCTCACTGTCGCCATCCGATGACTGGAAAACTCTCTCTGTCGACCCAGCAGTAAATGGGTACCTTTTTCGAATTAGGGAAGCCTAAGGCAGCGAACGGAGAGAGATGGGCTCCGCCTGTCATCAGCTGTGCCCCCACTGCCCCTACAGCTATTAGGCTATGGGAACCTTTACCTTTACCTTTTAAACTCTCCACAAAATCAAACATTACTGGACAAAACACTCGTTCGTACATCTTCCAATAAGCTTGCATGCGTAAAATATCTGCGATGGGAAAAAACCGCACCCCGCTTGTTCCTTAAATCAGTCATTATTGATTATTATAAAATATGGTTGCTAAATTTGCATATTGATTTTTTTAATTAAACGCGTATATTACCTCCCCTGAAGTACTGATACATTTCTTACGTGAATTATTCCATAAAATGTCTCTGCTCCATTCCGTTCCGTCTTGTTCCGTTCCGCAAAATACCAATAACCATACCAAATTCACTAATAGCCATTACCCGGTGGAGGAAAAGGATTATTGGGAGAAAGTGGCTCTATGTATGTAGCCGTCCTTCCTATAGCCATTTTTCCGGGGGGTGGGTTGGGGGGGACTCTCTGACAGTTTCGTCAGTCACTATCTTTGTGTAGACCATGTAGACCATACAAAAGAATTTTTTAAAGTTTCTCAATGAGCCCCTGAAAACCGTAGAAGTTGCACACACACACAGTATCTACTCAGGTAGCCTTTGGAATAAGAAAAATAAGTTACTTAAATAATTATAATAACAATTATAATAACAATAATAAAAAATGAAAAAAATAATTCTTCATAAATAAATAGAATGAAAAAATACTAAGTTCATAAACCAAAAAAAAAAAATAAAATAAATAAATAATCGAAATAAACAGGCATTCTAAGGTTAAAGCGCGTTTATTATTTAGCAGTTGATGGCATGAAAAAGTAAGCTACGTCAACGCAAAAAAACCTCAACAAGTTTACATGAAAACTTCGCGAACTAAAAGTGTTTTTTTTTTCTTTATTTTTTTTTTCTATAACTCTAATATCATCTATGATGGGAAAATGCTTATAAAAAGCTATATTTAGAAATCATCAAGTTTATGATTTTGAATTAATGACTTTTGTGTCAATATGTCAATATGTGAGAATACTCAGTGTCAAGGTTATCATTTAACATTTGGACAAGGTCACTAAGAGTCAGTTCAAGTACTTTGATCAGGGACTGATATAATCGAACTCATGCCTAGACACCAAACTACTGAGCCTACCTATCTAAATATAATTACATATGGGTAGATTCCCAGGCTAATCAAAGTCTCCCTGGGAGCACATACGAATTATAAGTTCGCCATGCGGCGGTACATGTACAATCGAAACCACATTATGGTAAATAGTACAATATACTGAGTCGAAAAAGTTCCGATACATGAAACTCCTTGTGTTACCACGGCAACTGCGGAAGTTATGATCATTCCGTTTTCACTGACTTCAAAAGAGTATCCGTTTGTCTATTGGACAGATTTATTCGTTTTGGTTTCTTAAGACTCACATGCCACAGTGGTCGTTTGACTATGAAAGGGGTGAATTTTCATTTTCACAGAGTAACATCGTAAAAATTGCTCAATTCTAAAGTCATTTAAAACTGGTTTATGAAAACTGGTTCCCAAGATTCTGCACTCCATACACTAGAGCAGGACTTAGGCAATGCTGCTTGCAAAAGAAATTAAAATTTGACCCCTTCTGAAGCAAACATTTGATCCACAACTCCGGGTACTGTGATTCCTTCAAAGACTGTCTAAATGTCACTTTCAGTGGGATTTGCATAGAAATTCGAAATCTCAATGGCCAGTGGGCGCGTAACGATTCTTCCAATTTTGTCATTATGCAATTAAAACAATGACATAACACAAATGTTACTGAAGAAACTTTGAAAAAAGACGGACATGTACATTAATACTGATGCATTGAAAAGCGCTATGGTTTTAATTCAAAGGGAGATAATCTGAGATTTTGAAGAATTTAAAACTCGCATGAAAAGCCTGAGTACAAGATATTGGACATTTTGAGTTTTTTCGAGGTTCATGCATTGTGGACTTTTCTACGCATTACAAAATTTATTACTGCGCATGCGCAGTAATGGTGTGCATTCAACTTAGGTCTTATCGAATATTGCCAAATAACTCGTATGATGAAAAGTATGGATTGACGATTTTCTGACAATTGTATTCGTTGGCGTTTCCTATCACATACATAAGCCTCAGTTAACTCAAATAAGCACTGGGTTCTTTGAAAATATAGCCAATAGTTGGTATCGTTACTTTTTTTGACTGAGTATATTTTGCTATCACAAAATAGGTTTGTTTGTTTGTTTTTTTGTTTGTTTGTTTTTTCGGAAAAAAATCACCCTTCTTTTCTGATATCATCAAATGCATTTCCTGTTGTCAGAAAAATAGTTGTTTTTTATGATGTCGCAAAATGGCCTTTCTGATATTGCAAAATAGATTGTCTAATAGTAAAAATTTAAATAGATTTTTTTTTTTTTTTTTTTTTTTTTTTTTTATAAAACAAATCACAAAATAGATTTTATGATATCACAAATTTGATTTTTTGATAGAACAACGTTCTCGTGAAGAAACAGTCGCATGATTGTTGAATGGTATTATTCTACGATCCAAACGAATCTGTCATCACAGTAAAGGGTAGAGTAACTCAGTAGTAAGGAATACACAAAAACGATAGTAAGGCGTACAGTTACCACTCCAACCCCTCATCATATTAACATGAAACTATCCACCAAGTTCGCAAACTATAACAATAAAAAGTAAATGTTAATGTCAAAAGATGACCTATAATGACATTAGAACCAAAAAGATGCGTAAACAAACATTTTCAGACATATACAGGCTGATAATTTGCCCAACTTTGTAATATACACAATGTGTTAGAAGGGAGTTAAACAATAAAATAATGGAACTATTTACAGCACTTCCATAAAATTTCATTTCTTACCTCTGGAAATTTTACTAAAACTAAATTATTATAAATGAAGCAGCATATGCGAGACAAAGCCGCAAAAAGTAATGATTTCCGACTACTGGTTATAAGCGAATGCTTGTACTCTCGATTAAACGCTATGAAACCCAGATGAGATGGTACAGTGCGTTCGGATACTGTGTACTTGGTACAAAGGTAGATCAGGCAGAGTAGCTTGTCACATAGAAAAGTTACTGCCCTTGAATGTATACTTCTCCAATTATCTACTTTAGTCGAGAAAGCTTGTGCACTCCATAACTCCAACCCCTTGTATTATAGAAAAATATAGAAAATTATCCTTAAATTATCCCTGTTAGCCCTTGGCTTATCTGGAGCATAGTTAAAACTGACCATTAACCTCTGTAAATAAAGTCTTATTATCATTATTATTTTACTTTCAGATTACTTGGTACAAATTTAAATCAGGTTGCCTGGACAGCATGAAATAAGGTACTGCTCTATTCTGTACAGCCTGGCTGATTTTTTGTTGAAGACATAGTAAGATTACTTCTCCATGTGACTATGAACAACTCATGTTTTACTGCTAGACGTATAACTACAACTGCAGTCAAAACAACTCTTTGTTTTATGGCTAGTAGTATAATTACAACTGCAGTCAAAATGAAAGCTCCATGCTTCTGATGCTGGGAAGACTTATCCAGTCCGGACAAAGACATGATAGAAGATCAAAGAGCAGGACTTATCTAAGCAAGCACATGGCATTTATGCAATGTCACAGCAACTTTTAAAAATGCTTCATGATGTTGCACTGACGTTGATGCGACATTGCCTGATTGAATGCCTATTCTTTCTTACATTCTGCCTCTCCATTTATGTTTTTCTTTCTTTTACAAAAGAATACTCTACGAGACATACAAACCACTGTGACTATTTTCAATTATAGATGTGATGGCTATCATGTCAAAACTGGCCATCTACTGCAAATCCTGTATGGTAAGAGACATTGATGAAAAGAAAGGATGTGTGTGTGTGTCTGTAGACATGTCTGGAGTACTGTCAACCCTCTTTATAACGGCACTCATTACAACAGCAAAATTGTTTATAACGTCATTTTGAAATGCACAGAATGATTATATTGTTCTAAATATGTATTCTTTACAACAGCAAATTCAGTTTAACAGCAAAATGTTTGGGAACAAATGCTGTAGTTGTAAAGAGGGTCCACTGTATATCTTGCATTTTGGGTACATGTATGCATACTAAGTAAGAATAAAATACATGCTGATAAAGAGTTTTTCCATATCATGGCTACCCAGTACAGCTTACAGTTAACCTACATACTGATGGAATCAAAGGTCTTGAAAATCCTATGATTTGACTCATTTCTCCGTAACAAGCAATTCTACATTATTTTTTCTATTTTTCCTTTTTTTCGTAACCAACCACAGCAACCAATATGGCCGACAGGTTTACACACAAACCACACCATTTCAATGATACATTATTCGCAATATTTATATGAAAATCAGCATCACATTTCAAAGGGTTCTACAGTTTTAGCTACGTTGCACAATGAGGTGCCAAATATTGCTTTCTGCAAATTATCAGGCAAATTATCAGTCAAACTGGAAAAAAAGTTGTTTGGGTATGACATATTGCTCTGGTCTGGTAACAATATAAATGCTCCAGGTAAGAAGGCTGCATGGATGGATGGATGACTTGCCATTTTATGTCCTTTTTAACAATATTTCAGTCTTACCAGGATGACAGGTGGGTGACTGATAATGAAAGGCTGTGTGCTTTACGATTGAAAAGATTCCCGCTTACAGCGGGACTCGAACCAAGGTCTGCTAGATCAGCATTTCTGCATAAAACATATATTTTGACCTCTCATTAGAACCCTCTCTCCAAGAAGGTTCTAATGAGGGGTAACAATGTATGTTTTCATTAATAAGCAATGTTGTCTCAGAATTATCCTCAGAACGCGCAAGGATGCATATACAGTAGCAGAAGTTTCATTAAATTCCAATCTTTTTGCTACTTTAACTAATGTTTACTTCCTTGTACAACACTGCTCTTTAACATTTCAAACTGCCACTTAACTAACTAAAATACAGCATGAAACTAGTCCATATTATGAAATGGAATTGCAAAGTAAACAGTAACAAATCAAATTTCCTGGAATTTCTGTCAATTCTATGTCGACAAAAGTTTGTTTCTTTGTCACTATGATGTAAGCAAAACTTTCTATCAGTATTATAACAAAAAACAAGTTACACAGAATACAGGTTCTTGTCGGTTATGAGGTGTCATTCAACTACAGATCAAATATTGACAAGAGATAGTAATCACCACCCATGATATTAATGATATTTTCAATCTGTCCCCCATATTTGCAGAATTATGTTGAGGCTTTGGTGGTAATTCTGAGCTGTTTTCTGTTTGGTCTCTGTAAAAACACATGTTGTGTCCCTTTATTTTGACCACCTAATTGACAGAGCTCTAGATCATAGTTAATATTTTTTGTTATTATTTTATGAAGAAACAGAAAAATAACTACAGTCCCCTTATGTACAGCTCCCTCTGTATGGTCGCAAATATCGGTTAATTCATTAACCATTTGAGCCGCGACACGACAAAACCAACAATGTGGTTGTGCGACCAGTGCAGACTCAGATCAGCCTGGGCATCCGCCCAGTTTTCTCAGACTCTTCGTTAAGAGCTCAAAGGGTAGCTAAGGGTCTAAGCTACCTCCATGCGGACAGCGAAGACTCTGATCAGACTGGGCGGATGCCCAGGCTGATCTGAGTCTGTGCTGGGTGCACAACCACATTGTTGGTTTTGTCGTGTCGCGGCTCATTTTATACCAAATTTCCTATGCAAACACAGTGAATATGCAAATATTCTCAAACTGACATCAAACAAGTTCAGGTCAGATGTCCTTTAAATTCAAACTTGGTACTTTTAGCATACCGTTACACAAGCCATAAGTTTATATATATGTAAGATGGACAGAGGCTGGTAACTGTGTCACCTCTTTCATCAATTATTTCAGTTATCCTGGTCCAGTACGTGAATGGGTGAAAAGACAATGTGACAATCACCAAATAACCCAAAAACTAAAAGACCAAACCAAGAACCTCCACATTTTTAGCTCTGAAAAACCCTCAGCCATCAAAACAAGACTCATTTCCGCTGCACTATGAGAAAGAGAAGAGGAAGTTTCCCAACAAAAGCTGCCGATAAGGAAGTCCAGTTCTTCAGTTGTTAGTAAACACAGGGTATAAACCAGTCTGCCAATTTTCGCTTCCTGCAGAGACTGTCCGTCATATTTGGCTTCAGCCGAGACTGTCCGCGATCTCCTGCTTCCTGCTGAGACTTCTGCACATGATAAATGGCTTCCTGCAGAGACTGTCTGTGTGATTCCGCTTCTTGCCTAGGCTCTCGGCAGGAAGCAGAGTCATGCATACAGTCTGGGCAGGAAGCCAGTTTTAGAGGACAGTAGTCCCTGCAGGAAGCAAGAGATCGCGGACAGTCTTGGCGGAAGCCAAATATGATGGACAGATTCTGCAGGAAGTGAAAATTGGCAGACTGGTTTATACCCTGTGGTAAATGCTGAGCCACTTTGTCTCGAGATCTGCCTTGTTTTTGATTGAAAAATGAAAGGCAACAATAATTATTAAGATTCAGTTAAGGCCTTGCAAGAAGAATGTTAATAATGTAAAATATGTACTTGGATTTTACAACAACTAGACAATTTGTCCACCAGGCAGTATGCTGAAAATAAAAGTTGCAAGTCTGGAATGTAACAATATGTACCTGACTGACGTTTTCTTCTATTTAAGTGTGACCCTAGGTTAAAATCATGCTCAATTTCAATGTTTGCACTTGTTAAATAGAAGTAAACCAAATGCAACATGGCAGTTAATAGTTTATCAAGCAATAATTACTGCTACTGAAGCTATAAAAAATCTGCAACAAAAATTTTGTCAGCACTAAACAGGTATGATGACACGGAAACATGCAATATAAATCTTTTTTTTATTGTATGGGAAATTGAAAAATCATAATTTCGGATGTTGTATCATGCACCAGATATTAAGGGAAATTGAACAGAAGGAAAGAAATCTTTTAAAAGTTATCCACAGGGTATAATAGATTCCGCTAATTTTTGCTTCCTGCAGAGACTGTACATCATATTTGGCTTCTGCCGAGACTGTCCGCGAACTCTTGCTTCCTGCAGGGACTACTGTCCTCGAAAATTGGCTTCCTGCCGAGACTGTCCGCGAGACTCTGCTTCCTGCCGAAAGCCTCGGCAGGAAGCAGAATCATGCGGACAGTCTCAATGCGGAAGCCATTTATCATGTACAGAAGTCTCGTCAGGAAGAAAGAGATTGCGGACCGTCTCGGCAGAAGCCAAATATGATGTACAGTCTCTGCAGGAAGCGAAAATTAGCGGAATCGATTATACCCTGTGTTATCTAGCATCCCAGATAAAGCGGACCCGCTTTTGCAGTGACAGCATTTTGTTCCACAATATTTTGACATTAAACCCATTCTATTCGGGATATCCCTTTAGGGGTATCTGGGCAAACAGTCTTGATCCAGAAACGTGGGGCCTGATCTGAGATCTAAACTGTTTGCTGCCTAGACATCATTTCTACAAGACTTAGTTAGACCAATATTGTCAAAATAATACTTGATTTTTGATGCAGATGACAATTTCAGCAGACGACAAAAAATACCCAGAATGCAATGGGTCAACTGATTTTTCTGTTTTCATAAAACTTGATACATGACAAAAATTGGACTCTTTCAAAGAAGTCTAAAAGTGCTAACTGTTAAGGTGTATTAGTACACCTCCATGTTTTCTGCCACTTATACAAAGGGGAATAACTTTCATGACTTCCTGTTTGCTTCCGTTAGCAAACAAGCAAATTAGTTGAATTTATATCCCGCGCCGAAGTAGCACCAAGTTGTGTATGGTTTATTTCAAGTTTCATAAAAATTTGTTCACTGGTTACATAGTTACAGCTAAACTAGTGGATTTTAAATCAAGGGCAATAACTCATGCTTGCGATCATTCTAAAAACATTTGCCTCAACATCACCCCATTATGATAGAATATTCAGATTCAACAAACTTTGTTCATTGGTACCTTAGTTATGGCTAATTTCTGGTATCTTAACGCAATTAAAGGACAATAACTCATGCACTACTGAGGCCATTAAGACAAATCTCGATGTGCACTGCCCTTTCATGACACTACACTATTGTATGAAGTTTTCATGAAATTCAATTAATTGGGTACTAAGTTATGACTCAATTTGCTGATTTTAAAGTGATTCAAGGGCAATAACTCATGCATTACTATATAGTGATTCTGACAAAATTTCACATGCACCACCGTGTTATGGTGAGCCATATTCGTTTTAAGTTTCATAGAATTCCATACATTGTTTTTGTAGTTAAGGCTGAATTTAGCAATTTCAAATTGATCCAAGGGCAATAACTCATGCACTACTGATGTCATTCTAATGAAACTTAATGTGCACAGCTGTGTTATGGCAATACATATTTGTTATAAGTTTCATGAAATTCCGGTGATTGGTTACTTAGTTATATCTTATTTCATTGATTTTAAATCAATTCAAGGGCAATAACTCATCCATTACTGAAGCCGGTCTGACGAAACGACATGCATCAGCGCCTTATAGTGATACATATTTAAATTAAATTTCATGAAATTTTGATCAACGGTTACTTGGCTCCGGACGGATGGATGGATGGATGGACGAACGGATGGACATGGACAAAACTGTATCCCTCCGCCATCGGCAGGGGATAAAAAACTTTCAAAAATTTATCGGGTCCTCTGGGAGCAAATTCTTTCCTTCAAGAGTTGACCATCACTGAGAAGGGAAACAAAAATGAAAATGACAGAGTTGCTTCCCCCCAAAGTGTATCTATTTACTTTAAATGTGTGGTAAATTTATACGATATCCAACTTGTGAAAATAAATGCATATAGGAGATCCAGCTGTGCTAGAATTTATAATTATACAAAATATAAGATTCAACAATCAGCGCAAGCTGCTGCATGTTTGTCATTGTTCACACTGAAAAAGATTTTTTAGATATTTTCTATAACTGTATATCAAATACAAATCTGTCTCTGTCTGTAGCAAACTGAGGAGGCAAAACATCCTGCTTATTAGTGAACCCACAAACTCACATATACAGGATTGTTGTTAAAAGCCAGCAGCTGGCGAAAATCGCAGCCTACTTTGGCATTTATGCTGGCTACTTTTCCAGACCACGCTCAAACGTATTTTTGCATCATTCACCTTTTTTAAAAGTCTTTTCCTCATATGATTTGTTTTCAGCTCTGTTGGATTGCAAAGAACCAATCACAAACCAATCACAATCGTCCTTACAACTGGAGTGTGGCCGAGACTGGAAATTGGTCTTACAGGATGGTGAAACAACAAAATCTTTTTTGATTTTAGGTTTTGCGAAAGGAAAAGCTGATGGAACTTGCAGGTGATCAGATCAAATGCACACAACATATCCCAGTGTATAACTGTGCCAGTGCCCAGTGCTGTCAGTCACTCACTGTTTTAAATTGCAGTCAACAGTCAATTTGTACCCTGGACGTTATGTACTGATTACCAAAAAATATTTTTGAGCTTCCTTGTAAAAAATTTGTTCACTAAAACTCACTTGTTTTTTTTTTTTTTTGTGCAAGCCTTAGAACACTGTTGAATTATTTCTCAGTTATCAAAATATACAACCAAATAACTCTATTTATCAAACTTTTTGGTGTGTTGTGTTTGGATGGTGGTGGTGGTGACAGGGGTGATGCTTAGAGAAGTGGGAAATTGTCTCCCTAAGCTGACTGACTTCTTCCTAGTTTGAGCAGAGGAAGAAGTCAAAATGTATAAAACATAAAAATCCAAAATTAACCAAAGTATGACACAACTGCTGTAAAAGACCTGACAAGGATATAGGTCAAAGATGACTATACCCGAAGCTCTGGTATGTTCCAGTACTCAAACCAACTTAAAGTTTAGAATAATTACAGTAATTTGTTTTGCTGTCCAAATATTTAGGATAATTATTATGGTACATGCACATGACCCTATCTCAAGACTTTTCTTATTTTTCCAAGCATTCGGCACCACTTCTCCCGACAAGCCGTAGATCCTGCGACTCATTAAAAACAATTTTGTCTCAAAGAAACCATGAGTTATATTGATTAACTGTTTTAAATGAAGACTTGCAGAAGGCACTGTGACGCAGACACAATCATAGCAGAGATTATTACCGTAATAGGCCTATATATTGGGACACCTAAAAATAATGAATTTTCCATTTGCGACAAATTTTAGGTGTCCCAATACTTATGCACATTAGGGTATATATGCTTCTTGTTTGGTACAATGTAGCTAAGAAGTAATGTAATGGGATGTACCATCAAAGCTGTTTTAGGCCTTTGCAAAATATGAATACATATTATACTATATTTATTCTGTTATAAGGCCTAAGTTTTTCCATCCAAAATTACCACAAATATGTAAATCATTTTTGTGAATTATTCAGCTATAAAATGTGTTTTTTTTTCTCTTCCAAAATAGTCCCAAAAAGCAAGATCTGTCCTGTATGATGGATCTAGTTTTTTTCGGGGGTTTTTTGATAATTTTGGGTGGAAAAACCCTGTCTTACGAATGAAGAAATATGGAACCAAAATCAGCCTCCTTGTGACTTATGGTTTCTTCATGGGCGTGAATTGCAAAAATTAATGCCCTCACAAGATTATTCATGTGTAGGCAGGTCGAAGTATACAGTCTGCTTCTGTCAAAGAACTGGTTTTCACAAGACACAGCTCATTATTATATGTAACTCCCTATTAATTATCCCAATAATCCTGCAAAAAGGTTTGTTGCCATGGCATTGAGGGTAGCATCATAGTAAAGTACATCAGCACCCCAGGCTGGGTTAACAGCCTATGCTTAGGCCAGCAGTCTTATATGAAAATATTCAGGTGGCAAAAATATGATTACCCACAGGTGAGCTATACCTGTGTGACTTTCATACACATCTTAAGGTGAATGGGCACACCTCCACGCTTTTCTGCCAGTTTTTTCAAATGGAAACAACTTTTGTGACTTCCCCCATTAACAAAGCCCTTTCAAAATGGGTGGGTGGGGGGGGGCAACTATTAAAGAAAAGAATTTGCTCCAAG
Source organism: Ctena decussata (assembly GCA_963989385.1). NCBI lineage: Eukaryota > Metazoa > Mollusca > Bivalvia > Lucinida > Lucinidae > Ctena > Ctena decussata. The sequence goes on along the minus strand of OZ022500.1, from coordinate 7,875,978 downwards.
TGGAGCAAATTCTTTCCTTTAAGAGTTGATCCCCATTGAGAGAGGATGCAAAAAATAAAATTGTAAAGGGTTGCTTCCCCTGTTAAGTGTAATATTGACCTTAAGGCCTCATGTTGCATGACAGAGCTCATGTGTAATAGTACAAGAATTCTCTTGCCTGTCTGCACGGCATGCAACCCGGGGTTTTCTTTACAAAGTGCTTATACGGCTAAACCAGAAAACTTGACCAAAATATACACTGTCACAGCGAAAATCTGTCATACTTTTTGCTAGTCACAGGCAAGACAAATACTGGTATTTAATGTTTCTGTCTGCACAGCTGTTTCATATGTATGTAGTCAGCGACTATCAATCACATGGGATCTCAGACATATATATCATTCTTTACTCAGCAGAATTTTTCTTACCACTCTGGACATTACAAAACTATAAAACTGGCAATTTAATTAAGTAGAAAAAGTGAGCAGATATATACCCCCGAGCCAGAACCATCCCCAAACTAACTAAGTCCTAAGTACTGAACCCTGGCCTCCATCAAGGGGCTTGACCCTTTGCTTAGATATTGATATTACTCCATTTCAATGGTTTTGTTACTATGCACCAAATATGAAAAGAATTTGACATGAAGTTACAGAGATATGAGCCATCAGAACGGGTTAATGCAAATTTTCAATGTAAACTAAGGCCAAATTATTGACCCCTGGCCCCACCCAGGAGCCTGAGCCCAATGTTTAAATATCCCATATCAAAGTTATTGTTACAGAGATATATAATAATGGTTCCACAGGTATGAGCGATCAAAAAGGTTTAATACAAAGTCCTAATTATTGACACCTTACCCACCTGAGGGCCAGACTCCAATGCTCTGGCTCCACCAGAGGCTTTGACATTTTACATCAAAGTTATATGAAAAGAATCTGAGACAGGGGCAATCCAAAGAGCTTTAACAAAAATTTTTTACATAAAAATTGACTAATTGATGGACAAATGGGCGGAGTGACATATAAACCCCCTGATGATAATTCTAGGATAATTTCTTATTTTTCCAAAAGCAAATGTTGTGATCTGATGTTCGGATCCTTAAAACTGCTTATATGAGGTCATTCTAATGAAGGCCACTCACTCACTACCAGAACCGCCTCATCAAGGCAGTTTTCATGAGGAAATATGTAAAAGCAAATTTATGACTGAAAATCAAACTTTCACTGAATATTAGAAGCATAATGAAACAACTATAAAAAACTGTATTCTCACCTGAAACGAATCTTATATTTGTTAAAATATCACAAAAATTCCTCGTAAGTTTTTATATCACCAAGTAACCATGATATATCTGAATATCGAACTGCGTAATCGGCCCAGCTTGAAAGATTATCATGGAAGGAAATTAAAGAACCAGTCTATAATCCTAGAGAGAAAGGTATTCTCGAGGTCACAACTTCCGTAATGTCCTGAAATACTGTGACAAAATAGTGCCTGAGCAAACAGTCTAGACCCAGACCAGACTGCTCAATGAGCAGTCTGGACTGGGTGTGCACTGTTTGACAGCTAGCCTGCAATTTTTAACACATCAATTGTAAAAATCCAATCTTCTTCGAAATTTAAGGACGATTACAGTGACCCAATTTTTACAATAATTACAGAAATCACAAGGTGATATTTTTAGGTTAGTTGAAGGTGGACATCCAGTTAAATGATGACATGAAGCTGTCCGTCAGCAACACCTATGAACAACAGTTACTGTTCTGCATGACAAATCACATGCCCTCTAGCCACATCAGTGCATCTGTAGAGCAAGACGTGAAAAATTAGAGCTCCATTTAACAAAAATTTTGGGGATACCAGTATTCGGTATTGGGGATACAGTATTCGGTAGCTTTCTTACCAATTCAACAGACTTGTGTTTGTGCAGAACTATACTGGCAAAAAAAATTTACATTTTTTTTTGCTGATAGTTGAAAAAAAAAAAAACTATAAAAAGCAAAATAATTATGACAGTATTAGCTGTCAGGAAAAGTTTCACAGTCCCTAGTACAGACCCTGAAACCACAATTTTCAACTGAAGGCTGAAATGAGTGTGCTACTATGTCAGAAAATGTGTCATGCCTGAAGCTGAGAACTTTCAATGTTTTTTTTGAAGCTTTCGTCTAAATAAGGTCATTCCTGGACTCTTTCAGCCCCAGTAGCTCAGTGGGTTAAGCGCTGGCCTACTGATCCAGCGGACCGGGTTCGAGCCCCGCTTGAGGCAAAAATCTTTCCAACCGTAAACAGGGTCCCATTGCACAGAGCCTTTCATTATCACTGTCCGGTCATCCTGATATGACTGAAATACTGTTGAAATGGATGTAAAATGGCAAGTCATCCATCCATCCATCTAGACTCCTTCAGAAAGATTCAAATTGAATGTTTGTTTATCTGGCACTTTAACACTTACTACTGGTCTGACAAGAAATGCAACAGTTTGTTCTTGCATGAAAGTCAGACACTTTCAAAACTGTCAAGAACAAAGACTTCGATAACCATCAAAGTACATTCAGTAATATTCCTTTCTATCTGCACCTTCAGTCAAACCTGATATTAATTGGTCACCTGTTTCTGTCCTCGATTAAAAGCCACCCAATTCCAAGCGAGACTCATACTAGTGGCTCAACCAGAGCTCTAGATAAGAGGGGTATTTTTGACGATAATTGAGGGATAATTTTCTTTATTTCTCATTAAAACTGTATGGTGTGACCCCTCATCTGAACTGTCTCGTCGAGACGGTTCAGATGAGGGGTCACAACATATGTTTTTATCCAGAATTAACAAAAATTATCCCTAATTATCACCAAATACTCATTGTACGCATTGTTGATTGGCCTAAACATGAAAACAGTTCAATTAAACTTGCCTATAACCAAGTCAATCAAAAAATATTTTCAACTACTACTACAACAGTTACATTTCCAATGAAATGAAATCAGTTTTTCAGCTGATCGTTCAATGTGTCATTTACATCTATCAACTTATCAGATCAGCTGGAGGACCATGATTATGTTGCATTTGTTGATGGACTAGTTGTAATGTCCCAAAACTGAAAATAGTTGAATTTGCAAATAGTGTAGATGCAGATGATTGACTGATTGATTTGTTGCTTTACGTCCACGGTAAACAGCTATGGTCATGTCGGAATGGTCAGTTAACCTAGCCACACTATTCCTGGGCAGGCTTAGACCCCCTAAGCGGTTAACCAGTACTAAGTGCACATACTTTTGCCGGAGACTGACAACTGAGCTTCTTGAATCAGCAGAAGGGGAAATGAAAGTATGTGGCGAGACCGGGTTATCGAACCCAAGACCTCTGACTTATGAGTCAGGTGCCCTAGATTGCGCTACGCGGCCCGGCAGATGAAGATGAGACAGCTTATAATGAGTTCTCTGGTCTCTGAATACTCAATATGACATAGCTATGAAATATTGTTTTAATTTTCACAGACAAAACTTTGTCTGCTTTTTTTTATAGCACTTTAAGGGTTAAAACCAGTCTGCAAATAGTCTGGCACTCTGGCTAAATCAAAACTCATTGCTCTTCCACTGACATACTTTGAAGCAGAACTTTGTGAACTCACAAGAACCTTCATTTGAACCGTGACACGACAAAACCAACAATGTGGTTGTGCGTCAAGCGCAGACTCAGATCAGACTGGGCATCCACCCAGTCTGATCAGAGTCTTCGCTAAGCGCTTAAAGGGTAGACAAGGGACTAAGCTACCTTGATGCGGACAGCGAAGACTCTGAACAGACTGGGCGGATGCCCAGGCTAATCTGAGTCTCCGCTGGACGCATGACCACATTGTTGGTTTTCTCGTGTCGCGGCTCATTTACATGACAGCTACTAAAATTTCATTACCGAAACACGTTTACCCTCATTTGCATATCACACTTGAAATGTAAGCTTCAGCTATGAAATTTTATGCCTTTAGTGTCACTTTTGCACCAGGATGACTTTCAAACTGGCCCACTTCTGATGGCCAACCCCCAGAAATGAGACAAAGGCTTTAACAGACATATGAATATAATTAAACTGTCCATCAGAGGTTGGCGCAATTAAGAAATACTTTACTCTTTCTACAAGAATTCCGCAGAATGCTTTGCCGCACATGCCTTGCCCATCAGTAGTGGTAGAGACCATGGTTAAAAGAAAGTTTATGCTAGATTTGATGTATAAATGTACAAAATTTTCAGCAACTATGGGCTTACAAGCTAGGAAGGATCATCCGTTCTACATTCTAATAAAAGCATCGCAAAGGACTGCGTGATACCCCGCCACTGCATACCTCTTTCACTCATTGATTTTTTCATGATCTGTTGTTTTTTTCTCTGTGGACAAGTAACCTGAGGGCAGAGCATTTGTAGTGTTCAGAAAAATCTATTTAGCTTATGATTCTACAGATTTCAGCAACATTGTGTGCATGTATATAGCCCAAGGGCAGGGGCAGATAATCCCCATGACAGAGGCAGTCAACTCCACGAATAACAAAGATTCCCATGCCAACTTCATGAATATCAAGTTATCAAACTGATGTGAATTTTTATTTTGACCATAAAATAGGACACTGTTTATAAGACTATCCCTTGGAGCAAAAACTGAAAAAAGGGTTTTCATTGAATTTGTGCATGAGTATCAAAAGCCAAATTTTCAAAAATGATTTTACTAGTCTGTCAATATTTGAACATTATAGCGACTACTCCACACTATTTACTGGTAAAACTGCCAGTTTTATGGAATGGTATTTAATATAACAAAGCAAGAAAGGATTTTCTTTTGGACCCCTGAGATTTTATTTTCTAACCAAAATTTTATTTAGTGCTGACAACTAGATTTTCTGACATAATTTTTTTTAACCTTCTCTATCAAAAGAGTTAATTGTAGTCTTCAGCAAGCCATAGAAATGAATCTACCAGAACACAGGGTACAATCGATTCCGCTAGTTTTCGCTTCCTGCAGAGACTGTACATCATACTTGGCTTCTGCGAGACTGTCCGCAAACTCTTGCTTCCTGCAGAGACTACTGTCATCGAAAAATGGCTTCCTGCCGAGACTGTCCGCATGACTCTGCTTCCTGCCGAGAACCTCGGCAGGAAGCAGAATTATGCGGACACTCTGCAGGAAGCCATTTATCATGTACAGAAGTCTCGGCAGGAAGCAAGAGATTGTGGACAGTCTCAGCGAAAGCCAAATATGATGTACAGTCTCTGCAGGAAGCGAAAATTAGCGGAATCGATTATACCCTGTGCAGAAGGCATGGATCCACGAGAAACAGGTTTACATTCACAGGTAGGCCTACATCTACCAATTAAGTGCATTGGCATAGTGGCACTGTGACGAAAAGTGGCACTGTGACGAAAACAGGCCTATGGTTCTACAACAACAGTTTTTTAGCAAAATTATTGTCTTTGGACTAACTGGCACTCTCTCACATGTCAGCTCCGTCAAAAGAACAACAGCAGGACTCACATTCGAATGCTCACATTCGGGCAGAAAGCACAGAAATCTGATTCTGACTTCAGCCAGTGCTATACCTATACCCATAAATGACCTTGTTCCCCCAGGAATCATCATTCCCTGGCATTTCAAACCCCACTGACTGGGACTGACTTACAAGTCCAGTTTCTTCCCCCAGGGCCGGGCCGGGTAGCGCAATCGGTAGGGCACCTGACTCGTAAGTCAGAGGTCCTGGGTTCGAATCCCGGTCTGGCCACATACTTTCGTTTCTCCTTCCGCTGATTCAAGAAGGGCAGTTGTCAGTTACTGGCGAAAGTATGTGCACTTAGTACTGGTTAACCGCTTAGGAGGTCTAAGCCTGCCCAGGAATAGTGTGGTTAGGTTAACTGGCCGTCCCGACATGACCTAAGTTGTTTACCGTGGACGTTAAGCATCAAATCAACCAACCAAAAATCTTCCCCCAGGCTATTAGAGACTGGAACTCCTTGGAAGATTCCCTTAGACAGACCCGACCAGTACGCGGACACTACCAGTACGCTGACACTTTTGTGTTTGGCATCAAATAAACTATAAGATACTTTTTAAATTCAACTAACTTTGTGACATTTTTTCAAAGCGCCATTTCTTTATCTTTTTGTCATTCACTTTTACACTTACACAACAGTTACGAATTTGCAGGGCTGATGCAGACCGGTATCACGATAGATGCTTCAGTTTGACAGCGCCAAACACGCAAACAGGCAAAGCAAACAGCCATGTGTCAATATGAAATTAGAACAACCCATTACAATGTTAATACATGTACATTTTTGTTAACTTCATGTATCAATAATTAATTTAGTATTGCAGCATATATATGTCATCTCAGTTTTCTCAGATTCTAAGGTGTCCGTATACTGGTATGATAACAGAGCTCAGCCTGGAGGGCGATTTGGGAGAAATAGTCTCCCTAAGTTGGCTGACTTCTCCCTATTTTGAGCTGAGGGAGAAGTGAAAATGTATAGAACATATAGGGAGATCCAAAATTTGGGCCAAAACTTCTCCACAAAGTCCTGAAAATGTCGCAAAACTTCTCCCTGCCCGTTGGATCTAGGCTGACCCCTGGATAAGCCTGTTTGATACAGCAAATAGCATGACCTCAACCGTGTTACCTTGCGCATGCACAGATGATTTTTTCAGGTGTTCCTTTTGTCTATGTTTAGCACATGGATTTTCCTAAATTGCATGCCCATCTGGTAGTCTGGAACACGCTGGAGTCTTAAACATTACAGTGCTGTCGGCCTATTCAGCGCACTAAAGCAAAGAATCGTTAACTGTGTAAATAAGAACAACAAGAGGGCCATGATGGCCCTGGATCTCTCACCTGAGTATCCTCTGAACTTAACCTCAGAGACATCAATACGACTGACAGAGTTTCACAAAGATTTAATGGAAAATGAACATTTTATTGTGTACCTAAATTTTTTATAAGATTTAATCTAATGACCTAGTTTTTGACCCCACATGACCCAGTTTCAAACCTGATCTAGATTTCTTGGATATGAACATTCTGACAAAGTTATCAAAACTGTGCCCTCAAGAGTGTACACAATGTTTTTCTAGGTTTGACCTAGTGACCTAGTTTTTGACCCAACATGACTAAGTTGCACCTTTGGTCCAGATTTGTTGGAGATAAACATTTTGACAAAGTCTCATGAAGATTGGAACAAAACTGTGTCCTCTAAAGCATTCACATGGTTTTTCTAAGAACTGACCTAGTGACCTAGTTTTTGACCTGACATGGTCCAGTTTCAAATCTGGTATTGATTTCATAGAAATACACATTCTGACAAAGTTTCAAGTAGATTGCCTCTAGAGTGTACACAAGGTTTTTTTCTAAGATTTGACCTAGTGACCTAGTTAATGACCCCACAAGACTCAGATTCAAACTTGGCCTAGATTTTATGCAGATAAACATTCTGACAAAGTTTATAATAATAATAATGACTTTATTTAAGGAGAAAGCCCAGTTGGACATAGTCCAATCTTCCCTGGGGTCCTCCTTCAAAATATACAATATTTACAATGTGACAAGACAGTATCATACAAAATACATACAAAACATATCCATATAATATATCAGCTATTTGCCCATTGATGATGAGCTTGGTCCCTGGATATAAGTCCATTGGTACCCAGCTTGAGGCAAACACTGAAGACCCTGATGAAATGCTGCATTTGCTGCACCTTGATCTGGGTCTACACTATTTGCTTATGTCCCTTGGGTCTCCAGGCAAAAATGGGCAAATTGGAACAAAGACATTATAAACACAATACTTATCAACTACTAAATATGCCTAAGATAACAACATCATGACACTGGTCTGTTTCACCTCAACATATGAAAAGATCTGTGCAGACAGCTCTGACCAAAAACAATATCTCATCCATGCAGGGTGACAAGATTACATCTTCCATGCATTTGACCCCAGGAATCATAGATTTCTAGGGTGAATAGGGAAGACCTTGTCTCCATTGCACATCTGCATAGACAATCACATTCCTTCCAGTCTGCAGGTCGCAAGGTGACCCTTCATGCACTGCCTCACATATATAATCATTATAAACTATGTTAAACATACATGTATGTACAGTTGGCTCCATAAATCAGGACTGGTCAGCTAACCATTCTATGTATCTCTGTTTAAACTGAGAAAGGGTATTAGACACTTTGATACTTTCTGGGATTGCATTCCATATTTTAGATCCAGAATAAGCTAATGTATTTCTGTATATTTCAAAATTTGGTTTTGGAACATATAAAAGATTTTCAGCAGTGGATCGAAGGGTACGAGTGTGTATTTCACTTGTAAATTGAAACAGATTTTGTAAATATGAAGGTGTCAAGTTATGCATTACTTTGTATACTAGAATTGCCTTTTGATAATTTACTCTCTCTGGAAATGTCATCCACTTTAATTGGGCAAACATTTCAGTGGATGGTGTCTCAACTGGTTTATCTAATATTGACCTTGCAGCACGTTTTTGAAATTTCACAACTGAATTCATAAGCTCAGTATTGGCGTTACCCCAAATTGTGCAACAGTAGTCAAGATGGGGCAGAATATAGGCATTGTAAAATAGCTTTCTTATTGGAATTGAGAGGTATTGCTTAATTCTGTTAAGAAGGTAGAGTAATGAGTTACATTTTTTTAATGTTGCTTCTACATGACATGCCCAGGACAATGTGCTATCTATATGAACACCAAGAAGTTTTTCTTTATCTGATACTTGTATTTCTTCCCCTGCAACTTCTAACTTTGGTGGATCTGCCATGATTTTATTGATTCTTTGCTTTGAGGAAATGAATATTGCTTTGGTTTTTGGAATGTTGAGAACCATATCATTATCAAGACACCATTCACAAAAATTGATCAAGTCAGCATCAAGTAGGCTACATATAGAAGGAACTTTGGGACCTGAGGTGTATAAAGTAGCATCATCGGCAAACAGTTCTAAAATACAGTATTTGATGTGCTGTGGCAAGTCATTGATATCTAGAATAACAAGAGGCCCACGGGCCACAAAGCTCACCAGATCTCTAGCTCAAAATTGCTATCAAAATTACTGTCACATTTGTACAGGCTAATACAAAATATACAACTACAAAGTCTCAGTCTGACAGTCTGTTGAGTTGATAACAAAATATATAACTATTTTCCATATTTTGATTGCAGTAAATGTCATTTTTCAATTTTCCCCATTATAAGTCAATGCAACTCTAAGTTGCCATAGCAACCAAACGAAAGAGCCGATTTTCATAAAAAACACAAACTTTCAACCCCCCAGCCTTAGGATGCTAAAGATGAAATCTGGGCCTTATTGGCCCAGTGGCTTCTGAGGAGATAATTTTGTAAGTATTTTTTCCATTATTTTTGCATTTTGGTTTCCATGACAACCAGTAAAAGGAGCAGTGGGTCCAAAAACAATAAAGCTAATAGAAGACTTCTTAAGGAACATTTCTATAAAAGTTTTGTCGACATATCTGCAATGGCTAGGCAGTAAATGCCATTATTCAATTTTCCCCATTATAAGTCTATGGGAACTCTAAGTTGCCATAGCAACCAAACTAAAGGGCAGATTTTCATAAAAAACGCAAACTTTCAATCCCCCAGCCTAAGGATACTACAGATGAAATCTGGGCCTTAACGGCCCAGTGGTTACAGAGGAGATAATTTTTAAGTATTTTTCCAATTTTTTTTTCATTTTGGTTTCCATGGCAACCAATAAAAGGGGCATGGGGCCAAAAAAGATACAGCTGATAGATGACTTCTCAAGGAACATTTCTATAAAAATTTTGTCTACATATCTGCAATGGCCTGGCAGAAAATGTCATTTTTCAATTTTCCCCATTATAAGACTATGGGAACTCTAAGTTGCCATAGCAACCAAACCGAAGGGCAGATTTTCATAAAAAACACAAACTTTCAATCCCCCAGCCCAAGGATGCTACAGATGAAATTTGGGCCCAATCGGCCCAGTGGCTTCAGAGGAGATGTTGTTTAAAAGTGTTGACGGACGACGACATACGACATACGACGACGGACGACGACGACGACGACGGACACTGCCTATCCTGTAAGCTCCCCCGGAGCCTTCGGCTCTGGTGAGCTAAAAACATAAACTTTGAATCCCCCAGCCCAAGGATGCCACAGATGAAATCTGGGCCTTATCGGCCCAGTGGCTTCAGAGGAGATAATTTTTCAAGTATTTTTTTCCATTTTTTGTGCATTTCGTTTACATGGCAACCAATAAAAGGAGCAGTGGGCCAAAAAACATATAGCTGATAGAAGACATCTCAAGGAACATTTCTATAAAAGTTTTATCAACATACCTGCAATGGCTTGGCAGAAAATGCCATTTTTCAATTTTCCCCATTATAAGTCAATGGGAACTCTAAGTTGCCATAGCAACCAAACTAAAGGGCCAATTTTCATAAAAAACACAAACTTTCAATCCCCCATCCCAAGGATGCCACAGATGAAATTTGGGCCAAATCGGCCTAGTGGCTTCAGAGGAGATGTCGTTTAAAAGTGTTGACGGACGACAGACGACGACAGACGACGACGACGACATACGACGACGACATACGACGACGACGGACCACTGCCTATCCTATAAGCTCCCCCGGAGCCTTCGGCTCTGGTGAGCTAAAAAGCAGTGGTCCTAAAACTGAACCTTGTGGTACTCCAGCAAGGATTTCTCTACTGCTTGACAGTTTGCTTGAAATATTGACTTGCTGATGTCTGTTTGAAAAATATGATGCAAACCAGGTTAGAGTTGATGCACTGAACTTATACAGGAGCAGTTTTTGTAGTAGAATTTGATGGTTAACTAAATCAAAAGCTTTGGTTAAATCTAGGAATAGTGCACCAACAGTCTCATTATTGTTTAAGGCTGCCAGCCAAGTATCAATAATTTTAGTTAAAGATGTTTGGCATGAATGTCTTTGTCTGAAACCTGACTGATGTTCATAGATAAGCTTATGCTTCTCCAGATAACTAATCAAACATTTGCTGATATGTCTTTCAAATATTCCGGTGATGATTGGGAGTACTGATATTGGCCTGTAGTTATTTATGTCAGATTTTTCTCCTCGTTTGAATATTGGGGTAACTTTTGCTTTTTTAAGGGCATCTGGATAGTTGCCAGTTTGTATACTAAGATTGAGGATTTTTGCCAAGGGCTCAGATATGACAGGGGCAGCTAATTTCAAGTATTTTGCACTTAAATCATCTATTCCAGTAGCTTTGCTAACTCTTAGATTTTGCAACTGACTTTGCATAAAATGAGTTGTAACCAAAGGTATTGTAAACTCGGTCTCATTTGGAATTTTACCTTGCACAAATTCATGCAGTTTTGAGAAATCTTGGGTTTGGTTGCAATTCCTATTAGTGAAATTTTCATGCAATGAAGTGAAGAAAGAGTTGAACTTATTGGCAGTCTCTTCTGGATCTAGAATAGGGTTGCCAGTGTCATCATGAATGAAGCTAGTTTGCTGATGTGTTGTTCTGTTTGTGACATCATGCAGATTTTGCCAAAGCTGCTTTGGATTACTGTAGTTGTTGTTGATGGAACTGGCATAAAATTCTCTTTTAGATTTTTGGATTAGGTCTTTGACTTTATTTCGCCATATTCTGTACTGTATTGTGTTTTTGTTTTTGTGATAATTATCTCTAGTTCTAATTGCATTGCCTATCTCAGAATTCATCCAGTTTGGCTGAGTTTGTCGTTTGACTCTGCGTTTCTTTTTAGGTGCATGTTTATTTAGGACTGTTTGAAATAAGTTTGTGAAATAATCCAAAGCATCAGTGGCATTATCATAAATGTTTATCACAGACCAGGGTTGATTCTCAAGATCCTGGATAAAGTCAGCTTCACTAAAACCTTTTGTATCTCTATAGTTTATGAACTTATGTACAGGTCCTCTGTTGAAAGAGTTTGTGATTTTCCTAGTTATGCACACTGGGTAGTGGTCACTTATTGAGTAACATGGCACAGATACAGACACTATATTTTCAGGGACATTGGAATAGGCATGATCAATAAGCGTCTCCGTGGAATGGGTGACTCTAGTTGGTGTTTGAACCAACTGAAATAAATTTAGCTGTTCAGTTTTCTGTATCCAAGAGTCAATACTGGCTGTTTTATTCAACAGATTGAAGTTAAAATCACCTAGGAGGAGAATTTCTTTTGCCTCACCACTAGCTTTTTCAGGTGTTTCTTCTACTATTTCTGTCCAGTTATTTGTGGCTGAAGGTGGGCGATAAACATAGCACAAGAGGAAGGGTTTTTGTCTATTGTTTCTCACTTCCAGCCATAGCATTTCAATACCATTTAGTTCAAGGTCATCACGACGAATGCATGATAAGTTAGATTTTGTGTATATAAGTAGACCACCACCATGGCTCTGTCTGTCTTTCCTGACAAAGTCATAATTTTGTATTGTTAATTCCTGGTCTAAAAATTCATCAGTTAAGAAAGTTTCACTTAAACACAAAATGTCAATATTTGCCTGGGTATTTAGAAGAATTTTTAGTTCATCCAATTTCGGATAAAGGAAATGTACATTTAAGTGAGAAATATGGAGGCCTTTATCATTGAACCATGCATTCGTGTGAAGCCCTTGCGAAACAGATAATTCATCAACTGAGTTCTCTAGCGAGGTGTTATGTTCATCTGATTGTTGTGACTGTGCTGAAACCAAGGGGGAGGAAAGAATGGCATCGGCATGTACATCATAGGCTGACTGTTCGGATTCATCCTCCCTGGTTTCCTCCCTTTGTGAAAATTTTGTTCTGGTCTGCCTGATATCTGCACACTTATTGGGCTTGGTTGTAGTGACAAAACTGAGTTCAACATTTGTCGCATATTTTCATGAAGATTGGATCATAACAATGCCCTCTAGAGTGTGCACAAGGTTTTTCTAAGATCTGAACCAGTGACCTAGTTTTTGACCCCACATGACCCAGTTTCAAAGCTGGTCTAGATTTCATTAAGATAAACACTCTGACAAAGCTTTATGATGATTGGATCACAACTGTGCCCTCTGTGTCATTCTAAGATTTATTTCTATTTTTAGCACCGGCGGCCATTTTGTTCAGTGGTGGAGAACTGTTTTAGCAATTTTTGTTCAGGGCTATGAGTCAAACATTTCTGTGAATTTTTTTTTAAATCGAGCCACTGGCCTCAGAGACAATGTTGTTTAAAGTTTTTTCTATTTTTAGCTCTGGTGGCCATATTGTTCAGCGGAGCGGAACCGTTCGAGCAATTTTGGTAGAGGGCCTCCTCATGAATATTTCTGTGAAATTATTTCAAAATCTGCCCAACAGTTTTGGAAAAGAAGTCGTTTAAAGGTTTTTCTATTTTTAGCTCTGGCGGCCATTTTGTTCAGCAGAGCTGAACCCTTTGAGCAATTTAAGTAGAGGGTCTCCTAAGGAACATTTCTGTGAAATTATTTCAAAATCTGCCATGCAGTTTTAGAGGAGAAATCGTTTTAAGTTTTTTTCTATTTTTAGATATGGCGGCCATATTGTTCAGCGGAGGGGAACCGTTTGATTAATTTTGGTAGAGAATCTCCTAAGAAATATTTCTGTGAAATTATTTCGAAATCTGCCAAGCAGTTTTGGAGAAGTCGCTTAAAGGTTTTCCTATTTTTAGCTCTGGCGGCCATTTTGTTCAGCGGAGCTGAACCCTTTGAGCAATTTTGGTAGAGGGTCTCCTAAGGAACATTTCTGTGAAATTATTTCAAAATCTGCTCAGCAGTTTGAGAGGAGAAATCATTTAAAGGTTTTTCTATTTTTAGCTCTGGCGGCCATATTGCTCAGCGGAGGGGAACCGTTTGAACAATTTTGGTAGATAGTCTCCTAAGGAATATTTCTGGGAAATTATTTCGAAATCTGCCAAGCAGTTTTGGAGGAGAAATTGTTTAAAGGTTTTTTCTATTTTTAGCTCTGGCAGCCATATTGTTCAGCGGAGCGGAACCATTTGAGCAAATTTGGTAGAGAGTCTCCTAAGGAACATTCCTGTAAAATTATTTCAAAATCTGCCTAGCAGTTTTGGAAGAGAAGTTGTTTAAAGGTTTTTCTATTTTTAGCTCTGGCGGCCATATTGTTCAGTGGAGAGGAACCGTTTGAACATTTTGGTAGACAGTCCCCCAAGGAACATTTCTGTGAAATTATTTCAAAATCTGTCCAGCAGTTTTGGAGGAGAAGTCATTTAAAGCAAAAGTTGACGACGGACGACAGACAAAGACCGATCACAACACCTCACCTTGAGCACTTCGTGCTCACAGCTCAGGTGAGCTAATAAAAAATAAACAACAGATATTGTGTTTATAAAGTTCAATAATCACCCTTTGTCTTTATTTCATCTAAAAAAATCCACCATCTGGTATTGATCACAATATGAAAAGGAAACGCAAAACTCATGTACCATTGTACACGAGGGACCCCCGTTTTTGTCAGGCAATTCGATGCAGCTTTTGAAAATGTCTTATTCCTGACATAAAGAATGGGCTAAATTTGTGAAACAGACTATAATCACGACATCACTCGGCGGGCTGGAAGGAGAAACGAAAGTATGTGGCCAGACCGGGTATCGAACCCAGGACCTCTGACTTATAAGTCAGGTGCCCTACCGCATACCTGTCAACTGTCAGAAATTTTCATGGGGGAGACAGCGCGTGAACCGACATTTTCGACCACTTTTTTTTGACGACCAAGCGCACGGAGAAAACCACTTAAAATTTCCATGGGGTAGACTTTTTTCCTAATAAAAAAAGAAGGCTTACAAAGCATTTTTGTTTCAAGAGATAGCTTTATCTGTCAAAAACAATGCATTTGTAAAGTCTTACAAAGTCAGAGACTGTAGTAAGGGCACCCTCTCTCAACTCATTTAAAAGTCGTCTAAATACACATTGGAGACAACACACACAAAAATTTACCGCCGCATGCTACCGGACATACTACGAAACCGGATATCGACAAACATATCAAGATGCACCCACAGAAGCAGAAATTGCTTGAATTGGTGTCGAGGTTACAGTAAGTTACAGTAAGTACAGTAAGTTACTTAGTGGAGAAACAGTTAATCCTTAAAATTCTTTATCATTGTACAGTGGCGGATCCAGAGGGGGTTCGGGGGGTTCAAACGAACCCCCCTCTTCAGCCTTAATAGTTTCATTTTCATGGGGAATTTCATGAAAAATTGGTCAAACTGCACAAATCGAACCCCTCAGCTAATTTGAATCCCCTTTCCAAAATTTCTGGATCCGCCCCTGTTGTAACGACATTAAAAATCTTACTGCATAATTCAATAACGACTGATGAATGCTACTGAGTAAAGAAATTAAAACCGGTAGGCTACCGGTTGCGCTACGCCACAGGCTATTGACGTTCAGACAATACAAAACCATCCAAAGACCCCCAACAAACAAATATTATATATACTATTATATAGTGAACTATTATTAAGCCTCAGAGGCTTTGGTATTGGTTCCATGGATGCAACGTCAATGTCATATGGCTACGCAGCCCAGCTGGTATATAAGGTATGTACAGATGTTGTCAAGCCGTATGGACGGAGGAGCGGCGCCCCGTTACTGCGGCTATGGATTTGTTCCACTGAGCTGGGGGGACGTCGATATGAGAATTGAAATGTATCGTGACGTCATACATTATCGCCACTCATATGTTTTCGATACCTTCCTTTAGGTCGCAAGATTTTCATAGATATCACGTAATTTGGTCACGTTGACCTTTGATCCTGTAGACTGAAGCTTTGCCGCCAACTCAGTGAAAAAAATCAAATAAACATGCTTAGAATCAAAGCAAGATCACTCTACTTACAATACAACATGTAATTTGTTCATTTTCACTTATATCCATATTTCTTGGCCATAAATTCATTGAAAATTCCACTTTTGAAATTTCTGCAACTATGAACGCTTTCTTGTCTGTTTATTTACTCTATGGGGCTATAAATAGAACAGGCTGCCGCGAGTGACTGTGTTGGATTTCAAAAGTACGGAAGTGCAAACGTACCATAGGTCCTTATCATACAACATAAGGAATTTGATTTTTTTTTTTGCTTTTAGCTCACACCTGTTATTGCTGCTGAAAAGCTACTTAGATTTTATTACAATTTAATTCAATGTATATGAGCCAGCCTCTGTGAAAACCGGGCTTAATGACATAAGAACAAAAAATTAACTAACTGCATCACTGAAAAGTATTACTTTTTCTAAACATTTCCTGAAAATTTGAGATGGTTACCACTATTTATTACTGAGATATAGACTTTAGAAGCAAACAGGTAGTGCAGTTTCTTTATATGACGTTATTAACGTCATGCAAGTATGTTGTGACGTCAGCGTCACTACGTTTGTTTGAACGCGCTTTCTGTGCTTGTTACACAAAATAACTCGGAAAGAATGTTTTTTCTCATTTTCATTGTTTATTTCATAGTATACACATGACAATTTGCATGATTTAACATTCTTTCTCAAATGATAGGTCTTTCTGCTGGTATACCATCTGTTTTCAAGGCTTTGGGGTTACCGTGGAATAAGCGTTGTCATGGCAACGTATGTCATATTTATGACTGGATTTTGTCTGAATTCATAGGCTTTCTGTCATATCTCAACGCCTAAGGTATTTTCTTGGACATAAGTAGAGGTCCGAAAAATCATTAATTTTGGTGTTTTTCATCCGTTCACAACGTACTTATTACGTTTAAGAAATAGATCAGCTCTAGCAGTGAATTGTTGAGTAATAATTCACTGTTTGGAGGTCAGTTGTTAAGTAGATCATATCACGAGCGCGGAGCGCAAGTGATATATCTACTCACAACTGACCGACAAACAGTGAATTATTACTCAACAATTCAATGCTAGAGCTGAACTATTTCGATATTCTAACACTCAAAAACGCTGAAAAACTATTCTTTTCATTCAAACTGTCCCAACCTTCCTGCCAGCGCGCTCATGCTCCCGCCAATATTCTTAACTGTATCTAAGATAAATGTACGTTTTTATGGCGATTTTAGAAAGAAAAAGAAATGTTACACCGTCTAACGTCTCGAAACGTTGCAAAATTACGTCAGTAATGGCAGTGACGTCAGCAAGTAGACTCACGCGCTCCGTGTAACAGTGAATTGTTGCAGAATAAAACACGGCAACTTTCCATTGCGTTTATAGGCGCAATGTGTTAGAATATGTCATTAAGCCCGGTTTTCACAGAGAACGGCTCATATTTATTGTAGAGTGTTCCAGGTGTGAACTACATGTTCTAGACAGTATGGGGCGTCTATCTGTTTCTAAGAAACGAATGATTTTCAACACCATGCTCTCAATAAATTTGTAGCAGTATCTGTTTTAGCAAGTTTTGTAACATACCTTTTTCATTAATGGGTAATGTGAGCTTACAAAAACAAAGAAGAAAGTAACAGACGATTTTCGTCACGAAAATGAATGATTTTAATACCCCACCGCAGATTTTGTTGTTACACTTACACAGCGCATGTCAATTTAGATATGCAAATGAGTAGTGATAGCATATGACGCACTATTTCATTGGTCAATTTCGAGGGTCATGTTTCTGGGTCAAGTAGCAAAACAGTTGGCGCGGAAAATGGCGTGTTTTCACCAAGAATAAAGAGGGAAAAGGCGAAGTTTCATGCATACAAGATAAATATATGTTGACCTTGCTGTGTGGCTTATAGACCGGGATACTTTATTAAGGTATCGATAACACATGAGCCCAGGATACACACACACACTGTCAAGCCGTCCTTTCACTGCTCAGGTGAGACAATTCTGTCATTGTTTTTTTTTGTTCATCCAAAAATCACCGTCGACCAGTGTCTATTCTAGGATTGAAAAAATAGGGGGGATTTTCGACAGAGAAAAGGTATCACTCACACTTGTAACTAGTAGTAATATCACTACCTTAGTCCGCTGGACACGGTAGTAATTCATTCCTATCATTTTAATACTGCAGTAGAAAAGTGGTCAAAAATTTGTTATGTTATAAAATTTTCACTGAAGTTCACATAAATACTAATAGAATGGTGTTAAATGAGCTATTACAGTATGAAATTCTATCTAAACCCAGCTTTCAGCTCTGGAAATGAACAATTTTAAGGGAATTGACCGGTACCAAACGAAACGTAGGGGTACGAATCACCATGCATCTCATAAACTATTTTAAGGCAGAGTTTTCTTATTATCATGCTGTAATAGCTCAGTAAGTATAATTTCATCAACATCTAAGTTATTTTCATTAGATATTGTGTGTAACATAGCTTAATGTATGAAAAGTGAATCACTTTTCAGCTGCATCATTAAAGTGATCCTAACGAATTACTACCGTGCCTGTGAAGGCTAAGGTAGTATTATTATTTCTAACTTGTAACACTAAAATTTGGCTTAAACTACATAAAAACAAGTATACATAGTATTTTAGCTATAATTTAGTAATAATGAGCACACACAATGCTTTTAGATATCATTTAAATCTATTCTTATGAATAAAATAAAGAAAATAATTCCCCCCTTCTGCTAAGAATTAGGGGGGAATTGTCAGAAATGTGGGTGAATCCCCCCATCCCCCTCTCTAGAATAGACACTGGACTCGACTACATTTTCTACAAATTTTGTATCAATTGATTTAATCATATGCAATACAAACATGGTAATATAGATCGAGAAAAAAAATCACCTGAAAATTAGCCTGAAGGTCGCTCAGTTGCTGTCAAAACAGCGCCATCTGTCAACTGGGGAAGCTTGGAATAAAACACATCGCGAATAGAAGTGGTATCACGACTTACCGAAAAGGCAGTATCTATGACGATCAGTTAAAACTTAAAAGCATATGTACAGGTGTGGTACAGGTTAAACTGTCATGTAGGACATATATTCTCCAAAGCGTAAGGGCTAAGTTTAACCAGTATCAATTCTCCAGGCTATGTCCACTGTGTAACTTTCATATTTTAATATTACTCCAGAAGAGGTCTTGAAAAAGCTTAGTGCATTGAAACCGTCAAAGTCGTCAGGTCCAGATGGCCTCCATTGTAAGCTTCTAATTGAGCTGAAGGACTTTCTGTGTGAGCCCTTGACTTGTATTTTCAACAAATCGCTTGATACAGGAGAAGTTCCAGTTCAGTGGCGCAGAGCTCACGTTTCTCCCATTTTCAAAAAAGGAGACAAGAAGCAACCTGAGAATTATCGCCCAGTCAGTTTGACATGTGTTGTTTGTAAGATCATGGAATCTTTGTTGAGAGACAGGTTAATGTCGCACATGGAACGTAATAAGTTATTTTCAAAATACCAGTTTGGATTTAGAAGTGGACATTCTTGTGTTACCCAGCTTCTGTGTGTCCTAGAAGAATGGTCCAAAGCATTAGATGACCAGGAAAATGTAGATGTAATATATTTGGATTTTAGAAAGGCATTCGACACAGTGCCCCATGCAAGACTCATAAATAAATTGTATGCATATGGAATTAGAGGAAATATCCTAAAGTGGATTCAACATTTTCTAAGTAATAGAAAGCAGAAAGTTATGGTTCAGGGTGAAGAGTCCCAGTGGGCAGATGTAGCCAGCGGAATTCCTCAAGGAAGTGTACTCGGGCCGGTTTTGTTCCTAATCTATATTAACGACTTACCCGACATTGTCAAGAAATTCGTAGTTATATTTGCGGATGATACAAAGGAATACTCTACAATTAGATCAGCTATAGATACAGCAGAGGTTCAGGAGGATTTATATTCTATGTCTGAGTGGTCAGAAACTTGGGAACTTCGTTTCAACGCAAAGAAATGTAAATCTATGCATATTGGGAAATCAAACCCTAGGACAGTTTACTTCATGAAAGAAGGAAATCAAAGGATACCTATTGAACAAGTGTCAGAGGAAAAAGATCTAGGTGTAACTTTCTGCGACACATTGAAGTTTGATAAGCATATTCTCAACTGTGTGAATCGGGCCAATAGGATTCTTGGCATTATTAAACGTACATTTTCATACATGGATATCGACATGTTTCTACCATTGTATAAATCTCTTATTCGTCCTCATTTGGAGTACGCCACAACCGTCTGGTGTCCATATTGGAAAAAAGATATATTTCTCATTGAGAATGTTCAGAGACGTGCCACTAAATTAATTCCATCATTAAGACAGTTACCATATGAAGAAAGACTGAAAAAGTTGGGTTTACCTACGTTGAACTACCGAAGATGTCGAAATGATATGATTCAAGTATTCAAAATAATGAATCAGATTGACAACATACCAGTTAACCAGCTATTCATTTTATCTGAGGAATCTAGAACACGTGGCCATTGCTTTAAGCTTACAAAGGGGCATAATAGAACTTTACACAGAGCTAGTATGTTTTCTCAGCGTGTTGTGAATCCATGGAATAGACTCCCGTCGTCCTGTGTAGAAAGTGACTCTATCAACAATTTCAAATCTGCATTGAATGCTGCCTGGAAGGATCATCCACTAAAATTTGACATGTAAATAGTTTTAAATACGTTTTAGCGCACTCCAAAATTTTAAAGTTTTAAGCTATGTATACCAAGAAGATTTGATAGGATGCTGTGATCGGCCTACACAAGCGTTCCTGCTTAGAAGATGGCCTGGTACCCGTAAGTTACCCGTAAGTTTAAGTAAGTGTAAAGCCTACAAGACTTCATTCTTCATTGTAGATGTACCTTCTTTCCCCAGACCATCAGGGACTGGAATGACCTCCCTGATTCCCTGATTTCCTCTGCTGAAATGTCAGATGATTGTGTGTCAAAGTTCTCATCTCTCGTGAGAGCTAGGGACTAATTTTCCTCCAGTCACCCCCCCCCCCCCCCCCCCCCCTGGTGAAAGATTGTCAAATTTTGGCGTATCATCAGTAAACAATTCAGATTCAGATTCAGATTGTGGTTTCTTTTTTACTTAAATGTAAGCGGCTATGGTATTGGTGGGAAGACTCTGAAATGGATAGATTCTTTTCTCTGTTACAGGCAGCAGCGTGTGGTGGTAAATGGAGTTAAGTCGGATTGGGCCCCGGTTTTGTCAGGTGTCCCCCAGGGCACTGTGCTTGGACCATTGTTGTTCTCGTTATACATTAACGATATAACAGAAAATATTGACTCGGAATTAAGACTTTTTGCTGACGACTGTGTTTGCTATCGTGAAATCAGAGATATTGAAGACACTGTGAAACTTCAGGAGGATATAGATCATTTAGGTTGTTGGGCAAGGAGTTGGGGCATGAGATTTCAACCTGTTAAATGCAATATAATGCAAATTACAAGGAAACGGATCAAGAAGATCAATGCTTCCTATACCTTAGAGGGAACGGTCCTCAGTAATGTAGAAACTATCAAGTATCTCGGCATAACCATTGCCAATGATTTGAAATGGAACACACATGTCAGTAATAATTGCACAAAGGCTAATAGGACCCTCGGCTTCCTCAGACGTAACTTGGCAGCATGTCCACAAGCTGTTAAGGAGTCAGCATACAAGGGACTGGTGCGTCCAGTCCTGGAGTATGGCAGTTCAGTTTGGGACCCTCAAAGTAAACTTCTTCAAGATGAACTTGAGAAGGTGCAGAAAAGGGCAGCTAGATTTGTAACGGGAAATTACACATATGAAACTGGGAGTATGACTGGCATTCTGGAGAAACTTAAGTGGGAATCCCTAAAAAAGAGAAGGAAAGATAGTAGACTTATAATGCTTTACAAAGGTCTGAGGGGTGCAGCCAGTATACCCATAAATGACCTTGTTCCCCCAAATAGGCGTACCAGGAATCATCATTCCCTGACATTTCAAACCCCATTGGCTGGGACTGACATTTACAAGTCCAGTTTCTTCCCCCAGACTATTAGAGATTGGAATTCCCTGGAAGATTCACTTATTTCTGCTGCTGAGTGTGCAGAGGATTCAGTTACTAAGTTTACTTCTCTTATAAGGGCTAGGGACTAGCTTCCCTGATTCACAGGTCCTGGTGAATGATTGTCTTTGGACGTATCACCAGTAAACAATTCTGATTCTGATTCTGATTCTGTGGTGCGCTACAGCTCACAAGAAAGTCTTTTATTGATGCGGTGCATGCATTGGTTAAATGTGCCAACGATTTTAATTAGCATTCAAATAAAAATATCTTATCTTTTAAAGAAGATAACATTTTTCAGAATAAGATTTCTTATTTACGAAAGAAAACACCTAATGTGCAAAATAAGATATCTGATATCAGATACCTTATATATCAAAATATATATGATATTTTACCCAGTATATCAGATGATACTATATATAAAACGCCTGAGTTCCCAAATTCTAAGAAATGACAAAAAAATGTCAAGTTTCTTTTTTCGACTAAGTATATAAAAAAAACTTCTCATATTCTACAGAAGATATCTTATATGTTTAAGAATATAAGATTTACTTTATTAGATACTTTATATAAAATATAAGAGATCTATTATACTATATATAATACCAAATTTAGCATATCAGTTATGTAATTAAGTACATAAGGTATAATTTTATATAGTTGGATTATATATCTGATATAATATATAAGATATCTGATAATTTAACATTTGAGATATTGTATATATTGAATTAAATATCTTCTATAACATATAAGCTACCTGATATGCTACATTAGATATCAAATACACTTTATTACATATACTATACGTCATATAAGATATCTTATACAGTGTATAAGATATCTATTTAACAGAATTAATAGTTAAAGGGCTGTCATAATTGATCATAATTTTCTTTATTTGTTCCAGGCTCAAAAAAAGATTATAGAATTATAGTGGAAAATTCGTTATATTTTCGATTATTTCAAGGTGGGACTCACTGATTTGGATTCCTATGAGTCCCTCGGACTTGGAGGCCTGAATAGTCTTTTAATCGCTGTTTCAGTGTGATATGATTATTATAAAGTAAATCGTGTGTAGATTTTTTCTCAATTATAGTTGCATTCAACAATACAGAACTGTGTACAATTTGGTACCAGAACATGGAGCACAATAGCACGCTCAGGTTGTCGAATGCACATCCGACCTGTCAGAAGAGCAATGAATGGTGTGGGAAATGCTGTCATGTTGAAACTAAATAACAAAACCGTGCATTTTGTGTAGCACTTAAAACTAGTTTCAGTTCTTGTAAAACTATTGAAACCGATGAAATTGAAACCGAAATCAGTTCGTGCATAAGAAAACGCCCTAAATGAGGGTCATAATTAAACTCCTCAGCGGTGTTGGCTGAAACCGCCAAAGAGGGGAGACTATTCCACGTAGGAATGGTCTTGGGGAAGAATGAATTTTCAGAGTATCACCATATGCAAGGTATCTAGTGTAATGTGAATCATGGGCTGCCCTAATTCTTCTCGAATTTGGCGCCGGGGTCAGATACTTATATTTCTCGAGAGACACTATAGCGGAGTGAATCTTGTAAAAGAAAGGTAGGGAGGACTTCTCCCGGCGGTCCTCTAGGGTCGTCTAGCATATCGCCGACACAACTTGTATTCCGCCATCGCTTGCAGGTCCACCTGGCAGCTGTCTTCTGCCAGTATCGACGATTTACATTCAGCTCACAGATGTATGTATGTATGTATGTATGTATGTATGCACGCACGCGCATGCACGCACGCATGCGTGCGTGCACGTGCGGATGGACTTATCTACCTATCTATCTGCGTTCGTGCACATACGGACGGATCTATCTATCTATCTATCTATCAAGCATTTCTTATAGAGTTACCTCAGGAGACACACACAAATGGCCGGTTATGCCAAGTGAACCCCTAGCACAGGTTCATTTGCATTGTATTTGGGTTTATGGAATCCCAGAAAGGTGGCTGCTAAAGACAGACGGTCCCTTAATAGAGTTTTATCTATCTATCTATCTATCTATCTATCTATCTATCTATCTATCCATACATACATACATACATACATACATACATGTATACTGCATCGCCCTTTCGTGGGGTTGGTGCACTTGCAGGAGCGCGTCAGTGCAATCTTTAGTAGAAGAAAACATTTTAAGCTTTAAAAGTTTCCATAGATTATGCAAGTTGAGGTGGAATAAAAGATGATAGTGTGTGAAATTTAAAAATTAGAAACAACTAGCAGTGAAAGTTAACGCGCTGGTATTTATCGCCTTCAGTGACACTGACTAACACACACTGAAAAGGCGGACAGTAATGCTTTGTGTGACGGCCACCGATTCCATTGCATGATTGCAAGGGAGTAGAATGAGAAGTATTCTAACACGTTGCGCCTATAGAAGCAATGGAAAGTTTCCGTGTTTTATTCTGCAACAATTCACTGTTTCGGAGCGCGTGAGTCTAATTGCTGACGCCACTTGCATTACTGACGTAATTTTGCGACGTTTTGAGACGTTAGACTGTGTAACGTCTCTTTTTCTTTCTAAAAACGCAATCAAAACGTACATTTACTTTAAATACAGTTAAGAATATTGGCGGGAACATGAACGCGCTGGCAGGAAGGTTGGGAGAGTTTGAATGAAAAGAATACTTTTTCAGCGTTTTTGAGCGTTAGAATCGAAATAGTTCAGCACTAGCATTGAATTGTTGAGTAATATTTCACTGTTTGTCGGTCAGTTGTAAGTAGATATATCACTCGCGCTCCGCGCTCGTGATATGATCTACTTTACAACTGACCTCCAAACAGTGAATTATTACTCAACAATTCACTGCTAGAGCTGATCTATTTCTTAAATAAATTATAATTCTCTGTAGTACGATTTTGTCGGAAGTAGAGTGGGTGTGAATATCTTTAAACTGTCATCCGGCGCGCGGCAGTACGGTTGCAGGCTATGAACAATTTGTTGTAGAGGCAAAGCCAGGACTCAGGCGTTCTCTCAACCCAGCAGGCACATGACGTTGAAATGACGTCGTACTGACGTCGATGCGACGTCATTACGTCGCATCGACGTCAGTACGACGTCATTTCGACGTCATGTGCCTGCTGGGCTTGAGGTTCCCAGCCAAGGTACTTAAGCATATCTGTGGCACTTGCATAGGAAGAATAATAATTTATCGTATAAAATCGAAATATTGCTACAGATAAATCAGAAGAAACAATCAGCGTCAGACCCAGAACAAACTACCCCCGAAGCCTGGTCAGAGTCTATACTTTTTGCATTCCGTTTGCATCTGTTAGACGCATTAATGCATTGTAAATCAAAATTTATTTATATTTAGATTTCGGGTGTCCCATTTTTTTTTAATTTTACGATGGTGTCCATCTCACCAACGTTGCCCGGTTGTCTGTACGAGCTCCCGACAGAAGAGAAGTATTCCACCAACGGACGGATGGAACAGCGCCATGTATGCCGTACGTTTCTCTTATTGTTTCAAGTAACAAGCCCTGCAGAGTTTTTATTCAAAGAAGCCCACCAGGCACACAACAACGGAACGATGTCTTATCAACGTCTCTCTCAGACGTCGTCATGACGTCTTTTTGGCGTTGTAAGCCCGCTGGGAGTCTTTCAAGTTCAGAAAGATTACTTGCAAAACTGAATTTTTGAACACTTTAAACAGGTTCTAATTCAATACAAAATCAGAGACTATGTACAGTGTCAACGGCATGCATGATACCCAAATTAACAGTTGACAGCTTTTTTGCTTCCGTCTTCAGTTGCACGACGGTGAGTAGGGCCTCGGACCAAATTACAGCTACATCCTATTTCTTCCACAAAAGGTTGGCACCTGACCACAAATATTTGAACCGCGACACGACAAAATCACATCCGCACAGTCTGATCAGAGTTTTCGCTGTGCACTTAAAGGGCAGCTAAAGATCTAAGCTACCTACATGCCGACAGGGAAGACTCTGATCAGACTGGGCGGGTGATCAGACTGGGTGGATGCCAAGCCTGATCCGAGTCTTCGCATGGCGCACATGCCACTTTTTTGGGTTTTGTCTCATCTGTGGTCGGGCTCATCCTAGTACAATTAGTGGTAACCCTTTGCCCTGGCTTCGGAATGAAATTAATCTTTTAGCGGACCCCATTTTTAATGACGGGTATCTGTCACTCAAGGGTTTCACAAGGGTAATTTGGAAAGTGGCGTTCACAGTGTTATATTCTTTTGCTCTGAAAAGATATGATCGTAAGATCTTTTCACTAAGAACGTCTGGATTTACAATCTAGCTTACGAAGTTAAATTACATTGAAAGCAGACTAGCAATTTCATAGAAGTAAAAAGTATGCAAAGACCAGGAACTGAAACAATCAAAATCCAAATCAAGCCCTCAAACCATAGTTGGAAACAACTAAGATTACAAATAATCAAGACACAGAGAACATATGGCCAACCGAGTGAGCAGCTTGTTCCCAAAAGGTGGCCACTCAGCAACCCAAACCGAACCAAAAATAATAATAACATACATAAGGTAAAACATCACAGAAACTGTGACACCAAAAACAGGCAACAAAGAACCACAACAGAAACTGTCGATTGAAAATATAGATGCCGACAACGACGACTCGCTTAGCTCAGCCAAATGAAAGTAAATGACAAGTGAAAGTCATATTTCAAAGGCACCATAATACATATTGTGGCGTCTTTAAGCCATAATACGTATGATGGCGTCTTCGAATCTTTGAATTGTGGATTTAACTATCATTTCAGAATGATCTCCTATTAGATAGAACAGAACTATTTCCACGTCAAAGTAAGCTCCTTTGGATATGTATCATACACATTAACTCACAGCTGTCGACAAATTGTTCCATCCCGGGAAGTAGAGTAATAAGAAGCCGAGTAATAACAATTAATACATTTCAAACCTTAATATAATATCTATTCTAACACAGTGCGCCAAAAGAAACAATGGAAAGTTGCCGTGCCAAGTTTTTTTCTGCAACAATTCACTGTTACGGAGCGCGTGAGTCTAATTGCTGACGTCACTGCAATGTCTGACATAATTTTGTGACGTTTTGAGACGTTAGACGGTGTAACGTCTGTTTTTCTTTCTTAAATCGCCATAAAAACGTACATTTATATTACATACAGTTAAGAATATTGGCGGGAGCATGATCGCGCTGGCAGGAAGGTTGGGAGAGTTTGAATGAAAAGAATAGTTTTTCAGCGTTTCTGAGTGTTAGAATCGAAATAGTTCAGCTCTAGCATTGAATTGTTGAGTAATAATTCACTATTTGGAGGTCAGTTGTAAAGTAGATCATATCACGAGCGCGGAGCGCAGAGCGCTCGTGATATGATCTACTTTACAACTGACCTCCAAACAGTGAATTATTACTCAACAATTCACTGCTAGAGCTGATCTATTTCTTAAACGTAACGTTATTATGGAAAATCTCTCCTTGAATGAAAATGTATCTCTGTGCAGTTTGCTGTGTCTGTCAATGAAGTCTCTTCTTCAGTACAAAGTTAGTTGTTTAATTCCTGATATGATTGTTCTTCTACCATAACACCATCGCCTAATACAATCCACCAGCCCATGACGCCTGCAGTATGCGCAATATATGTTAGCTAAGTTAGGGTCTCTCCGGGCAAGAAAGCTAGCCAGGCTATCTGCAAAGGATGCTGGGGATACACCGGCTATACGTCTATAACACCAACGTCTGATACAAGCTGTGAGTCCCCTCCGACGGCAGTATGCACAATACATGTCTGCTAACGTTGACCCGCCAGGTCCAAACCCACCAGGACCTCCTACAGATGGAGCAACAGCATTCATTTGCGCCAATGTATTTGTAAATGGTGCTGTTGGTGTAATGCCTAAACTTGGAATCTGTTCTAAGGCAGAGGGTGGTATACCAATAATACGTCTGTAGCACCAACGCCGAATACAAGCTGTCAGTCCCCTTCGACGGCAGTAAGCGCAATACATATCCGCCAACGTTGACCCACCTGGTCCAAAACCTCCAGGACCTATTACAGATGGATCTGCAAAGGGTACTCTTGCAGGAATTCCTGAATTAAAACGTTGTGTTTTACTTGACTGTGGTACACTAACAGTAAGCCCTCTATAGCACCAACACTTGATACAAGCCACCAGTTCCCTCCGACGGCAATACGCACAATACGTGCCCGCCAGCACTGACCCACTTTGTGCAACTCCAGCAGAATTCCTTGAAGATGAAGCTAAAGCGTTCAGCTGGGCTGTATCTCCCAGACGGAGATCAACAGAACCTGTAATATATATTGAGATCATTACATGTTTTTTCCGTTATCATCCGATTATAGCCCGAGACTCGAATATCGGAATTACCAACTGTTCTGCTTAGTACCTTGGCAGAATGACGCCTGGATTACGTCACTTTGACATCAATATGAACTCATGGTTGCTATGGTAACAGATCTATGACGTCATTGGTATCGTAGCATGGCAAACAGTCTATGCCATGCTCCGCCAATTTTTCAATGAATGTGTGCTCTGCTCTTCAATAGACGGTCCTGCTAGATGTGCTGGTGGTTTGTTTATTTATTGCCAGTTTAATTGCTTAAATATCTGTGTCTGCTCTTAATAGTCATATGCTTTGCTCTTAATTATCATATGCTGTTATATAAATCTTATAATGTTTGCATGATATAATCTTTACTTGTATTATAGCTTTAACAGTGCTGCATGCAATATTAGAATTGTATCTATGTTTGATTACTGCTATGTCTTAAATGTATTATAAATACTTGTTTATATAAGTCGGTCGCTAATATTTATATGTTTGTAACCCTCCGACTATAAATAAAGTTTTGTATTGTATTTCCATTTTACGTCGAAGTAACTCACGCGACGTCGTTGACGTTAGTAACGGGCTGATCGACGTTATCAGACTGGGAAAACCTTTATCGGACCGGTTGGCAGGATGAAGACTGAAAGCTCGGCTTTATCAAACATGCACATTGCTTCTTAGGCAGTCCAAAATTTTGTATCTATGTGATGAATACGATTACAAACCATACGCTCTGCAGTAGGCATACATCGTATGTCGAAACATCATATCGCCGTCGTTGATACGACTGCCTTTATCATGTAAAGGATACATCTATGATATATTCGAATGAAACTAAAACACATACATTTAAAGTTGTGGCACTTTTTAAGCATACACGCATATTTACTCGTAATTCGTATTGTGTTCATTTGCAAATATACTATTAAGGTTTTCTATGAGAAAGCACACATGGGCTCGCATGCGTGTCTTTGCGCGAGTACCTGTGTGTGTGTGTGTGCGTATGTGTGTGTATGTTACAGAGGAGATTATATTTATAAACCCTTCTCGTCATTTCTGAGATATATTTCCTGTTTTAGTATTTACTACTTTTAAAACGTGTTTAGGCCTTACCTTTAGGCATGGTTATGTAGTTTCCTTGGACTGCATAAGTGCTAATAGATAGCAAAGAACATAAGATATATCCAAGTACACAAGGCTTAACATACATTGTATTATACTTTTTCTAACCTACTGTGATATGAAAACGCTTTCTTGTTATAACTTTTTTCATGCTGTATATATATAAGCACTGTATCTTTCATCAAACCTGACTCGATTTTATTGCTTTTGTTCAATCATGGTTTGTAACTACATGACAGTTTGGATGGGGTAAACAAGATATTTTGTGTTACCTTTACAAGCAACAATTTCCGAAACATATTTAGGAACATGACCTCTTGCTATTCTTTATATCTAGTGTGCAAATGATTTCTGACCTGAGAAATACATGCCGACAGATTTATTATTGATATATTGAAAATTATATATATTTCAATATGTATGCTTTGTGAGGAATTCTAACCTTGCCTGTTAAACAAAGAAGAAATTCTAGCATGTAGGCTACAAATGGCCAATAATTTGTATGACATCATTCCTCTAAAATGACGTCACAGACCACATTACATCCCGTACTTTAGAACAAGTTTACTTTGTGACTTTTCTTATTTATAAATATCTTGACAGAGTTGAAATTATCTCTAAAAAGTAATTCATCGTTAGTAACACATGGGGTTGGACAGTAGATTGCAAATGATATCACTATTTAGATTAATATTTAGATATTCGGATAACCACAGGTCGATTTATGGACATCGAATAGTCATTTTGATTCTATGATACTGAAAAAAATATTTTTGATATCCAAAATGGAATAATGGAAAGCAAAAATCGAATTTCGGATATCACAAAACAAGTTAAATATTGCACATTCATAATACCCATATCCAGATACCAAACTATGGATATCACAAAATGAAGATGAATAGTAGATACCAATAAATCAAATTACAGATATAGAGGATCTTACACGAGCGGTCATTTCATATGAAATTTATGAAACCAGCCTTCGGCGAGTTTCATAAATTTCATATGAAATGACCACGAGTGTAAGATTCTGTTTATCATATGACCCTTTAAAATGTGATTTTAACGCATTCAAACTGAACATTGTTTCAATAAGAAAACACATTGTTGACATGGACGTTGTCAATAAAGTGTTTAAAAAGTGTTATTACACGTGTGGTTATACGATTTTTATGACACGACGTTATCCACTGAATAGTAACGACGTCATAATTATGATAAATCAAAAATCAAATTATATGTACCAAACAAAAAAAGAAACGCACACAGTAATATTTTGATATTTTCTTGGAAATTACATATAATTTAAAAAGATAACTCATACAGTGTTAGAGGTATACAGTGGGACAGTTCAATCCGAAAATTTCATTTAATTGTGTCAAGTCAGTACTTTGTGACGCATCTCTGAACAAGGCAGGGATCAGTTTCCAATGTCACAGTTTTCAATAAGAGATAATTGTCAACGATTTCATTAGTGTGTATTTTTCATGCATATGGAAGGTACAGATACTCGTCTACGCCATGAAAAATCTGAGCAAATTTTGATCTGAAATACGGATTTTTAGACATTTTCTAGTCATGCTATAAAAGGTAAATTAAACGGGAAAATCGTACTGTGTGCGTTTCTTTTTTTGTTTGGTATATAGATAAAACAGGTTACATATTTTATGGGTCGATGTTTTGATATCCAAAATTCAATTTGAGGATATCCATAATTCCTACTTATTGGTATCCAAAATTCGATATAAGGATATCCATAATTCCGTCTTGTGAATTTTTGATATCATAAAAATCAATTCCATTAATCGAATTTTGGATATTCATTAGTCGAATTATGGATATAAAAAATCGAAAGGTGGATAGTAAAAGACTGAATAGTTACATAAGTAATAGATATATCCATTCTTTTTGAGATGTATCAGTAAATATCCGTACTGATTGTCAGGTGTACAGGATAATGGACGAGCCCTTCAAGGCGAGTCCAATTATCCTGTACATCTAACAATCAGTATTGATATGTAATAGATATATCCATTCTTTTTGAGATGTATCAGTAAATATCAGTACTGATTGTTAGGTGTACGGGATACAGGGCTCGTCCAATTATCCTGTACATCTAACAATCAGTATTGATATTTACTAATACACCTAAAAAAGAAATGGATATATCTGTTTTAATCCACAGCTTTATTGAACTTTTCACCTAAAACAAATAATTAAACCAATAAAAGTAGATTTTATCGTCTTTATTTATTTTATCAAATTCAACCTGCCTCACTTTGTCTGGAAAATGGACCTTTCCAGTCTGATGCAATGAGGTCATCAGTCATCAGTTACCTGGCCAATCAGAAACGGCTTGAGTGATCAGAGGGAAATTTGAATCAGAATGTGTGTCTTATTTTAAGGTTGTACACAGGAGAGGAAACACAGAAAATTGGGCTGCAGTTTAAACAAATTTTGTTGCGTAAGGGACCGACCATTTGATATTCGGGGGTGGGGGCTGGATTTGGATTTTGATTGTTTCAGTTCCTGGTCTTTGCATACTTTTTACTTTTATTATCAGAGTTCTTGTGGTTGTGCTGTGTGGCGACCCCAAAAAGTCTCCCCGCACATCCATTTAATGCTCTTATTCTTCCAATCCTCAGGGGTTGTTTGCAATCATTTTCCATTATTCATGTCCCTTAATACCATTCCATTTAGATACTGAATTGGAGGTCATTAATTGACTGATATTCGCACCCCGTTGTATAACTAATTCTTACGGTTCTGTCTGTGGACTTGTATTAGACATAGATTTGAGATGTGGGTCTTTCTTATACCATTCCTTTTCAGAGGGAGTTTGCTTTAACAAATTATGTCTGTTTTATTTAATAACCGGTGTGAATGTCGCGCTTTTCTTGACGGTATCAACCCACTATACACAAATATGACTATTACAAACAGATTAAGAATTACAATATCTCCCCTAAGGTTACATGCTGCGTCTTCTGTACGGATTCCCAATTCTACTCAAAGCTTTCGAGCTTTATTACCTACAGTTAGAATGAGACCTCTAAATTTGTTTTCGGCATCATCTGTCGATCTACATGGAGCATCAAATGCTAACATTTTTTGCAACAATCTACGAGTAAGGTTGTCCCCAATTAAATCACCAGTTTTACGTAAATACCCTAATCCGTTCAGAAGACCTAGTATGTATCCTAGCATTTCTAAGTGCAATGCCAAGAGTTGCAACTGTTGTGAACATTTATGTACCGACTCTACTATCACTTCATCTGTGAATGGTAGGACTTTTTCAGTAATTAACGATTCTGATTTGGATTGAAAATCAGAGAATCTGATATATGTTTTAACTTGAAACACACAGAACTGTAATATGCAATATGTTGGACAAACTTGTCGTAAGCTGAAGACTAGATTTGGTGAGCACTATCGTAAGATTTTAAAGGCTAAAAAGATAGATACTTTTCTATACCAACATTTTAAGCGTACTGGTCATTCTCCTGATAATGTTTCAGTACAAATATCTGAGAAGTTATCATACGATCATAATTCTTCTGCTCGATTCAATAACATAAAAAGATTCGAAACTGAATTAAAATGGATAAAATTATTGCAATCAGCTTCTCCACTTGGTTTTAACGATAACATCTACCGTGAGGGAAATATCTCTAAAATGCCAGATTTTGATGTGTTTTCTCTTTTAGAAATTCGAAAACGTAAATCCAGATCTCATGGTATAAGACAAAAAGGAAATGATAAACGTAAAAGATGTGCTGCCAAAAAATCTAACACTTCTCTTAATGATTTATCAACAATATTATTGGAACATGGCCGACATGCTATGCTTTCAATTCTTAGTTCCCTACCCATTCCAGTCTTACGCAAATTGGATATAGAGGCTAATAGGTTTTACGATAGAAATCACCAAATGTACGAAGCGGCACTTCTAACTAGATGTTATACTCAACACGCTCTCCGTCCACTAATTGATTCTGAAATCAATCATAAAAGAAATTTCATTAAAATCCCTTTCATTAACAAAGGTATTGACTTTATAGATTTACCGAGTATATTTCAGGATAAATCTGTTACATCTTCCATACCTTATTATTTCCAAAATTCTGAACCACCTATTATTTGTTATAAGTATAACAAACCGATTAGAAGTATCATATTTAATTTCAATAAACTTGTGTCTGATCTTGACATCGATGCTAATACTCCTGATTCATGAGATTGTAAAGATTCCAAATTTATTTACCCATCAGCAGGTCATGTTGTGACTGGAAATTTGAAGATCATCCCGGATTCTAGAATTCGTAACATTGTTTCTAAGGGTCCTAAGTATAGATTCCCTTCCCATATCGATTTCAACAGATGTAGGGAAGAAATTGCATCTGCATTAAATGATTTTGGTAATCGTTGGTGTAAACAAGAGGGTGTTGAAAGTAACGCTTTAAAGAAATGGAAACTAAGTATCTTTAATATTGTGGATAAACGTATAAAGTTTTATTCACACAATACTAATCTTTTACCTCCTAAGCCTAAATCTTCCTTTAGATATTTGAAGCAGGGTATCCAGGATTTTCATAGGAAGTATGTTTTGGTTCCTGCTGACAAGGCCGCAAACAACATTGTTGTTGTTTGTCGGTTGCACTATATTAACACTTTGAAGCAGGAACTTAATGGCACCACGGCTTACGAAGAGACTTTTACAGATGAGAAGACTGTCGTTAATAGCCACTCAAATGGTTTGCCTTTAAAGTTTGCTGTAAACGTTAAGGAACGCCAAGACAAACTTCCTACGATGTATTGGTTACCTAAGCTTCACAAAAAACCGTATAAAGCTAGATTCATTGCCAACTCTAGCTCTTGTACTACTACAGAATTATCTAAATTATTAACTTCTTGCCTCACTGCTGTGAAATCTCGTGTCATTTGGTACTATGAGACAGTGTATGAGAGGTCAGAGAAAAATATGTTTTGGTCTATAAAAAATTCTGGTGAGGTACTTAGTAAACTGAAGTCAAGAGGGTTCCGTGCGACTAGTTTGTCCACTTATGATTTTTCTACTCTTTATACCACATTACCCCATAATTTAATAAAGGAAAAACTTGTTGATTTGATTGAGAGGGCCTTCAAAAAGTTCTCCAAAAATGAAGATACCCTTTATATTGCCTGTAACGATAAGAAAGCGTTTTTCACTTCTACTGACCGTAAAATATATAGAGGATATAGTCTTTGGTCATGTCAGAATGTATGTGACGCCTTATCATATCTCTTAGATAATATTTACATCAGATTTGGTAATAAGTTATACAGACAAATTGTTGGTATTCCGATGGGTACAAATTGTGCTCCTCTTGTGGCCGATTTGTTTTTATTTTGTTATGAAAGAGATTTCATGACTTCTCTTTCTGTTGATAATCAAGCTGATATCATTGAGGCATTTAACTCAACCTCTAGATATTTAGACGATCTTCTGAATATTGATAATCCTTATTTTGAAAGCATGGTTAACCAAATTTACCCACCTGAACTTAAATTGAATAAAGCTAATACTTCAGATACCGAGGCCCCCTTTTTGGATTTACATCTATCTATTTCCAACGGTTTTGTATCTTCTAAAATTTATGATAAACGCGATGACTTTGACTTTGATATAGTTAATTTTCCATTTTTGGATGGTGACGTTCCACGTCGTCCCTCTTATGGAGTGTATATTTCTCAACTTACAAGATTTGCTAGAGTGTGTAGTCATGTAGATGACTTTAATGCTCGTAATAAATGTTTAACTGCTAAACTTCTTCAACAGGGCTATCGGTATCATAAGCTTAGAAAGGCTTTTTTCTAAATTCTATCGCAGACACCATGAATTGGTTTCAAAATTTGATGTCGGATTAAAATTTCTTTTACACCAAGGCCTATCGGAACCAGAATTTTATGGTGACTTAGTATACAAATTCAAAAAGATTAAGGGTAGGACTGATTTTTCTGATCAATTCCGAAAAATAATAATACGTCACAAACGTATTGGCCATAATTTAAATGTTATGCGACAGTCTGCATGCTTAGTGATTAACCCAATCACGGTTGATAACTTTGCTGCACTCTTTAATTGCACACCGGGGGATCGGTCGTCAGACTCTATGATGGCCCCGACCTAAAGCTATATATTTTAGTTGGTTGGGACCGGAGCCTTTTTGTCTGTTGCTTGGTCCACCGGGGCTCAACTGGTGACCTTCTTTTGCTTCAGATTTCCAGTGGGGTTGTTTGGCAGGACAGGGATCTCCACCTGTCAGACGGCCCGTTGTATCTGTTGAGTCCTTGTCTTTGCTTCTTCATGGTGTTGAAATTTGATTTATGTGTTTACCGTGATGATTCATTGACGAGTTAGAGGGTTATCATGCGAACCGAACAACCAACTAAATGTTTTGTACCACTTCAGAAACTGAGGGTGAGGTTGGGCCTGTAAAATCGATTTAAGCCCCCCAGTAATTCATTACTGACCGTTCCAAGGCGGTAGTTCTGTTGTGGTTCTCTGTTGCCTGTTTTTGGTGTTAGAGTTTCTGTGATGTTTTACCTTATGTATGTTATTATTATTTTTGGTTCGGTTTGGGTTGCTGAGTGGCCACCTTTTGGGAACAAGCTGCTCACTCGGTTGGCCATATGTTCTCTGTATCTTGATTATTTGTAATCTTAGTTGTTTCCAACTATGGTTTGAGGGCTGGATTTGGATTTTGATTGTTTCAGTTCCTGGTCTTTGCATACTTTTTACTTTTATGGAGACACGACATTTTATTTCACTGGCCTCTGGAAACAATTTCTTTTCTTTTTTTCACCTTGTGGGAGCTAATTTATTTTTTTTTTACAAACTAACTCAAGCAGGTTATTTTTTTTTAATTTTATAGCTGAACTATCAGATCCTTGTTTACTTGACCTTAATATCCTTTTATTTTACCCACATCAGTAATTTTTACACCTTTTTTTTTCTCACAAAAAGAACATGGTGCTGTCTTTAACCAGGCCAAGGGCATGGCTTAGCTTGCTTTTGCAAACCAGTGCCTGGAGCATGTTACTCTTTTCATCTAAGGTATAGATACAAACATCCCTGTATGAGTTTGGCAAAAAAATTAGGCCTTAAATTAGGTATATTTTGGCCAAAATTTAGGTCTATTTTGGCAAAGTTTTAGGGATAACATTAGGAATTTAAGGGGTTTTTTCTAGCCCAATATATGGCCAAACATGCTTTATTCGCACTTTAGAAAGTTTAATAAATACTTACTGATAGAGTCACATTATACATGAATGGCAATTAATAAAATGGCTGAAAGTTATGTGCTAAGAAGTTAACAAAGGGGGGTCTGGGGGCAATGCCCCCAGAAGCTAAAGCAATTTCCCAATTTTAATGGCAATTTTAAGATTGGAAACAATAGAGAAAAACTAGGAATTATGATAAAAAATAAGGGTTTTTATATTAGGACTTTTGCCTTTTAGAGTGTTTATTTTGCCATAATGGTTTTGTCTCCCATAAGCTAGTGACTCTTTTGCAATTCAGTTTTAGTGGAAACATTTACTTAGTAATGTGGCAGATCAATAATACATGTATATGAATGTTGTGTAGGATGTTTTTGTAAATGTATGCACATGCGGGCCCGCTGGTGTAAACCAATTGTAGATAATATTAAAATATTACTATAAATATGGGGGTCTGGGGGGGCACAGCCCCCCAGAAGCCAGAGACATTATAAAAGCTCAATTCCAATGGAATTATCAGCAGACATTTTTTTTTAATTTTGGGTGGAGACAGGTTATTTTTTCTCTTACTTTTGAGGCCAGGTTATTTTTTTAAACCCCCTTATGAGCCAGGTTATTTTTTTGCATATCCAAAGACAGGGATTTTTTTTGATAAATATACCAGCCCCCCCCCCCCCCAACCCCCCCCCCCCCCCCCCGAATGGTCGGTCCCTAAGCTCTGCTGTTCTATTTTATCACAAAGAAAATGTTTGTCAGGGTATTCATTAATCTCATTTTGTTTGGGTTATAATGTTTGTTCAGGGTATTCATTAATCTCATTTTGTTTGGGTTATTTCAATCACGTATGTTTTAGTGTTTTTTTCCTGTTACCAGGTATGCTGTTTATGGTTCATCAGAACCCATAACATAGAGGGTGTTTTTTTTCAACTAAAACAAATGTTGTGCTACTGAAATAACCTGACTGGCGTGTCTTTTTATATGGATTACCAAAAAGTTTCAGTGCTTAATTTTAACATTTTTCTACTAAAACTTATGTTGTAGGGATTCACCTAATTGATGAGTAACCACAACATATATTTTAAGATGTATGGGTTCACATCCAAGTTTTTCTGCCATTTATGCAAAAGGAAAAAATTGCTTCTCTGGATGATGTAGCTCTTCCCAGTGGTCTACTCTTAAAGGAAAGAATTTGCTCCTAAAGGAGCAAGGAGTAAATTCCTGCTTTCAAGAGTTGTCCCCTATTGAGAAGAGAGGCAAAAATGAAAATGACAGAGTAATACTGTGACCTTAATTCAGTGCTCATTTTCTGAACAAAAAGTTGGTAACCATCAATAACCTCCGAGGTGAATCTAATGCAATCATATGGTTTAATGGATTATTTTCATTTAATCCACAGCTGACAGTACTTTTCTTTGAAGTTGCCAGTACTGAGAAATTCTGATAACTGTATAGTTATAGATCCACCTCAGAGGTTATTGATGGTTACCAACTTTTTGTGGGAAAGAACGAGTATTGATAATAACAGACAGATGTATGGATCTGTCTGTAAGATAGAGGATGCATGTGACGAGTATATCTGGTGGGCTGTTCGAAGTATGATGGAACCGGTATGGCAACCAGGCCGTAAACTACCTTATAGAACATAGTGAGACGCGCATCGTAACGTCGATTCTCAAGCGACCGCCATCCAAGATTGCCCAACATATCTGTTACACTACTATACGGGGAGTAGTCATTTGTAATCCATCTTGCTGCCCTTCGTTGAATCTTTTCAACTTTCTCGATATTTTCCTTAGTATTAGGGCTCCAGACGGAAGACGCATATTCAACTTGGGGTCTTACCGGAGAGTCGTAAGCCAGTGTCTTAATTTCTTCATTTTTTTGTTTTTACATTTCTTTTAACAAAGGCTAGAGTTCTATTTGCACTGGCAGTGATATTATTGATATGTGAATTCCAGCTAAGATCCGTGCTGATGTTTACCCCTAGGTACTTGGCTGAATCCACAGACTCCAGTTCTTTACCATGCATATGATACTTAGCATTAAGAGGGTTTCTGGACCTAGAAATGTGGAGCACCTGACGTTTGCTTGGATTGAACTCCATGTCCCAGGTTCGTTCCTAATTCTGGAGAAAGTCAAGATCAGACTGAAGTACACTACTGTCTCCTGGTCCGGATACAGTCAAGTAAACAGCGGTATCATCAGCAAAGAGCCTAACTTGAGACTGAATGTTTTCAGGAAGGTCATTTATGTACAGTAGAAAAAGGAGCGGGCCCAGACAGACCCCTGAGGTACCCCAGAGGTGACTGGAACCTCATTTGAAGACTCCCCATCCAGTGAAGACTCCCCTTACCCATGCTGAAGACGGGACTAGGTGGAAAGGGATTGTTGTAAGGGGCGAGTCATTTAATTATTATAAGGTGTGTGTGTGTGTAGAGTAGGGGGACATTTTCATCTGGTTCACCAAAATTTTTCCGACCCCCCAGTCTCACCAGAATTATTTTTCCGACCCCCCCCCCCCAGATAGGTGACAAAAATTTGATGACCCCCTCCCCCATTCCCCAATCCCAGCTACCCTTCACACACACACACACACGCGCACACACACACACACACACTACACACACACACACACACACACACACACACACACACACACACACACCATATTATCTATTTTATGTCAGACTGACCTCAGTCAAAACGTGCATTCTTATTCTAACAGGTTAATTAATCATGGTCTGTTTAAACTTTGTCCGCATTTCTTGCACTTTTCTTCTGCTAATGGCCATCCAGAAATCTGTTGTCAAATGCTTAATTATTATAACTGTTAATAATATTAATTGGGCCTCTGGGTGGCGGGGGTCTGGGGCTGCAGCCCCAAGAGCTACAGTAGTTTTGCTGATGAAAAGACACCTGGAGAGCTGATATCACAAACGCAGGCATTAAATTTAATTGAGAACAAAAGCATCTACTTGATATGATTTTATAGACACTTTCATAATTTTCATCAAATCTGTTGTTGGATATGAAGCTGCACGAGTTTTTTGTGTCATTTCCATAAATGTCTTGAAATTTTGAGTTTGAAAGAAAAGAGTCCAAATTAAGTTTTAGGAGTAATGATGGGTCTGGGGGCAAAGCCCCAAGAAGCTGAGACATTTTTAAAAATGAAGACTGATGGAAGATTTCTGCCCCCCCCACTATGCCTAATAAAATATATGACCCTCCCCTGCTCCGAGGCTTATTGATTTCCGACCCCCCTCCCCGCCAGTACATCACAAAAAAACAACTTCCGACCCCCCCCCCCCCCCCCCTAGATATACCCCACCTGATAATAAATGACTTGTCCCTAAAGTCATCTGTAGTGCCCCAGCGACCTCGCAAAACTAGACTAGGAAGTAAGAACTGTGAAGTTTGATGTATGAACTATGAAGTCACCACAGATATATCGTTTAAAATTACATGAACAGCATTTATCACGTAGACAGGAACTGTAGTACACAGTAGGTGCACTGGGGCAGAGTCGTGCGGTTAGTTTTTAATAGGCACGGCCGTCGTATGGACAGTCAGCCACGGTGCATGTGTGTTGGACTTTAATCCAATTGGCTCATCCGGGTAATTGTTTCGCCATCACCAATTAACATTTAGATGCAATGTAAATTTCCGTGCATTTATAAAGTGAAGAGATAAAATGATAGTAAGTGAATTCGCGAAGGAATGTACCAAGAAACATTCTTCTGAGAAATCGACAAGGCTTAGTGAGATGCAGACTCATACTGCAATATCAGTGTAGAGTCGCAGGTCACATTCCTTGCTTTTGTTTTTGTGCTGAGAAAAAAATTCTGCTCTTTTTGTTTCAGGTTGAACAAGGCGTGGAAAGGGAATCTTGTATCTTCTTAGAGTAAAATACATAATATGAAATTAAGGCATTGCCATTGTACGAACACATTCTTATGTTGTAAGTGCGACTATGCCAATATTGGCCATGCACTTAATGCACCAGTCATTTGCAACCATGGCCCATGGGGGCCGGGGAAAAGCGGGGATATTGTCTTTTCACTCTGAAAAGCCCTGGTATATGCCCTGCACTGTGGGGACATTTTTTATCCCTGGTAAGGGCCTCCGCCCCCAGGGGAACATTTAAGAATTAAAATTTGATTTTTCAGCGTTCATCGTGTGATGAAGCCAGTGGGCAGAGCTAAAATTCCATGAAGCGCAAAGCGCTTCTTGTAGAATTTTAGCGACGACCACTGGCTTCTTCACACGATGAACGCTGAAAATTCAAGTTTTTAGCTCACCAGAGCCGAAGGCTCCGGGGGAGCTTATAGGATAGGCAGTGGTCTGTCGTCCGTCAACACTTTTAAACATCTCCTCTGAAACCACTAGGCTGATTGGGCCCAAATTTCATCTGTGGCATCTAGAGGTGCAACGATTCACTTCGATGCATCGAAAATCCGGTTCACAAGGGCCAATTCGATTCCGATAACAACTCCACTAATTTCGATTCGATTCACAATCCCCCGCATGGGCCCTCAATTAAAACGGAAGTCCGTGTTTTAGACCCGCTCTTAATATTATAACGCTGTTTATAACGTAACGTATGATTGGTCAGTAATAATTAGGTCATCCAATCAATACGGGTGTTTCGTTTCCTTATCGCAGGGCTTCCGTTAACGGGCGTATGGCCGTATATTACGCCCAGGATTTGCTCCCGTACGTCGAGAAATGGGACCTCTGGCGTCTGGCATACGCCCGATAATTGTCACATACGGCCGTTTGATCTTGTCCCGACGTATGAAATATCGCCACTGTCTTTAAAATTCTAGCTCGTGTCATAATTAATCGGATTAACGCAGGTGTCAGCCAGACGAAAAGACCGCCTACGGGCCAATCGAGATTGTCCGTATGGAGCACTGAACCAGGTAAC
Source organism: Ctena decussata (assembly GCA_963989385.1). Lineage (NCBI taxonomy): Eukaryota > Metazoa > Mollusca > Bivalvia > Lucinida > Lucinidae > Ctena > Ctena decussata. The sequence continues at coordinate 7,834,395 of OZ022500.1, read as the reverse complement.
ATATATGTCGGACCGCCTACCTGTCAGAAACGATTATCAAAATAACGCCCACTCGTAGATTCAACCTCTTACGGCAGTCTGCAAAACAACTTACCAAATCACGATGACTGAGCCTTTGGATGAAAAGTATCCATCTATTTTTACGATCGCGAGAATGTAACTGACCTGTATGTGTAAGGCGTATTCCAACTCTTAAAATTCAAAAGTTTGTGAATGTATCCATAACACATATACTGAGGCATGTATTGACAAACTATCCAAAGTTTTTAAGAACATAACATTCATATAAACGCTTGCCCTTACAACGAATTCCGCGAAAAGTGTTGATTCAAAGCGAAGATACACTGTTAAATATTATTAGTCGCTATTTCCGACGTGTTATGGTTGTACGCTCTGGTACTATACATTGTTTTGATTAATGGTACTATTGAAATACGAATACTGAAACGTCCATTTCGCCGATTTCCTAGTTGTATTGTAATGCAACCCAGTGCGAAAATAATGCCTACAGTGTGCACAGAAATAGCGCATTCTGATCAAGGTCTACGCGATTATATATACGGTAGCGTTGATATACAATTACCTGCACGTTTATGGGTCAAGCACGTTTTCTCTTTGATGTAAAGATCAAAGACGCCGCTGCGAGTATACGCGTGCCGTACGCAGTGTCATACCGTGAGACAGGTACCTCAGTACACATACCGATAGCTTACAATCGTATCAGCCAGCGCAACTAAGCAGTCAGACCGGTCTTTCTTGTTCGCATCTAACATGAATAATAATGAACATCGACCTAGCGACAACCGAGTTCTTCGGTGGAAGCGTGTCATTATACGTTCCGTAAGTCACCGTATTTCCGACGCGGCCCATTTGGCGGCAATGAAAGGGAATATTATGCAATAGCAGACAGTGCAACGGCGAGTCTTCAGAGGACTTGCGTATTGTTCACAAACAAACAGGAGTGACTCTGATTAGACTGCATTCCGTAAGTCACCGTATTTCCGACGCGGCCCATTTAGCGGCAATGAAAGGGAATATTATGCAATAGCAGACAGTGCAACGGCGAGTCTTCAGAGGACTTGCGTATTGTTCACAAACAAATAGGAATGACTCCGATTAGACTGCGCAAATGCTCAGGCTTCCTTTCGAAGAACAAAAAGTTCACTACAGTATGGGAGAGAGAGAGGGGCGGGTGAGGGGGGTGGGGGGGAGGGGATTCCTAAAAATTTCGGACTTCCAAAAAATTCTCTCAATACGCCCAAATCTGACACCATGGACGTCTGGACTTCCAAATATTGAAAGTTAGTGGAAGCCCTGTTATCGGTAGGGTTATCAAAATGGGGTCTAACGATGACTCGCAGAAACCTGTGCTCAAAGATGCACCCAAAGATAAATAGAAGTGTAAATATAACAAAATAAAGTGATAAACATGATGAATTAAGGTAGCATATAATCAATCATGAATCGAATCGAATTAATCGAATCGAGGTGTCTGAAATCGAAATCGAATCGGTCGTTGGGTGAATCGTTGCAGCTCTAGTGGCATCCTTGTAATGGGGGATTGAAAGTTTGTGTTTTTTATGAAAATTGGCCTTTTAGTTTGGTTGCTATGGCAACTTCGAGTTCCCATTGACTTATAATGGGGAAAATTGAAAAATGGCATTTTCTGCCAAGCCATTGCAGATATGTTGATAAAACTTTTATAGAAATGTTCCTGGAGAGTCTTCTATCAGCTATATGTTTTTTGGCCCACTGCTCCTTTTATTGGTTGCCATGGAAACCAAATGCAAAAAAAATGGAAAAAAATACTTAAAAAATTATCTCCTTTGAAGCCACTGGGCTGATAAGGCACAGATTTCATCTGTATCATCCTTGGGCTGGGGGATTGAAAGTTTGTGTTTTTTATGATCATGGGCCCTTTAGTTTGGTTGCTATGGCAACTTAGATTTCCCATTGACTTATAATGGGGAAAATTGAAAAATGGCATTTCCTGCCAAGCCGTTGCATATATGTTGATAAAACCTTTATAGAAATGAGATGTCTTCTATAGGGATTATTCTGGCCCCAGATTTTTGTGAGATAAAAAATCCCATTAGGTCAAAATTAATGAGAAATTTTCAAATCTGATGAGATTTTTTCTCTCGCTCGGTCAAAGTTAGTGAGAAAATTTCAGTTCCTGTTGATACTTTTCATTGCATGAAATATAAATTATAATGGTTAATATAAAGAAATTAGGTTTTGTTTTTCTTTATTTCCAACAATTTATTAAGGAAAATAATTTCATTAAAATGATCAAATATCAACTTTCAAACAGTTTATCTCATACCGTATAACCGTAATGATCCCAAGTTTTTTGACAGATATGTCTGGGCAAGCAGTGCAGACCCATACCAGACTGCTCCTAGATTGGGGTATTCACTGTTTGCCATTCCACCTGCATCTTTTGTAGGCATTACTATATGGTTGGTAGAACCTCAAGTCTTTGAACTTTAGGTTTACAGCAATTTTTTTTGGCTGTCAAAAAATTTAGGAACATTACAGTAATTAACCCTTGTCATGCTGAACCTGGATATGCGCCATCTTTGCAAACAGTGCAGATTGAGATCAGATGGCTTCTGAAGAAGCTATCTGATCTGGATCTTGCTGTTATTTTCGTCGACCCCCCCCCCCCCCCCCCCCCCCCTGACCCCGGGTTTTCAGCTTGTTTATCCACTTTCTGGGTCGCGGAGTCTTGGAAGGCAGATAAGGCAGATAATGGGGTCGCCGAGGTCTCTACAGTGGAGCAAAACTCAGTGGAACAAAACTATCTCAAAATGCCCTCTCGGCTCGTTTTGGCCGATATCAGTTTTCTTTTCTTCGTTTCTGCCTTTGAAGACTCCATTATGCAATGAACTACAAAAGCGCTTGCAAAAAATGAAACACTGATAGCAGATTTTCGCAAGAAGCTTTGCAGTGACATAGACGATGCTGGTTACCCGCATATGTAATGCAAGTCGTTTGGCGCCAAACATTTCCGAAAACCAAAAGCCTACAAAACAATCCGAATGTACCGAAATGGTCCGCATGTGCGAATACAGAAAAACACGGTGCGAATTGAAAGAATTTCTCGGGGTGCGATTTTTTTTCTCAATCAGCGAACTTTTTTGCGATTTCGTGTAAAAAATGCGAGAATATCGCGAAATCGCGCCAGAAAATGATCCCTGCTTCTATCAGCTATATGTTTTTGGCCCACTGCTTCTTTTATTGGTTGCCATGGAAACTGAAATGTAAAGAAAATGGAAAAGAATACTTAAAAATTTGCATAAGCCACTGGGTCAATAAGGCCCAGATTTCATCTGTGGCATCCTTGGGCTGGGGGGGTTGAAAGTTTGTGTATTTTATGATCATCAGCCCTTTATTTTAGTTGCTATAGCAACTTAGAGTTGCTTTGACTTATAATGGGGAAAATAGAAAAATGGCATATACTGCCAAGCCATTGCATATATGTTGACAAAACTTTTATAGATTGTTCTTTGAGAAGTCTCTTATTAGCTATGTGTTTGTTTTTTGCCCACAGCTCCTTTTATTGGTTGCCATGGAAACCAGAATGCAAAAAAATGGGGAAAAAATACTTAAAAAAAATTATCTCCTCAGAAGCCACTGGGCCAATAAGGCCAGGATTTCATCTGTAGTATCCTTAGGCTGGATGATTGAAAATTTATTTATTTTTTTTTTTTTATATATAATTTCGGCTCTTTAGTTTGGTTGCTATGGCAAGGTAGATTTGCATTGACTTGCAATGGGGAAAATTAAAAAATGGCATTTACTGCAATCAATATATGGAAAATAGTTATATATTTTGTTATCAACTCAATAGACTGTCAGACTGAGACTTTGTAGCTGTATATTTTGTATTAGCCTGTACGAATTGACAGCAATTTTGAGCCTGTACAAATTTGATAGCAAATTTGAGCTAGAGATCTGGTGAGCTTTGTGTTCCATGGGCCTCTTGTTATTCTTATATTTACACTTTATTTGTGAACCTCTCTGTGCTGTTTTCGTGGTAATTTGGTGTAGAATAGGCAAAATAAGGGTCGAAGAAAAGTTAGTAACTACGTGTTCGGCCATAACATTAAACAGCCGTCGCCCTGACGTGGCGTCAATCGAGCGTTACAAGAAACAATCAAGACATTTGTTTACATAGGATGTCGCTTGACGACAACGACACATGATCAACTGTCCTTCATCGGTGTATAAAGCTAGTTGCTGTAAAGGGTTCATCTATGTGAAGTCAGTGGCAAGTGTAAATGAATCAATATTCTGACAATGTGACGCGGTTAATTTTGTTAAAAAACACTCCACTATGTTTCCCGATGTTTTGGCGGGAATCAAAAGCCCGGCGTATCCACGGCACTGCCAGGACACCTCTTAGGTAAAAACACTGTAGACGCAATGTAGTCCTTGTTTATAAGCCCCGCAATGCCCCCGCTATCCCCGGCCCCATGGGGGCCGTGGTTGCAAATGACTGGTGCATAATTGGTAGATGTAGATTAAGATGTAGATGCAATTTATTCAGTTCCAAGAGAAACTGGTGCGTAACTCGTGTATGAGGGTTTATCAAAGGTTTTATTTATTATTTATGGCACCCTGGGGTCCAAGCAAAGTAAGCAGGGGGTTTCCTATGTTTTCCATATAACTCCTATACAAATTTCTGAAATATAAACAGACCCGACCAGTACGCGGACACTACCAGTGCGCGGTCACACTTGCGTTTTGCGTCAAATAAAAGCTACATTCCCTTCTGAATTTAACTGACTTTCTAACAATATTTCAAGGCGCCCTTTATCTTTATCGCCATTCACTTTAATATTTACACAACAGTATGTTACAGTATGTTGTTTTACCGAATAAATATCAATCAATCAATGTGATGGCCACTGGGTGTTTTCATATACAGTGCCCTTTTTTCGAAGATCTGTGGCTCAAGTGCCCTTTTCTGAGAAAATTTACCATGTCCTTTTTCATTTCTGGGGGATACACTAGACTTGTACAGTATTGACTGGAAAAAACATTATCTGGAGGACTGAATAATGAAACCATGCTAAAATAATCTCAAGATGATTCTGGAACTTACTTCAAAAACCATGGCAGCAGCCAGCCATCAACAAAACAATATGTTCCAGTTTTTCCATAGCACCAATTAGGACAAAACTGAAACCATAGAGCTAACATATTTCATGTGTTCACTATTATATGATTGGCATCACTAGAAAAGATACCTTTAGCCATACTTGAATCACCCTGTGCATCAGCATAGACTGATCTGAGTCCTTGTTTATAAGATTCCTGAGGATTCATAGGTAATTTCAGGATAATTTTGGGCATTTCATTCTCTGGATCAAGATTTTGTTTTTGATTTTGATAACTAAAAATGTGTATGCCTTATGGTACTTCCTATTTTAAACATGATAAAGTGAAAGACAAATTCCAAATATAGGGTCAAATTCCAAATATAGGATATTTTATGATAACTTGTAGGGATGTAGTGAGGTTCCAGGTGAAAATTGATTACCTTGATAAAGGTTGAATCTAGTCATCCATCACATGATCATCAATGAAAATATATTTCTTACATATAGTTAGTGCAGCAGTAGACAGATTGGACCAGGTATGTGTACAGACAAAAATGATACAAACACTTAACCCTTAATGCCCCAAAGAGCAGACGACAAATTTACGTCTGCAGAATTTCCAAAAATGTTTCGTCCAAGCGATATCATATTGAGAATTTGAACTCTAGAGGGCAAACAATGTAGATTCAGATGAGGTGGCTCATGATGAGCCACCTCATCTGTATCTACACTGTTTGCAAATTTAACTAATTTTTGGCGCTTTAAGGGTTAAAGGACCAAAACTGACATATAGTTGAATATGCCAACAGTGTAGAACCGGAAGAGGTGCCTCATCTGGATCTTCACTGTTTGTCCTCTAGTCTTTGAATTCTCAGTATGATACGAGCCACGACACGAGAAAACCAACAATGTGGTTGTGCGCCCAGCGCAGACTCAGATCAGCCTGGGCATCCGCCCAGTCTGATCAGAGTTTTCGCTGTCCCCATGGAGGTAGCTTAGATCCTAACTTACCTTTTTAGCACTTAACGAAGAGTCTGTTCTAACTGGGCGGATGGCCAGGCTTATCTGAGTGCGCGCTGGGCGCACAACCACATTGTTGGGTTTCTCATGTAGCGGCTCATATATAGTTTAGAGAAAAAAGCTTTGGTGTCGTTAACTTTGTCATCCATTTTTGGCACTTTGAGAGTTAAGATGATCTGATGGTCTTCTAGTGTATGTATGTAGACTGCTTACTGTTGACTTTTTTCTATAGACACTACACTATAGACATTAAATTTTGTGGTCATAGGTTTACTGTGATTGTGAACAATTTTACTTGAAATGTACAATACTACAGACTACAGAGAAACGTTAGAGCTTATACGTAGAAGTTCTGTTTATGTTCACAGTGCATACAAATTACAAAGCTTTATTGTAGTTCAAACTAAAAGGCAGGAGTGTTAGTGTCCTAGTGTGTAGCCGCGAAAAAGATAAAGGAGGTTTCACCGTTTGCAGAGCTGGGACATGAAGAAGGTTAAGCATATTATTAAGCTTCTAGTTACCTGATTAACTGATTGTTTGCTAGAGTATTGTTATCTGTACATCAAATTTAAATAAATCATTAAAATTTACTCCTTTGTTTTTGACATACAAGCCATAAAGCCTTTGACGATCGCTTTGTGCATACATATTTGTACTGAAATATGATGACTGATGGGTAATGTGTGTAGGGAATAGATTCGGTATCTGTAAAGTCTGATCTTTTTAATGATTACACAGGTGCTTTGAGACTTAAATAAATTCAAAATGTCATTTTTATGCTATCTGCTTTTGCAAGCAGATGCAGTATAGTAGTCTGGTTTTCTGTTCATTTGTACAACTGTCACCATTTGCGTTAAACATTGAATGAAATGCAGATAGGTATCACAGCATTCCACAAAATTACCTGTATATGAAGCTGATTTTTGTTTGAAACATTATAATAGCTTGAAACCTGCTACATCAGGACGGATGGTCGTGTGATGATGTCACTAGCAATGACAGTGACCTTTGGAATACATGGCGCTCTGTTTAATTCTTGTTATATTTCTGTCAATCATGTTGAGGAAGGCTTACTGTAAGTGAAGCTGGTCCTAAAATCTCATTAGCATGGAGGATGTCATACCTGAATTGTGGGTGAAAGTCTCATCTGAGAAATTGATGCACTGGAGATTTAAACTTAAGGCTCCTGGATTAAAAGTGTTGCACAGACCTTAACTTCATTTAGTATTTGTCCATAGAACTTCATGAAGCCTTAAAAATTGTTGTAAACAAGAATTTGGTTGGATGACTGATTGACTGCACGTATGTATAGTCACTTAACAGAGCAAAACCAGAAAGCTTGATGCAAAATTTATGCAGCTGCCAATGACACATGAAAAGAAATACCTATGCCTGGCTTCTGCTAGTTGCAGGCGAGGCAAAAACTGCCAGCTCTAATAGATGTTCCCGTCCATCTTTATGTTTAAAAGAATGTTATATAGGCTTGGAAAAAATTGCAGAATTTGTACACCTATATTCCTGAGACTAGGAGCCGTTACACAACAGAACCAACAAAGTGGCATTCAGATCAGCCTGGGCATCTGATCAGATTGGGCGAATGCCCAGGCTGATCTGAGTCTTGCTGGGCGCACATGCCACTTTGTTGGTTTTATCGTGTCGCAGCTCATATGTTCATCTCATCATGGTCTGATTCTGAATGATACTTTTATATTGCAAATGTTAGTAATTTTAGTGCAGACAAACTACAGCTGTTTATATTACATGGTTAAAATCACTTACCGTAATCGACCCTTTTAGCGCCCTGTGCGCTTAACTTTTTCAAAATGGCGTCAAATACTTGTAGTAAGTTTTCCTTCTTACAAGCGCACATTTCAATGAATTATTATGTATTGAAGGAAACAAATTTAAAGGTTCACCATAAGAGAAAAGCTGCTTATGGTCATAGAAAGATAGAGAAGCTTTATAAAATGAAACTGAAAGACTCTGTAGCATTTTTCAGCTCATGTAAATCAGCAGAAAAGGGATAACACCGGTAAACATACATGTATGTGCGCTTACAGTCATATGCCTCATCAGTTACCATGATGTGGGCTTATAGGGGCATGTGCACTAATTAGGTCGAATACGGTATTATGGCTTATGTTTGGATGCATGAAGGTGAGTGACTGCAGTGTTACTCTTTAGGCTCTAAACAATGCTTCTTTTTAGCTTGCCTGAACAAAGTTCAGGAAGAGCTATTGCACTACCCCCTGGCGGCGGCGTTAGCAAAATGTTAAAAGTTTTACGTTAAATTTTTTGTATGTGATGGACAAGGCGCTATCAGGCCGAGCTATCTTGTCCCTGTGACTGGTCTTGTTATAAAATGCTATGCCCTGGGGCATTTAATTTCTATGGGATAGCCATAAATCAGCATGAGTATTGAATTTCTGTTGATGCAGTTATCACAGTGTTAAGCTGGTAAAGTGTAACAACATGTCAGCCTTTTCTGTGGCAAATTCATTCTTTTATGAAAGTGAGCAAATTAACACAAGCAGATTACTTCAAGATGGCAGACCTCCTTTGACTAATATTAATATTTCTGTTTAGAAGTATTCTTGTAAGATGACTCATGCTTTCATAAAACTATGTTTTGCTGCAGTTGAAGGCTTTTACTACATTGACAGGGTATATGTATTTTACAAATCAAAATTCCTGATATACAAACTCTTAACTTTTCTCACTTGAAATATATTTTGTTTCCATTTAAAAAAGAATGTCATCAAGGCATGTACATTCCAGTGAATATCGAAAAATACGAGCGCAAATATCTTTTGATATGTATCACAAAGTATGGATATGGTGGATTGTAAAGCATGCCCACAAATTTACGTTGTGGCTGAGGTGCTGTCTGGAGCCTTGGTAGTTCTGTGGGTTAAGTGCTGGCCTGCTACACTCGCTGTCCAGGTTGAAATCCAATAAAAGGCAGTTCTTCCTGACTGAACAGAATTCTGTTGCACAAAGCCTTGCATTGTCACTGTTCCATTGGCTCAATATCACTGAAACTCTGTTGAAAGGGCTGCAAAACCACAAGCCATCCACCCATAAATGATGTTTTATTGTCTTCATATGTTTTCCCTACTGATGTAGTATTTCGATGCTCAAAGCATGGATGAATGGATGACTTGTGATTTGTGTCTTTTTTTTTTTTCAACAGTATTAGCCATATCACTAATTGGATGATGGAAGGGTGATAATGAATGGCTGTGTGCGATGGAACCTTGTTTATCATATGGTTGAAATATTTCTTTCCAGGACTACTAGATCAGAAGGTCAGGGCTTAACCCACATACCTTGGACCAGATACTTAAGTTTATCTGAGGTGAAGAAAAGACAGAAAGAAAACTGGTGCTTTGAGAATTGTATATTTTGCCAGGAAAGGTGGAGTTTGGTGTTTTTGCTAACAATATGCATGATTCTTAGAGAATTAGATTTTCAAATGGGCAACGAAATGGTGATATCAATTAAGAGAAGTAATAAATATTTAATTTTCTCATTTATCAAGTTGCAGTTATTTCCCTTGTATACTGCTTGTATTCAAAAAATTGATAAATTACAGATTTTCTGAAATGGATGCATAGATGATTAAGAAGTTTTACATGCTTTTCGACTGTATTTTACTCGTTCATGTATCAGGACAGTAAGTAAGTGACAGGGTGATTATGAAGGGCTATGTTTAATGAAGTGTCTTTTACTCATCTTCCAGCGGGACTGAAACCCACAGCACCAGTAGTCAGGAGTTCTTACCACTAGGCCATCAAAGAGCTTCTTTAAACAGTGTGAGAATGAGTATTCATAAATATCTGTTTAATATAATTTCTACATAACTGTTATCAAAAATAACAATTAAACAATGAAATTGAAAACCCCACAAAACTACAAATGTTTGTGGAATACAAAGGACTCCGAGACCAGCTGAAAAACTTAATTATCTGGCACATGAAAGCTCTTGAAATGGACATGTATCATTGGAACATACTCGGGCTCTGTGAGATGTACTGGGCTATTAGTATTTTGCGGAATGGAATGGAAGAGCTACTTGCAACCTCCTTCCCCTTCACCACTCACCCTCCTGATTTTCTTAAATTAGTAATCATTATAATAAATTTGGTTGCTAAATTAGCATATTGTTCACAGAAAAAAAAAACATTAATAACCTCCCTTGTTAATCTTATAAATTAACATTGCGTTTTATACTGTATAAAAGCTATGTTCCGTTCTGCAAAATACCAATAGTAATGTACTTGATTGATGTCAACAGCTGGCAGACACAATGTTTAATTTAATAGTGGAGAAGAGGACAGACATGAGTATGGGGTTGGATTTCTCATGCATAAAGATGAGTGTTGTTTAGGATTGCCGACCAGAGCAGCTCTTTTCAGTATCACCAACATCTGTTACTAATTAACTACCTACAGTGTAGTTGTGATGTGACAACCATAGATACTTGGGAAGGAATTTCACTGAAAAAAGATGTCTATCACCATGGATGTTCTTGACTCTGTGATGGGCGATTTAAAGGTATTAGGCAGTATGAAGCAGAAGGAGCAAAAGAATACAGCGAAGCTAATGATAGGATTCAGAAGGCCTTGACTAAAGCAAAGGATTGCTGGACAGGTGGTCAATGCAAGTTGATTGAAACTTGTCTGAACAAAAACATATCAGCTGGTGAAGGATCAAACATCAGAGAAACATGGTAGATATCCTCTTACATCCTGGACAAATTAATCTTGGAAATGTCTGTTAGAAGAATGACATTCTCAGCAGATGGACAGAACATTGCTCAGAATAGTACAGTTCTGAGTTGGCAATAATGCAGTTCCTATAGGAAGCTAAGACTGCAGTAGTAATGAAGAGAAAGTGTATCAGACACCTCAATTTGTAATTTGGATATTTATTTTGCCTGCTATTGCAGGTGAGACATAGGTATTGCTTTTCTGGTGGCGGCGTTGGCGGTATAGACTGTCAAGTTTTCTGGTTAAGCTCTGTTTCTCTGGCACTACTATTGTCATGAAATTTGGTTCATGCTCACATCTAGAAGGAGGAATAACAACATATCTCCTGAATCAAGGGTGAACCTAATTTTGCTCCCTTGTCATATCGATCTGTTTTGTAGGCCTGTGAAATGTGGACCGGGACGGCAGAATAAGAGAAAAAATGCAGGCCATCAAATCACATAAAGTATTAGTCTAACAGGTTTAGGATATATTATTATAAACTACTTATATGGCCTTGCTGTAGAAGCTGGCTTTTATGGCGACTCCGGTAAAGTGGTCGTCTTTCACTAAGATTAAGCAACAAAGATTGGGGCTAGTACCTGGATGGGTGACCCTGCAAATGCTACATTTGGTGGCAGTAGTGGGATTTACGATACGACCATCATCTCGGGATCCAGGCATGCAGGGAAAGGTGTCCCTGGTTGTATTGCATCAAGGCTCTACCCTCGTGTCTTCTATGTGGGCAGTTGATGACTTCAGGGCGAAGGTTCTACAGCTGTGCTGTAAAAGTCGGATTTTATGTTGACGCAGGTAGAGTACGCGTGGTTGACTCTTTTACCAAGTTAAGCGACGGAGACCACTGCTAGTACCTGGTTGGGTGACTGGTTGCTTGACTTCATGGACGACCCGGCAAATGCTACACTAACAGTATACCAAAAATCAGCTCTAGTTTAAAAGTTAAAAATGCCGGTGTTGACCGCCTCTGTGTTGATTTGGTCATCTTTCTATTAGTCTTTAACTTTTTGTACTTTTCTTTGAGTAGCCTTGTGGCCATCTACTGGGAAAGTGCTAGCTGTTCTCTTGGCTTTTCACTTGTCTTGTTTTGATTTGTGTACCATCTTTATTTTTTTCTTTCCCATTTGATGTTATAAGGACAGGATTTGGTAAGGGATTGTTTTGGATCCTGGGTTCGAGGTTATAAAATGAGAGAATAATCTCAAACTTCAAATAAAGCACACTGATTGGCTGCTTCCAAGCATGTGCTCGGAAGCAGCCAGTCAGTGTGCTTTATTTGGAGTTTGAGAATGTACTCAAGTTTTTTAACCTGGGCCTGATTGTTGCCTTCTCATCTACTTTGGAAAAGTAAAGTTGACCATTTTCTAAAATTTTCAAAATGTGAGTCTAGCTGCAGTAGTTTTTCCACAACTTTGGTAACAAACTTGTATGTAATATTTTGAAAAAGAGGCATTACTACATGTGTACATAGCTGACAGAATTAAATATGGTCTGCCTGTTTTTCGTGGACAAGGTATAAATGAAATTTCAGTCTCGGCTTAGTCTTATCTTACAGGGAATTTTTTTATAATATAAACAAGGGGAATAAGTCTATCAAGTCAGTAGCCGCAGCATAAGTACAGTAATGATTAATTTCATCAGGTAGGGCAGCGTAGCGCATTCGGTAGCGTGTCTGGCTCCAGAGCCAGAGGCCCCAGGTTCAGTACCTGGTCCGGCCACTTTCATTTCCCCTTCTACTGATTCAAGAAGGGCAGTTGTCACTTACTGGCTAAAGTATGTGCACTTAATACTGGTTAACCGCTTCTAATTAAAATCTTACAGAGTTCCTTCAAGAGCAGAGAACACTGTTAAGAAGGAACATGGGCCATACTTCCAAGTTTCAGCTGTTCAGGCCTTGTCCCTGACAATATATGGCGATGCAGGCCAGAGATAAGCATACTGTAATTTCTTAATCTTAATAAGGCAGTCGGTTGAAAGACTAATAAGTACCGAAAATGGACAAATAATATAAAAGCGATGATTTAGAATAAGAGTCTAAACCAATAAAAAATCAAGATTTCTCAGAATATATCCACTGATCTCAAAGGACAAAAATAAAATCTGCACTATAGATGATGCATGGGATGGTGTTTTTCAGATGCCACACAGCAAAACACCAGCTGCAGTGAAGTCAGATTTAAGTCTTAAAGAGTTCCTTCGAGAGAGAGAACACAGTGTAAAGAAGGAACATGGGCCATACTTGGAAGTTTTGGCTATTCAAGCCTCGTCAGTGACCCTGACAATGCAAGCCAGAGATAAGTTAACTGTAAGTCTGTTGCCCAGGAATAGAGTGTTTAGGTTAACTGACTGTTCTGACATGACCATAACTGTAGACGTTAAGCAGCAAAACTTCATCAGATTGATTAGCACATCAAATAGTACCAGTATACCAAAAATCAATAAAGTAGAAATAGTTTAAAAAAATAGAAAGTTGCCACAGTTTAAAAATAATTCAGTCATATTTTACGGAATTCAGCAAAAAAAGTTAACCTGAGAACTCCTGGTATTCCGTATGCATGTATGAGCATCTCAGTTCAAGCACTCGAAAGCTTTTAAAAAATCTTCCGTGAAATTTTTTATCCCCTGCCAAAGGCGGAGGGATATAGTTTTCTCCATTTCCCTGCGTCCATCCTTCCGTCCGTCCATCTGAAGCCATAACTAAGTAACTACTGGACTGAATTTCATGAAACTTTAAATAAATATATATCACTATGACACGCTGACGCACCTGAAGTTTTGTCAGACTGGCTTCAGTAATTTTATGAGTTATTGCCCTTTAATTGACTTGATAAAATCTGTCCGTCCGGAGCCATAACTAAATAACCACTGGACTGAATTTCATGAAACTTAAAATGAATATGTGACCCGTCGCGCAAAAAGGGACGACTTGGGTGTCCTATAGCGAAATTTAGTTTCATGTCTCAGTGAATAAGCAAATCTAAGAGGATTCGGAAAATATAAAAATTTTGGCGGTTGTTGGCCATTTTGGGGCTCAAATTGTCTGCAGAACGTAGGTACCGTCATGAATCGTCACAAATGTTTGATGACGTTGTGGTGACGTCGCAAAGTAAAATCTTTCAGAACTTGTAACTGATAGATAAAGTAAATGTTTATTTTGTGTGCCGTCCTTGCAAGCTTTGTTTGCTGAATAAATATTCCGAATCATGCTTCTCGGGGACTTCTTCCTGCAGGTATGACAAAGAGATCACACACTGGCATCAAATTAAACAAATAAGCATTTTGATGTATTATCAAGTGACATGCACATATAGGAGCCGCGACGCGACAAAACCAAGACGGTGGTATTTGAGCCACACGAAGACTCAGGTCAGCCTGGACATCCGCCAAGTCTGATCAGAAGCTTCGCTATGGCGTAAAGGATGGCAAAGGGTCTAAGCTACTTTCACGCCGTTGCATGCGTCGGCGAAGATTGATCAGACTAGGCATTAGCCTAGGCTGCTCTGAGTCTTCGCTGGGCAAACATGCCACTTTGTTATTTTTCTATCCAACTAAGCGTGATGGTTTCTGCAATTTTTACGGGCGCCCGTAAAAGTAACGGGAAATGGACTGGCAGCTGGTTTCCAGTTATTCTACCGTAAAATCTTCGGATTTTTTACAAGGTAATGGTAACTGACGGTATTTTCCTTGTTTTTGTCCAAAAAGAATGCAATTGCTTGATAGAATCGCCTCATTCGGCGATTAAGCGGTTTTAACCAGTAGTAACCATCTATGTTTTGAGACCGAATAAGTAAAATACTGCCATGTTCACGAAAAATGTAGGACAGTCTGACAGAGTCTAGTAAACATCCTCGGCAAAAGTATTCTAAAATTTCACGCGTACAACATTATTTACCAGTTTTGGTTAGACTCTGAATTCTAAGACTTTTTTTGCGAACTCCAACAATGCTCCACTTTTCCCTCTACAAAGTTGGGTTTTCAATGGTGTTCATTACACAACCTTTTCAACATGGTGCTCGCATTATTTTCTTCCTTTTTTACATGAAATCAGTCCAAATTTCAATGACTGGGAAATTACAGAAATGACCGTTTTTAAGGAAAATGAGTAGCATGACGTCAAAAAAAAAAAAAAAAAAAAAGTGGAAAGAAAAAATAAAAAAAATGGACCAGTTCACGCCTGCTTATTATCTCCTGAAGCACAATAGCGTGTTTTGTGGTTTAAATAGAAAATATTGAGGGGATGTCTGGTTGCGCCGAAGGGGACTAGAAATTGGGATGACACAAAGGTTAGTGAACCAATTGAACCGAGATTTATTCTTTTCCCATGTCAAGTCTCAAAAATCGGGGAACGTCATGAACGCAACCCTCTATTCATTCTCCCATAGGTGTGAATCGAATTTGAAACCAGATTCTATGTTTAACAGCAGAAATCCGTTTTGTCCTGGAGCAAGGGTAGTCAATATTATGCCATTTTGACGCAATGCGAACAAATTGGATGCATATTCCTGAAGTTGTCCAGCGTAAATGATCCCATCCATCACCATAACTTTAAAAGGGCTTTAATGTTAATGTTCTTTACCGACCGAACTATATTTCGTTACTATTCGTTGAAAAGATTCATTTTGTTGAATTTTATGATTAAGGGGATCTGATGTTCTTAAATGGATATGTTATGATTGAGGGGAGTGTGAAATATTGGTTTGGTGTTTGTCCCTTTTGAGTCATTATATATGTTTCTTGGGCAAGGTGAGGCTTGGTTGGCAGGTGCCCTGGTAACCAGGGTTTGGTAGATCGGTTTGAATAGGGTAGGAGATGTGTGTAGGTATCTAATCTCCACCTTCGGAAGTTAGACTCGCTTCTCTACTCTACTTTTCTCTGCTCTACTCTTCTTTACTCTACTTTAGGCGGACAGTGCAGTGCATCACAATGCCGTATAGTAAGCTGTTAATTGTAGTAACGTACTATTAATTTCAGTTCTGTACATTGTTCCTCCTTCCAAGAGGACATCCGAGAAGACCAGGCATCGCCGCCACGGTAAACTAACAGGAAGCCATGAATGGGGGAACCGCAAAAGTTGTTTCCCCTTACATGAAGTAAACCAAGTCCTAGCCTAAAGCCTGTTTCACATCAGCCTTACGGCAGCCGCACGGCCCTCAGCGATCACATTTCTGGCAAAAATCGCTGGGTTTCGTGCGGCAGCCGTAAGATCGTCGTACGAATTTTAGACTTCGCAACGCCGTCGCAACGTCGCAAACTGAATTCTCAACATGCACATTATTTCTGCGATTGTTTGGCAATCTGTGGACGCCGCAAGGTTGCCGCACGACAGTCTTTAGACAATCGCACGATTGACTCACGATTTTGCAGGAGTTCGCAAGTTTGCAGGCGGGGCTGCTGTCAATCATTTCTTGTGTTTGTCATCCACGGCCGCAAGACAGCCGCACAAGCATCTTACGACAGTCGTGCATCCTGACAGAATGCTATCGCAAGAATGTTGAGAATCGTAAGACAATCGCGCAAGTCGCACGGCAGCTGCATGACAGCCGCACGGCCGGCGCACGACAGTCCTACGATTGTTGCGCCATTGCGTCTCCCTAACAAGTAGAGCGGTACTCATTGTCTAACTCCAGAGAAGAAGCATGCCCCCAGCGAAACAGATCCAGGGTTTTCCCCTCCAAGGCCTCGCTCGTCCTCTTCTACCTTGCGGTGCTCGGATGAGCAGCACCCGGATGGCAGCATGGCGTTCTTCTTCATCACGGAGCCTTCTTCTTAGAAGGACAATACGCTGCTGTGGGATAGCCATCAGATTCCAATGTGGTGTCGACAATCGACGGTGACATTATGAGGGTTGCGGATGGTGCTCTTGCATTTTATTCGTCATTCGAGGCGAATTCGTACGATGAACATACGGTCATCGTAAGACATTCGTGAGACAGTCTTGCGAATTCTTGTTCGTCGTACGATGCCCGCAAGATTTTTGACAAATTCTTACGACCGTCTCATGGCAGTCTTGCGACAGTATTACGGCAGCTGCACGGCCATCTTGCGGCAGCCGCATGAAATTTTTATTTTTCCTACTTTTAAGCTGCAAAATCGTGCGACCCGTGAGGCAGACGTACAAACATCGTACAGCTGCCTTGCGATCTCTGAGACCACGGTTGATCCACCCAGATACACTGCGAATATGTCTGCGATCTGTCTACGGCATCCATGGCCTCCAAAATCGTACGAACAAAAAATCGCACGGCTGATGTGAAACAGGCTTAAGTGATGGCAGTAAACAGACGCACAATATATTATGGCCATCCTATGCAGCATTAAACTCGTACAAATAAAGTTGTTCGGGCCATATAAATATACGAATTAGCTGATACATGATTAGGATTTCTAATAGTTTGAAGAAAAAAAAAAGAAAGAAAATGAGATTCGAACTTACACGGGACAACTCTTATGTCAACAACTCAGCGGACGAAACCGCTCGGCTACCTTTCCACATGACACAATGCTCAGAAAATTAAAACATATAATTACGAACACACTGTACATCTTTCCTTTTTTATGCTAATTTTCTCTTCCTCTTTCCCCCATCATTAACTAAATGTAGGGTCTCTTTATCACCATCTTCTAAGCTTAGGAAACAAGTATCGGAAAGGAAATTTGACTAAAGTTGTTGTTCGACTCATATTTTTGCGACATCAAAACTTCGATACTCTTCCAAGGGACGCAACTTTATTTACGCCAAATATTTGACTGGCTGGCGGGAAAAAAAAGCCCCCAAAAATAAAGCCCGAAACGATTGACAAAAAACGCGGGCACCTGTTTATTGCGCAACTGAAATTAATAAGTCGTGACGTCAACGTTGAAACGTAATTTCTTGAAACAACGTCATCCACCCAACTCGTCCCTTTTCGCGCGACGGGTCACATATATATCACTATAGCACGCTCAAGCACGTGAAGTTTCATCAGACGGCTTCAGTAATGCATTAGTTATTGCCCTTTGATTGTCTTAAAATTAATAAAATCCGTCCGTCCGGAGCCAAAACTAAGTAACCACTGGATGGAATTTCATGAAACTTAACATAAATATATATCACTATAACACGTTGACGCACCTGAAGTTTTGTTAGACTGGCTTTAGTAGTGCATGAGTTACTGCCCTTTAATTGACTTAAAATTGATAAAATCCGTCCGTATGGAGCCATAACTAAATAACCAATGGATGGAATTTCATGAAACTTAATATAAATATATATCACTATGACGCGCTGACACGTGAGGTTTTGTTAGACTGGGGCTTCAGTAGTGCATGAGTTACTGCCCTTTGATTGACTTAAAATTAATAAAATCCGTCCGTTCGGAGCCATAACTAGGTAACCACTGTACGGAATTTCATGAAACTTAAAAGAAATGTATATCACTAAAACTTGCTGATGCACATAAAGTTAAGTTAGACTGGCTTCAGTAATGCATGAGTTACTGCCCTTTAATTGACTTAAGATTAATAAAATGAGCCATAACTAAGTAAAAAATTATCAAAACTTTATGAAACTAAAACTAAATATGTATCGCCAATAAGAGGTCATGCATAGAAAGTATCATCATAATGGCATCAGTAGTGCATGAGTTATTGCCCTTGAATGAATTTAAGATGGACAACTTCAGCCAAAACTAAGTAATCAATAGAATTCTATGAAACTTGTACTACATATGTATCACCGTAACACATAGGTTCATTTTACGTTTTGTCAGAATTGCTTCATAAGCAATGAGTTATTGTCATTGAATTGGTTTAAAATCAACAAGTTGAGTCATAACTAAGTAATCAATAAATGCAATTTCATGAAACAAAATAATTATGTATTGTCATGACACAGCAGTGCACATTAAGTTTTGTCATAATTGCTTCAGTAGTGCATGATTTAATGCCCTTGAATTGGTTTAAAATCACTACATTAGGCATAACTATGAGACAGGTGAACAAAATTTCTTGAAACTGAATTAAAAATGCGTCATCATAGTGCAGTGAAGCTGAGGCAAGTGTTTTAGAAGAACAGCTTTAACTTATGCCTCTTTTATTCCAGAGTTATTGTCCTTGATTATATTTTGCAGTCCACAAGTTCAGCTGTAACTAAGTACATAACCTGTGAACAAATTTTATATTGAAACTTAAAATAAACCATAATCAAATCAGGGCCACTTCGGCAGGGGATATAAATTTACCGAATTTCCTTGTTGACAGCTTAATGTTTACTTAGCCAGTGGAGAATAAAGAAAATGATCTGTTTCTTTCATTTATGAAATTTTGCCTACACATAGTTAATTGTTCTCATTGGGTTTAGTATTACTTCCCTTGATATACCGATTTTGTCACAGTTACTTCCCTTCATGTACAAGGAAATATACAGATTTTTGTCACAGTTACTTCCCTTCATGCACAAAGAAATAGTGGGAAAAGTGAGGAGAAAATAGGTTGCATGCAGAAACAAAGTAAACGGGTAAAACAATTATTTTGATATGCTTTTTGCTTTTAGATTGATACTATACTTATACATTCAAACTTCTGATTGTCATATCATAGGTAGCTCAGTTTACCAGTAATAGTTTTAAAATAATCTTAATTACAGAGGGAAATACCATAAAAATTCTCTGTTTTGAGACAGATCGGTCTGCATGAACCCTGGCCTGCAGAGCCAGATCAGACTGCTCTTTGCTATTCCATCTGCATCTTTTGGACACATTACTGCATTTTAAAACCAAACTGTTCAATTTTTAGGATAAAATGGTTATTATTTTTAGTGTCCCAATTTTTAGCTAACCTGAGCGGAATGCTCCTGGGGAGCTTTTAGTATAAGTAGGGTCTGCTGTCTTGGTCAGTCTGTCCACAATTTCAAACCACAGCTCCTCTGAAACCACTGGGCCCATTGTAACTAAATTTCATATAGAGCCTCCAGGGCTCACAGTATCCGAACTGACTGTACCCTCTTTTCCGGCTTTCATAGCGTTGAATCGAGGGTACAAAATTCGCTTGTAACCAGTAGTCGGAAATCATTATGTGTGAGATTTTATCCGGAGTCTGCTGCGTCATTTATAGTTATTCAGCTTCGAAAATGCAAAGAGGTAAGTTTAATATAATTTGCTCTTCGGTCTTTTACTTTATTACCCTGTACAATGAAAACCTCATGGCCGTCACAGAAATTTTATTCCGAGCTGCTTAATTTAACACGAGTTTGTGTTGTGCAAAACCTAGCTATCATCCTATTATCAAAACTAACAAACTGTAGATTGATAACGCCTTCCGTTTATTTTAAAGATTTTTTACAAATCATGTTAAAAAAGGCTCAAAATGGTTTTAGAATCATGCCAAGGGCGATTTGAATACTGTACCAATTACTACCCACCCATACACGACATTGTACAGGGCAATAAAGTAAAAGACCGAATAGCAAATTATATTAAACTTACCTCTTTACATTTTCAAAGCTGAATAACTATAAATGACGCAGCAGGTTCCGGATAATATCTCAAAACATAATGATTTCCGACTACTGGTTATAAGCGAATGTATGTACTCTCGATTCAACGTTATGAAAACCGGAAGAGATTGTACAGTCAGTTCGGATACTGTGGGGCTTGCAGGAACAAAATACTGTGCAAATGAGCCAGGTCACATGACCAGCATGGCCCCCATGCCCATATATTGTAAAAACCTTTAAAAAAAATTTTTTCGAGAACCAGTAGACTGTAAACTTGATATGTAGCATTGGGTACACGAGTACTTTCAGTATTGTTCAAATGATGGCCTTGGGTTGATGACCTGTTTACATGGCAAGGTCAGATTTGCTGAAGCCCTTGTAGCTCAATAGGTTAAGTGCTGACCTACTGATCTAGTGGTCCTGGGTTCATGCCCCTCTTGAGGGGGATATTTTTCCAACCGTTAAATGGTCCCATTGCTCACAGGCTTTCATTATCACCCTCCCATTGCCCTGATATGACTGAAATACTGTTGAAAAGAAGGTAAAATCTCAAGTCAGCCGTCCATCCATCAAATACATGAATACTTTCTAGTGCTTTTATATGGGAAAATCCAGCTGATCTAGTGGTTGTGGGTTCTTTCTCTGCTAGAGGTGGAACTGTAAACAAGGTTTCATTGCCTACAGCCTTCCATTATCATCTTCCCATCATCCTGATAGGACTTAAATACTGTTGAAAAGGATGTAAAATCGCAAGTTATCCATCCATGTATGGGAAAATGCCAGAACATACATGTATAAGATTTCATGGAAATTGTTGAAAGTTTGGGCCTAAAATTGGTACATACAGTCATCTTAATGAGTACATGAATGTTTGTGAGTACAAGAGGTCAAGGCCATTCTTTGACCTTTGACCCATGCCTCTCATTTTGCGACAATTTCAAACGTCCCAAAAGCCGCTTGGCCAGTTGTAACCAAATTTTATATAGAGCCTCCAGGGGTGGCGGGAACGAAATATTGTTCAAAGGAAAAAAAAAATTCTATGGTTTAAGTTTTATAAAATTTAGTTCACTGGTTACTTAGTTACGGCTGAACTTGTAGATTGTAAATAAAATCAAGGGCAATATCTCTGGGATAAGTGAAGCATAAGCTGAAGCTGTTCTTCTTAAACACTTGTCTCAGCATCACTGGGTTCTGATGATACATTCTTAAATCAGTTTCAAGAATTTTTTTTGCACCGATACCTTAGTTATAGCTAATATTTTAAATCAATTCAAGGGCACTAAATCATCCATTACTGAAGCAATTATGACAAAACTTCATGTGCACTGCTGTGTCATGACAATAAATAATTATTTTAAGTTTCATGAAATTCCATTCATTGGTTATTTAGTTAAGATTTTAATTCAATTCAAGGGTAATAACTCATTGCTTACTGAAGCCATTCCAACAAAATGCAAGATGCACCAGTGTGTTATGGTGATACATATTTAGTATAAGTTTCATAGAATTCTAATCATTGATTACTTAGCTACGGCTGAAGTTGTCAATCTTAAATGGATTCAAGGGCAATACTCGTGCACTACAGATGCCATTCTGACAAAACTGTGTGCATAAGCCCGTTATGGCGATACATATTTAAAGTTTCATGAAGTTTTGGTTGTTGGTTACTTAAGTTATGACTCATTTATTTTAAGTCAATTAAAGGGCCATTACTCGTGCACTTCTGAAGCCAGCCTGACAATCCCAAGCGAGACATTCTTGGTACAAACTCATAAGCAAAATTTGAATGAAATCCGTTAATAAATACTTGAGTTATCCAACAGAAACGAAGTGCTGACGGACATACGTACTACGGATAGACAGACGGACAGACACACGGACGGCCAACGTGAAAGCATAATACCCCGCCACTAACGTGGCGGGGAGGCGGGGTATAAAAAGAAGCATTAGGCCCAGGAGCTGTACTGACTCAGTGGGAACAACTCCATAACTACTGAATGAAGAGTTATCTAACCTTTACCAAAGTATTTTACACATCAAGAACAACTTATATACTAAAAATCAGCTGCCAAGATCAAGCGATTCAGAAGTTGGGAAATTGCCAAGTTCAAACAAGTAGCATAACTCAGTTATTTTTTGACGGAATTAGCTTTAAAGTTGAGCAGTTTTTGCATATCACCACCAACCTGTAACTGAAATACCTTCATCCTAGCACTAAAGTCTTTTTCAGTTATTGTGGTTAGAACCTTTTATTTTTTACACAGGGTAGGTAACTCTAAAAGTACAAGTTTATCGAGCCCAGTAGCTGCTTAAGTACTGACTGTTAGAGGGAACAACTCTGTAATTACTGAATGCAGCTATCTGACCTTTACCAAAAAAAAATACTCATCAAGAACTGGTGTACCAAAAATCAGCTTTATAGGTCAAGCACTTCAGACATTGGAAAAATGCCAAATTCAAACTAAGGGGCTTAACTCAGTCATTTTTGACAATTTTTCCAAAACTCCAGTTCATATACAAGTTTGATCAAGTTCCTATATAAAGTTTCTATGCCCAATGCCCAGGACAGCATTTTCTCCCATAATTCAAGTATGGGACTGGTCTGACTTTTTTTTCATGGCAAGGAACTCTGAAGTCAGTACTCTGATCTGGCCCCAACTCAAACTTACCCGAAATTTGATGCCTTCCCTGATTATCTGCAAATTTACTAAAAAAAAAAACCTAAGAAATAAATGGGCCATGCCATGGACACTCAAATATGGGATTTTGAACACTCAAGGGCAAGTAAGTCCTTAGATGAATTGTACAATATGGCTGAATTTCAAACTCGTCCAAAAACTTTATGCCTTCCCTATAGATATAGTTGTCAGCAAGTTTGATGAAGTTTGATTAAAAACATGCAAAGTCTCTATGCCCAGGTCAAGGTCAAATATGGGCTATTTATGCCCTCAAGGGCAAATAACTCCCAAGGTGAAATGCACAAAATGCCAAATGTCTGTGCTGGTTTTAAGCATGTTTGATCAAGTTCCAATAAAAAAACATTTTCCCCATTGTGAAGTCGGGGGGGGGGGGGGGGGGGGGGGGGGGGGGGACTATATACCAATTTTAAGGCTAAAATCTTCTAAACTTGCCATGAACTCTTATGTTCTACCATTTTCCCATACTTGACAATGCCTTGTAAAAGGTCAAGGTCAGCCCAAGGTCATCATTTGAACAATCTTGATAGTACTCAAGTACCTGATGCTATATACCTAGTTTCAAGGCCATCGATCACTTGGTTCTTGAGAAGGAGATTTGTAACGGTTTTTGCCATATAAGGGCATGGCAGCCATGTTGGTCACATGACCAAGACTATTTGAACAAATTTTCTTTCCCTCAGCCCCTAGAGGCTCTGTATGAAATTTGGTTACAATTGGCCCAGTGGCTTTTGAGCAGATGTGTGAAATTGTCACAATATGAGAGACCAGGGTCTAAGATCGAAAGAATGACTTGACCCCTTGTACATATAAATTTTCATGTACTCATTTAGATGACTGTATATGCCAATTTTCAGGTTTAAATCTTCAACAGTTTCCAAGAAATCTTATGTTCTAGCATTTTCCCATATAAAAGCTACAAAAAGCAAATTGACCTTACCGTAAAAAAGGTCAAGGTCAACCCAAGGTCATAATTTGAACAATCTTGGTAGTACTCGCTTACCTGATGCTACATACCAAGTTTCAAGGCCATTGACCTATTGGTTATGGAGAAGAAGATTTTTCTAGGTTTTTACCATATATGGGCATGGTGGCCATGTTGATCATGTGACTAGGACCCTTTGAATAATTTTCCTTCCCTCAGCCCCTTGAGGCTCCATATGAAATTTGGTTGCAATTGGCCCAGTGGCTTTTTAGGAGATGTGTGAAATTGTCAAAATATGAGAGACCAGGGTCAAAGGTCAAAGAATGACCTTGACCTCTTGTACGCATTGATTTTCATGTATTCATTAAGGTGACTGTATATACCAATGTTCAGGTCAAAATCTTCAACAGTTTCCAAGAAATCTTACGTTCTGGCATTTTCCCATATAAAGGCTAACGAAAGCAAATTTGACCTTACCGTAATAAAGGTCAAGGTCAACCCAAGGTTATAATTTGAACAATCTTGGTAGTACTCGTGTACCTGATGCTACATACTAACTTTCAAGGCCATTGGCCTATTGGTTCTGGACAAGAAGATTTTTAAAGGTTTTTACCATATATGGGCATGGTGGCCATGTTTGTCATGTGATCCAGTCCGTTTGAACAAAGTTTTGTTCCCCTGCCCCCTAGAGGCTCTGTATGAAATTTGATTACAATTGGCCCAGTGGCTTTTGAGGAGATGTGTGAAATTGTCACAATATGAGAGACCAGGACCTCTTCTAGGCATTAATTTTCATGTACTCATTCAGATGACTGTATATACCAACTTTCAGGTCTAAATCTTCAAAAGTTTCCAAGAAATCTTATGTTCTAGCATTTCCCATATAAAAGCTACAGAATGCAAATTTGACCTTACCGTAGAAAAGGTCAAGGTCAACCCAAGGTCATTATTTGAACAATCTTGGTAGTACTCTGGTACCCAATGCTACATACCAAGTTTCAAGGCCATCGGCTTATTGGTTCTGGAGAAGAAGATTTTTCTAGGTTTTTACCATATATGGTCGTGGCAGCTATGTTGGTCATGTGCCTAGAACCGTTTGAACAACTTTTCGTTCCTAAGTCCCCTAGAGGCTACATATGAAATTTGGTTACAATTGGCCAAGCGGTTTCAGAGGAGAAGTCGTTTGAAATTGTTGACGGACGCTGGAGCCTTACCATCCTTTAAGCTCCCCCAGAGCCGCTGGCTCAGTTGCTAAAAAAAAGACGGATTTCTTTCAACAGGGGGAACCATTCAAAGATTAATATAAGTTGATGCACTTATCGTCTCCGTTTCAAGTCCCTGAGCTCAATATTTTTCCAGATAGCTTGCTAACGAATTTAAAATCCTGAAATTTTCGAAGGGCCATAACAAAGAAATTGATGGAATTTGTTCAAAAGTTAATCTTATCATCATTGTCCCCTGTCGTAGTCAAAGGACTATAGTAATGGGTTCAGTCTGTACATGGACAAGAGTTGTGTCCTCAACTCCCCCATCTTTTTCAACCAATTTTTATAAAACTTTCAGAATATTATTATCCTTACCTGGCATGGATCATGACCACACCCTTTCTGACAGAATTACAGCCTTTTTAGCTCAACTGAGCCAAAGGCTCACAGGTGAGCTTATAGTATAGGCAGTCATCCGTCCGTCCATCTTTTGTTGTCTGTCAATATTTTCAAATGACATCTCTGAAACTACAAGGCCTAGCCATTGTTACCAAATTTCATATATAGCTTCTATAGGCAAGGGGAACCAATAATACTGTTTTTTATCCAAAACACTTTAGAACTTTGGTTGCTATGGCAACTTAAAGATTCCATTGACTTGTATGGGAAAATTGAAAATTTGTATTTATTGCTATGTCACTGCAGATATTTTGACAAACTTTTACAGAAATGTACTAGAGTAGTCCTCTACCAACCATATGAATGTTTTGCAAATTGCCCAATTGAGCTGGTTGCCATGGCAACCGAATGGTTAAAAATT
Organism: Ctena decussata; assembly: GCA_963989385.1. Taxonomy (NCBI): domain Eukaryota; kingdom Metazoa; phylum Mollusca; class Bivalvia; order Lucinida; family Lucinidae; genus Ctena; species Ctena decussata. Next base: position 7,808,377 of record OZ022500.1, on the reverse strand, counting down.
GAATAAATATTCAAAATTATTCTCCTCATAAACTATTTGGCTGATAAAGCTCAAACTGTACAGAAAGGATTTTAGTACTAGCCTCTATAAAAATGCTGAATTTTATGACAATTGCTCCAGCAGTTTGGTTGCTATGGCGATTTAAAGTTTCCATTGACTTATAATGGGAAATACGATATGAAATTTGGCAGTTTGCTATGTCACTGCAAATATTTTGAAAAAACTTTTACAGAAATGTTCCTAGAGTATTTCTCTACCAACCACATGAAATTTTTGCAAATTGCCGAATTCGGCTGGTTGCCATGGCAGCCGAATTGTTGAAAAAGTAAAAAATATTCAAAATTTTTCTCAATAACTATGAAGCCCATATAGCTCAAACTTTAAAGAAAGGATCTTAGTACTAGCCTCTATTAAAGTGCTGTATTTCATGGCAATTGCTCCAGCAGTTTGGTTGCTATGGCAACTTATAGTTTCCATTGACTTGTACTGGGAAATTTGCAAATTGACATTTATTGTGATATCACAGGAGATATTTTGACAAAACTATTACTGAAATGTTCCTTGAATAGTCCACTACCAACCACATGAATTTTTTGCAAGGTGCCCAATTTGGAAGGTTGCTTGTCAATTGAATAGCTAAATATAGAAAAAATTTCAAAAATCGTCTTCTTAGAAACTATATGGCAGATAAAGCTCAAACTTAATAGAAAGGATCTTAGTACTAGCCTCTTTAGAATTACTGTTTTTCATGGCAATTGCTCTTGCTGTTTGGTTGCTATGGTAACTTAAAGGTTCCATTGACTTGTAATCGGAAAAAGGGAAATTGGCAATTTTTATCCCCCCACCGAAAAGTCGGGGGATATAGCGATGAGCCTGGCGTTCGTCTGTCTGTCGGTCCATAAACATTTTCTTGTCCCCTCTATATCTTGAATACCCTTTGGAATATTTTCATGAAACTTCACAGTTATGTTATGTAGAATAGGTCATGACGATGTGTTGCGTACAAGAATGGTAGCTCTAGATATGGTACTTTTTGAGTACTTTTTGAGTTATCTCTCCTTTGGTAACTTTTTGTTAGATTCGTGTCTGCTTTGTATCTAAAGTACCCTTTGAAATATTTTCATGAGACTTCACCAATAAGTAGAACAGGTCACGAACAAGAATGACAACTCCTGCTTTCTTACTTTGTAGCTCGCCTGAGCACGAAGTGCTCAGGGTGAGCTTTTGGGATACCCGGATGTCCGTCGTCCGTCGTACGTCCGGACGTCCGTCCGTCAACTTTTGCTTGTGTACACTCTAGCGGGCACAGTTTTGATCCAATCTTTCTGAAACTTTGTCAGAATGTTTATCTCCATAAAATCTTGGCCAAGTTCGAAACTGGGTCATGTCGGGTCAAAAACTAGGTCACTAGGTCAAATCTTAGAAAAACCTTGTGTACACTCTAGAAGGCACAGTTTTCATCCAAAGTTCATGAAACTTTGTCAGAATGTTTATCTTAATAATATCTAGGACAAGTTCGAAACTGGGTCACGTCGGGTCAAAAACTAGGTCACCAGGTCAAATCTTAGAAAAACCTTGTGTACGCTCTAGAAGGCACAGTTTTCATCCAAAGTTCATGAAACTTAGTCAGAATGTTTATCCTCATAATATCTAGGACAAGTTCGAAACCTGGTCACGTCGGGTCAAAAACTAGGTCACTAGGTCAAATCATAGAAAAACCTTGTGTACGCTCTAGAGGACACAGTTTTGATCCAATCTATATGAAACGTTGTCAGAATATATATCTCCATAAACTCTAGGCCAAGTTCGAAACTGGGTCATGTCGGGTCAAAAACTAGGTCACTAGGTCAAATCATAGAAAAACCTTGTGTACACTCTAGAATGCACAGTTTTCATCCAAAGTTCATGAAACTTTGTCAGAATGTTGATCTTTATAATATCTAGGACAAGTTCGAAACTGGGTCATGTCGGGTCAAAAACTAGGTCACTAGGTCAAATCTTAGAAAAACCTTGTGTACGCTCTAGAAGGCACTGTTTTGATCCAATCTTTATAAAACATTGTCAGAATGTTTATCTCCATAAACTCTAGGCCAAGTTCGAAATTGGGTCATGTCAGGTCAAAAACTAGGTCACTAGGTCAAATCTTAGAAAAACCTTGTGTACGCTGTAGAAGGCACAGTTTCGATCCAAAGTTCATGAAACTTTATCAGAATGTTTATCCTCATAATATGAAGGACAAATTTGAAACTGGGTCATGTAGGGTCAAAAACTAGGTCACTTGGTCAAATCATAGAAAAAACGTTTGTATGCTCTAGAGGACACAGTTTTGATCCAATCTTTATGAAACTTTGTCAGAATGTTTATCTCCATAAACTCTAGGCCAAGTTTGGAAGTAGGTCATGTCAGGTCAAAAACTAGGTCACTAGGTCAAATCTTAGAAAAACCTTGTGTACGCACTAGAAGGAACAGTTTTGATCCAATCTTCATGAAACTATGTCAAAATGTTTATTGTCCATATATATATGCCCCTTATGAAACTGAGTCACGTCAGATCAGAAACTAGGTCACTAGGTCAAATCTAAGAAAAACTTTGTGTACACCCTAGAGGGCACAGTTTTGATCCAATCTTCATGAAACTCTGTCAGAATGTTTACCTTTATGAAATCTAGGTAAGTTTGAAACTGGTTTGTGTCGGATCAAAAACTAGGTCACTAGGTCAAATATAAGAACGACCTTGTATACGCTCCAGAGGGCACAGTTTTGATCCAATCTCAATGAAACTTTGTCAGAATGTTTATTCTTACAATATCCGGTTTGAAACTGGGTCATGTCGGGTCAAAAGCTAGGTCACTAGGTCAAATTTAAATTAAGTTATGTTGCAAGATTCAGAACTAACATTGCAATGATGCCAGCCACAAACTCCTTGGAATACATTAGTTTCACCACAGTGAGATAATGATGCTACCATTCTATCATCTGTGTTTGCCTGAAATCCATCAAAGGAACTCAACATGAACGGGAACTTTTCGGAGAAGCGACTCTGCCATTTTCAGCTCACCTGATTGAGCCTTACAGTATTGGTGTTAGCTGCCTCTTTCATCCATCCATAAACATTTTCAAACATCTCTGAAACCACTGGGCAGATCAAATTTCATATGGAGCCTGCACATGGGTCAAAGGATTGAAAGTTCTTCAAATGATCTTGGTCACATGACCAAGGTGGCCGCCATTCCCATGTATGGTAAAAACTCTTATAAATCTTCACCAGAGCCAGTGAACTGATTAATGCTCAGGTGAGCGATTCAGGGCCATCATGGCCCTCTTGTTTAGTTATTTCCCCACGATGGTTTTAAGTGTGATTTCATGTCCACTCTATAACTTGAATACATTTTGAAATGTTTTCATGATAGTTCACAGATATGTAGAACAGGTCATGATAAATTGTCGGGAACAAGAATGACAGCTCTTGCTTTCTTACTTTTTTGAGTTATTTCCCCTTGAGGGGTTTAGGTGTGATTTCGTGTCTGCTCTATAACTTGAATACCTTTTGAAATATTTTCATAATACCTCACAGATATGTAGAACAGGTCATGACGATGTGTCGTGAACAAGAATGACAACTCTTGCTTTCTTACTTTTTTGAGTTATTTCCCCTTGATGGTTTTAGGGTGTGATTTCTTGTCCGCTCTATAATTATACCCCCGGTATACGAAGTATATACACCCCGTCCAATCGAAACGCCGGAAAAGTGGTACGAACGCCGGATATGCGGTATTTTCACGCCGAATTGTGGTCTTTTTGTCAGAATAGCCGCCATTAAATTTGACAGCGGGTTACAAAAGTCGGATGAATTAATAGTTAAAAACGGTAAGTGAGTATAACGAATTAGCCTATCTGGATCTACATAGATTTTACTAACTGTCGAGACTTCATTTAGTTTCGAAACTACGTTTATTTGTCGTAACATTCAAAGTGATTTTTGTCTTATATGTTCGGCCTTTCGCTTAGACCTTATTCACGTCCTCAAGTTTCGTACTTTTTTCATTTTCATTGAAAAGGGTCACAATGAGTTGGCTAAAGTAGAATTTTAAACATCCTCATACCATTATCGGGAACCGAGTGATGCATTTTCCACCGAGAAAACGGAATTGGAGGCACAGTCACAAAAATTGAAAGTATCGCCGGATAAAATGGTACCAGTTTCTTTTGAAACTGCTTATTTTTTCCATTAGACAAATAAATGTGTATACAATCAGCACATCTTTATAGTCTGGTCACTCATCCCTGCTGGCATGAAAAATCTACAAATCCTAGTGAGTGGCGAAGATTGATCTGTGCTGATGGATGGATGAATCGATGGATGAATTATTTGGGGATTTAATCGGTAGAGCACCTGACTCATAAGTCAGAGGTCCTGGGTTCGAAACCCGGTCTGGCCACATACTTTCGTTTGTCCTTACGCTGATTCAAGAAGGGCAGTTGTCAGTTACCGGCGAAAGTTTGTGCACTTAGCACTGGTTAACCGCTTGGGAGGTCTAAGCCTGCCCAGGAATAGTGTGGTTAGGTTAACTGACCGTCTCGACATGATCATAGTTGTTTACCGTGGGCGTTAAGCAATAAATCAATCAATCAATTTGGGGATTTACGGTTTTGTATCATATCGGGTCAATAGGGTTACTAGTAGAGAAGGGGCGCAAAGGCTAGAGAAGAACAGAATTAAATCCTTGTTCGGAGGAAATTTAAATCAAAGGTGTTGACCCATTGTCCAAAACGACCTGACTCTGAATATGCAGATGTGCATATGTTGTAAGACCTATTGTTTCGTGACAAGGCATCTAATTACAAAGCCAAATGGGCCACGGATGCTATCCGCGGCACCTCCAACTGATACTATTCGAAAATAGTCCCACTGGACAAAAACCAATTAATGTTGTGACGTTTAATCAACGTTGAATCATTGCTGATCATGTTCAACGATGTGTTCTGCTAGGGTGAAATATATCCATTCACAAATGCATATATATTGTGTATGAAGGAAAAAACTCAAGTAAACAAACTTTATTCAAAACGTCTTTTATCCTAAATATTGGGATAATATTCCGGAACCAATTATTTTATTTAATATGTATTTACCTAAATATTGGGACACCAACTGGGCACAAAACGTTAAATCAACATTGAACTGGCGTCGTGACTGATCCAGCGTTGTTTTAATGTTTCAATGTTCTGTTCCTGCTGGGACACATAAATTCAGTATCCTAAAATTCGAACAAATTAGATTTTACCATCAACAAAACAGTGTATATGCTGATCAGGCTAATGCTTTGATCTTGGTCGACACTGTTTGCTCGGGTACTTCTGTCGTCATGACGTTGAATCGATGTTGATTTAACGTTGTTTCGCTTTTGTGTGCCTAGTGGGAATACTTTGGGTCAAAAGGCAACACCAAGAAATCCCTGACACAGCAGTCTAATCGAAAATGAAACAAACACGAATTACCTGTAAAACCGTTACTACACATCCGTATCCTTGCGATTTGAAAAAAGGCATACAATTAGGTTATAAACATGTATAAATGAATATTGAATATATTTACAAATAACAAAATAACATGTAAATTAATGCATAAATCTATAAAAATGAGAAAGCAACTATGTGTACGTGGCTGGGTTCAAATGAAAATGAAAGTATACCAGCACATAAGCAGTGGGCTCCAGTTAGGCAGCCTACTAATTCTGGGTTCCAGAAACATAGTGACACAAGGGCCAACTCGTACAGCTCAAATAGTATAACAGCAAAATATAGCAGCCTCATCTTATACTTACAAGGGAAATTATTCTCACATTGTGTCCCATGTCACAGATGGCAACAAATTTGTACCGAGAAATTTGCATTTGCTGTCTGTTAGAAAAGTAGTCACAAAGTTTAGTTTTATATACCACCGTTAAGACATTTTGCTTGCATTATTGATAAAAACATTCAGAATCGTACATAGCATCAAATGTAATAATGACAACTTTTAATTTGGCGTTCATTTTTCACAATTTTATAGGCAGGTTTACAGACTTAGAGCAGCAGCTACTATTTGGTCTGACGAACGTCAATACTACAAAATCTTACACCTGGAAATATGCTGACTGTGTACTTATTTATTTGTCTGATGGAAAAAAATAAGCACTTACCAAAGAAACTTATACCAGTTTATCCGGCTTTACTTTTGATTTTAAAGACTGTGCTTCCAGTTCGGTTTCCTCGGTGGAAAATGCATCTCTCGGTTCCCGATAATGGTATGAGGATGTTTAAAATTCTACTTTAGCCAACTCACTGTGACCCTTTTCAATGAAAATTAAAAAAGTACGAAACTTGAGGACGTGAATAAGGTCTAAGCGAAAGGCCGAACATATAAGGCAAAAATCACGTTGAATGTTACGATAAACAAACGTAGTTTCTAAACTAAATGAAGTCTCGACAGTTAGTAAAATCTAGGTAGATCCAGATAGGCTAATTCGTTATACTCACTTACCGTTTTTAAGTATTAATTCATCCGACTTTTGTAACTCACTGTCAAATTTAATGGCGGCGATTCTGACAAAAAGACCACAATTCGGCGTGAAAATACCGCATATCCGGCGTTCGTACCATTTTTCCGGCGTTTCGATTGGACGGGGTGATATAGGGGGTATATAGTTTTACGTGTTTGTGTGTGTGTGTGTTTGTTAACATTTTTTTCTGTCACAGATTTCTCAGGAACCACTACAGCTAGGATTTTGAAATTTGGTACAAACGTTGAGTATGACTAGTTGTACCCTGTAAGAGACAATCAGCCTCTTGCTGCTTATCATTCCCTTTATTTATCCATTTTTTCTTTCTTTCCAATTAATTTTATGTCAAAGATATCTCAAAAACTTCTACAGTAAGGGTATCTGAAATTTGGTAGAAACGTTGGGTATGACTAGTTGTACCGGTAAGAGAGAATCAGTCTGATCCAGCTTATCATTCCCTTTGTTTGTCCAGTTTTTCTTTCTCTCCAATTTCTCTCCAATTAAATTTTTGTCAAAGATTTCTCAGGAACCTCTACAGCTAGAATGTTGAAATGTGGTACAAACGTTGGGTATGACTAGTTGTACTGTGTAAGAGAGAATCAGCCTCCTGTTGCTTATCATTCCCTTTATTTGTCCATGTTTTCTTTCTCTCCAATTAATTTTCTGTAAAAGATATCTCAAAAACTTCTACAGGAAGGGTATCTGAAATTTGGTAGAAACGTTGGGTATGACTAGTTGTACCTTGTAAGAGAGTATCAGCCTGCTCCAGCTTATCATTCCCTTTGTTTGTCCAGTTTTTTCTTTCTCTCCAATTTCTCTCCAATTAAATTTTTGTCAAAGATTTCTCAGGAACCACTACAGCTAGAAGTTTGAAATTTGGTACAAACATCAAGAATGACTAGTTGCACAGTGTAAGAGAGAATTGGCCTTCTGCTCTTATCATTCCCTTTGTTCATTGGTAATGACTAGTTGTAATATGTATGAAAACATCAGCCTCTTCCTGCTTATTATTCCCTTTGTTTGTCCATTTTTTCTTTCTATCCAATTAAATTAACCTTTTTTCTGTCACAGATTTCTAAGGAGCCACTACAGCTAGGATTTTGAAATTTTGTACAAATGTTTGGTATAACTGGTTGTATAGTGTAAGAGAACTTAGCCTCCTTCTGCTTATTGTTTCCTTTGTTTGTCCATTTTTTCTTTCTCTCTGATTATTTATTTTTTTTTTGTCAAAAACTTATCAGGAACCACTTTACCTAAGTTTTTGAAATTTATTCCAAACGTTTGGTATGACTAGTTGTATCATATAAGAGACCATCAGCCTCCATCTGCTGATCATTCCCTCTTTTTTTCTTTCTCTCCAATTTAATTTCTGTCGAAGATTTCTCAGGAACCATTACAGCTAGGATTTCGAAATTTGGTACAAGTATTGGATGTGACTAGTTGTATTGTGTAAGAGAGTATCAGCCTCCATATATGTATCATTCCCTCTTTTGTTCATTTTTTCTTTCTTTCAAATTTAATATTTGTCACAGATGTCTCAGGAATCCCTATAGCTAGGATTTTGATATTTAGGCCAAACATTGGGTATGACTAGTTGTATCAAGTAAGAGAGTATCTGAGCCTCCTTCTGCTTATCATTCATTATCACTTGTTTTAAGTTTTTTTTTAGCTCACCTGAGCCAGCGGCTCCGGGGGAGCTTATAGGATGGTAAGGCTCCGTCGTCCGTCCGTCCGTCGTCCGTCCACAATTTCAAATGACTTCTCCTCTGAAACCGCTGGGCCTATTGTAACCAAATTTCATATAGAGCCTCCTGGGACCTTAGGAACTAAAAATTGTTCAAACGGTCCTGGTCACATGACCAACATGGCCGCCATGCCCATATATGGTAAAAACCTGAAAAAATCTTCTTCTCCAGAACCAATTCGCCAATGGCCTTGAAACTTGGTATGTAGCATCGGGTACGCGAGTACTACCAAGATTGTTCAAATTATGACCTTGGGTTGACCTTGACCTTTTTTACGGTAAGGTCAAATTTGCTTCCTTATGCTTTTATATGGCAAGATGCTACAACATAAGATATCTTGGAAACTGTTGAAGATTTTGGGCTGAAAATTGGTATCTACAGTCATCTTAATGACTACATGAAGATTTACGAGTACAAGAGGTCAAGGTCATTCTTTGACCTTTGAGCCTGAACTCTCATATTTTGATAAGTTCTAACAATCGCCTCAAAAGCCACTGGGCCAATTGAAACCAAATTTCATATAGAGCCTCCAGGGGTTGAGGGAACAAAAATTTATTCATACGGTCCAGGTCACATGACTAACATGGCCACCATGTCCCATATATGGTAAAAACCTTTTAAAATCTTCTCCAGAACCAGTTGACCGATGGCCTTGAGACTTGGTATGTAGCATTGGGTACTTGAGCTCTATCAAGATTGTTCAAATTATGACCTTGTGTTGACCTTGAACTTTTTTACGGCAAGGTCAAATATGGGAAAATGCTAGAACTTGAGATTTCATGATAAGTTTTGAAGATTTTGGCCTAAAAATTGGTATATACAGTCATCTTAATGAGTACATGAAGATTTGTGAGAACAAGAGGTCAAGGTGATTCTTTGACCTTTGACCCAGAACTCTCATATTTTGACAATTTCAAGCAATCTCGATATGATCCTCAAAAACCACTGGGCCAATTGTGACCAAATTTTATATAGAGCCTCCAGGGGTTGAGGGAATGAAAAAATTTTCTAACGGTCCAGGTCACATGACAAACATGCCCACTATGCCCATATGTGGAAAAAAACTTTAAAAATCTTCTTCTCCAGAACCAACTGGCCGATGGCCTGGAGACTTGGTATGTAGCATTGGGTACTTGAGTACTATCAAGATTGTTCAAATTATGACCTTGTGTTAACCTTGACTTTTTTTACAGCAAGGTCAAATATGGGAAAATGCTAGAACATAAGATTTCATGGAAAGTTTTGAAGATTTTGGCCTAAAAATTGGTATATTCAGTTTTCTTAATGAGGTCATGAAGAATTATGAGTACAAGAGGTCAAGGCATTTCTTGACCTTTATTCCAGATCGCTCATATTTTGACATTTTTAACCATTTCCTCAAAAGCCAAAGGGCCCATTGTAAACACATTTCATATAGAGCCTCCAGGGGTTGATTGAATAAAAATTTGTTCAATCGGTCCAGGTCACCAACATGGCCGCCATTACCACTTATGGTATAAATCTTTCATATTTTTCTTCTCCAGAACCAATACACCTATGGCCTTGAACTTGGTAATAAGCATGGAGTAGTAGAGTACCACCAAGACTGTTCAAATGGTGACCTTGGGTTTTCCTTGACCTTTTTTGCAGCATGGTCAAATATGGGAAAATACTAGAACATAAGATTTCGTTGAAAGTTTTGAAGATTTTGGCCTAAAAATGGTATATATGGTTGTCTTAATGAGTAAATGTACATGAAGATTTATGAGTACAAGCGGTTATGGTCATTCTTTGACTTTTGACCCAAGACTCATATTTTGACAATTTCAGACATGATTAGAAAAAGCCACCTTGCCAATTGCCCAGGTGAGCGATTCAGGGCCTCATGGCCCTCTTGTTATTTAGTGTAGCAGTGTTTCTGTTAGGCAGTGGTGCTGGCCGGGGGTATACGTGAGCCCCTGCTCACATGCTCTAGTTTGAATACCTTTTGAAATATTTTCATGATACTTCATGTGTCGCGAACATGAATGACAACTGTTGCTTTCTTCGAGTTATTTCCCCTTGATATTTGTGCTTGCCTATAACTCGAATACCTTTTGAAATGTTTTTATGATACTTCACAGATATGCAGAACAGGTCATGAAAATTTGTCTGATACATGAATGACAACTCTGTCATTCATACTCTCCAAGTTATTTCCCTTTGGAAGTTTGTGCTGCAGTTAGCTGTCTCTGCTTTATATCTGTATAACCTTGGCTTGCTCCACAATTTTAATACCTCTATAACTTTTAGAATATTGGTGATCAATATGCCATGATTTCTTATCATGTTCCTAACTCTCTGTTAACTAGGTCACATGCTCATACATGGTAAAAACCTTAAAAAATCTTCTCCATAACCACTAGGCCAGTTGCCTTTAAACTTAGTATGTTGCATCTGGGACTCAAGTACTACAAAGTTGATATAAATGATGACCCTAGTTTGACTTTGACCTATTTTATGGCAATGTCAAATTTTGTCCCATAGGCATTTGAATGGGAAGATCTGAAAAAGTGCATTTTTCTGTTGCTTTTATGCTCTGTGATATGGAAACACAGTCAACTTCATCCTCCATGCATTCTAGAGGTCAAGGACATGTAGTGACCTTGGCGAAAGGTCAATTATCTGTCCTCTGTCAACAGTTTCAAAGGACTTCTCCTCTGAAATTACTGGCCAATTTCAATTAAATTTCATGTGCAACCTTTGGGCAAAGGGAGAAAGATTATATATTCGGTCCAGGTCACATTACCGAGATGGCCGCCATGCCCATATATGGTAGAAACCTTAAAAAATCTTTTTCTCCAGAACAAGTGAGCCAGTTGCCTTGAAACTTGGTATGTTGCATCTGAGACTCCAAGTACTACAAAGTTTATATAAATGATGACCCTTGTTGACCTTGACATATTTTATGGCAAAGTCAAATTTTGTGCCTTTTGAAGGCTTTTGAATGGGGAAATCTGAAAAAAGTGCATTTTTCTGTGGCTATTGTGCTCTGTGATATTGAAATGCAGTCAACTTCAACCCCCTATGAATTCTAGAGGTCAAGGTCATTTAGTCACCTTGGCCAGAGATCACTAGTCCATTGTCTATCAATATTTTCAAAGGACTTCTCTGCTGAAACTACTGGGCCAATTTCAATTAAACAGCATAATATGGAGCCTTCAGGCAAAGGGGGAAAGAAATTTATATATTTCGTCCAGGTCACATGAGTAAGATTGCCGCCATGCCTGTATATGGTAAAAAACTTTTAAAAATCATCTTCTCCAGAACATTGGGCCAATTGCCTTTAAATTTGGTATGTTTCATCTGGGACTCGAGTACTAAAAGATTTTATAAATGATGACCTTGGATTGATCTTGACCTATTTTTATGGCAAGGTCAAATTTTGTCCCATAGGCTTTTCAATGGAAAAATCTGAAAAAGTGTATTTTTCTGTTGCTTTTGTGCTCTGTGATATGGAAATGCAGTTGACTTCAACACCTATGAGTTCAAGAGGTCAAGGTCATTTAGTGACCTTGGCCAAAGGTCGTTTGGGTTGAATATTTTAAGCCCTTGCCCTCAGAAACTTATAGGCTTGTGACAATTACTTGATCAAACTTGCTGATAACCAGGGCTGGCAGAAACTCTGGGATGAAGTCGAAATTTGGCTATATTGTAAAGTTGCCATGGAGTTACTTGCCCTTGAGTGCTTAAATAGCCCATATTTGACCTTGTCCCTTGCATAGCGACTTTAATTTTTTACAGAAACTTCATCAAGATTGCAAATAATTAGGACAAGCTTAAAATCTCAGACACATTCGAAATTCGACCACAATTTGCCGTAGAGTTACGTATCCTTGAGTGTTGAGGATGAATGGACTCAGGTGAGCTACAGGACCAATGGTCCTATGTTTAAAGGCTAACTTTGTGAGAGCCCTAACATGTAGAATATCTGTATGAAAATTATCTCTATGAGAATTTACCAAAGTAGACAAGATTGCATGAAACAGTTTGTGGCAGATGAGAATGGTTGTTCCCTTTTACTTACAGAGTAATGACCCTTTCATTATTTCTTAGACTATTTTTGTGTGCATCATTTCTAGGTAATTAATTTGGCTATCTTGATGACACTTAATAGCAATGACTGCATTAGCTTGATACTGTGTGGTGAGTATGGGAGTGTTTGTTTCTCTTTTCTTAATTTTGGAGCAACATCCGTTTGATTAGTATTTACGGAGGGCTCTTGCGCACTCAGTAGTACCTGTGAGTGGCTGATTGTCAGGGCTATAGATCTGCCAAAGGTACTGATAGGGGCTGAAACTCAGTCAGAAATGGGAGTATATTGCCCCGCTTGTGTGTCATGGTAGATGGCCTCATTTTATAAAACAATGACAGTTGCTGCAGACAAGTGATAGTAGTACATGGTACATTAATTATAACCAGCCTCGTAAGACCTGAGGTATATTTTATTTCTTACCTTCTTGATTGTGATGATGTTGGCCACCTTGTATTTAATTTTATGATACAGTTCTATTAAATAAAGGATTTTTGTCAATATTGAAGTTCTTTTCTGTTTTTCTTTATCCAGCAAGTGCATGAAACAAGATGACCTGGTTCCAATTTCACCACATTTTTATACCCCCGCTACGAAGTGGGGAGGGACATATAGTTTTGCCCTTGTCTGTACGTGCATACGTACATCCGTCACACTTGGTAGTACTGTTCGTGTCTCCGCAACTCCTCCTACAGTATTCAATACAGGGATCAAAACTTGCAACACAGTTCATACATGCATTGAACATGTGCATAAAGGAAACAGAACTTTGATCCAGGTTATTATTGCAGAATTATATCCCCTTAAATAACACGTTTTGACGATATTTTCTTTGTAGTACTGTTCTTGTCTCCGCAACTCCTCCTACAGTATTTGATGCAGGGATTTGAAACTCAACACAGTTCAGACATGCATTGAACAGTGTGCATAAAGGACTTGGAACTTTGATCCAGTCACTATTGCAGAATTACATCCCCTTAAAAGGCATATTTTGACCAATATTTCATTTTAGTACTGTTCTTGTCCCCGCAACTCCTCCTACAGTATTTTATGCAGGGATCTGAAACATGCAGCACAGTTCAGACATGCATTGAACATGTGCATAAAGGGAACAGAATTTTGATTCAGGTCATTATTGCAAAATTATGTCCCCTTCAATGACATACATATTTTGACCATATTTCCATGCCTTTTGTACAAGCTTACCTTTGGTCATTGCTCTAGCGACCTCATTTATCAACCGATTTTGATGTAACATCACCGCTATATTGGGTATGGCAATACCTCAAAAGAGTTTGCGTTTCAGGTTGGTAGGGTCAAGGTTACAGTTGCTATTTTTAGAAAACATTTTTCTTCGATGTAGCGCGTTTATTTATGGACCGATTTTGATACGACTTCATATAAATTATAAGTTTGACAATATCTTGAAAAAATTTGTATTTTAGCACTGTAGGTCAAAGGTCAAGGTCACAGTTGCTTTTCATCGCTCTAGTCCCTTTATTTATTGGCAGATTTTGATATAATTTCACCCAAATATTTAGTGCAATAATACCATGGACAAGTTTGTGATTCAGAATTTTAGAGTCAGGGTCAAGGTCACAGTTGTTGTTTTTAGGACTGATTTTGATATAACTTCACACAAATGTTAAGTATGACAATATCTTGGACATGTTTGGGTTTCATCATTGTAGGTCCAAGGTCAAGGGTACAGTTGCTATTTTTAGAAAAACTTTGTCATTCCTCTAGCACCTTTATTTATTGACAGATTTTTGATATACCTTCACACAAATGTATAGTGTGAAAATATTTTGGACAAATTCAGGTCCCAGCATTTAAGAGGCAAGTTGCTACTTTTAGAAAAAAACTTTGTCATCTCTCTAGTACCTTGATGTATGGACTGATTTCAATATATCTTCACACAAATATGTCTGAACACATTACTCATCTAGTGAGGCATATGGCTGGTGCATTCATCACCTTTAGTAATTGTCTAGTTTGTCTCTTGCCACTACAGCAAAGGGAATGGGGTGGGGGGCATTTTTAATAGTAGGAGTTAGTCATTTTGTCATCATTACTTCTGTTGCTAGTGATAACTACTAAACCCTTTGGGTTATAGTCATGAAAATGCATCTAGAGCACAAGACGAGACACATGTAAAATGCCCTATTAATCCTAATAAACTCCCCTGCTCTGATAAACGCCCCCTGCCTCATTTCCGTAAATAATGTCATATTGTGTTGCATGAATTTCTGTTTGTTTTGCTGGATAAGGCAGCTTTTTGAAATGGGGTCTACTCTTAAAGGATAGAATTTCCTCTTAGAGGAGCAAATTCTTTCTTTTATGAGTTTACCCATACTAAAAAGGGAGGCAAAAAATAGTAGAATTGCTTCCTTTAAAGTGACCGATCACCTTTATACTGCTTATTAGAGGTAATTTGTCAGTGACTGATTTACTACATTTCAGGCTCTAAATAATGCCCCTCTTTTGCAAAATGCAACACCCCTGGGGTGTTTAATAGGATTAATATGGTAGATAATTCTTGTATACATAGATCATGAGTAAAGATTTGGTGACCAAACTGTAACTCTTACTTCTTGGTAGAAATTTCTGAAACTTCTTTACACAAACATTGTGTGGCCTGCAACATTCCAAATTCTAGCATACTATTCCATGAATTATCTGCTCTTTCAATGGTCAATTTTTAAATGTTGAATTTCTAAAATTTCTTATTCCTTTTAACTTCACATGTGCATTCAGTTTAATGAGACAATGTGTCTTGAACAAGACTTGCAACCCACAGTCTGCTTTTGAGTCCGTAGCTCCTTAACACTTGAAAATTTTTCATGAAAATTCACACATGCATTTATCTTAATCAGATGAACTGTTCCAATTAAGAAAGAAACTCTTGGTGCCTGGATTTATGAGTTGTGGTGAACAAGAAAGTTCTTTACAAGAAAAAGATAATCGGCACAGATTAAACGGAAGTGTGTTTTGTAATATGTCTCTAGTCGAAGAGCTGACAAGAACTTTCATGAATATGACTCAAGTGAGCTATGTCAGTAGGCACCCGCAACCATAGTTATGCCCCCGGCATATGAAGTATGACCAGGGGTATATAGCTTTCGTCTGATGTCTGTTCATCTGTTCGTTAGTCCATCCTTCCGTCCGATATGCATTCAAGTTTTCAAGATCTTATATTATCCAAACTCTTTGAGGATTGGGTTTATATTTGGCATGATGATAGATAATGGTCCAAAGTTTTTATTCTATACCACCTATACCCATGCTTATGACCGAGAGGTCAAGGTCACACTGTCACAGAAGTTTTTATGCTCTGAATATTATTCAAAAACTTTTGATGGGTTGGTTTATATTTGGCATGATTGTAGATGTTGGTCTAAATTTCTAGTTTGCACGATTCCTACCCATTCCCGTGACTTAGAGGAGGACCTATATGATGACCGTCAAGGTCATGGACTTAGACCTTTTCATGTTAAAGTTTCATGTTAAAGTTCTTAAGATCGTTAAATAATTCAAACCCTTTGTTGGGTTGGGTGTTTGGCACTTTGAAAGATGTTGGTCCAAAGTTTTATTTTATACCAGCCCCACCCATGCCTTTGACCTAGAGGTCAAGGTCATGGACTTTTGACTTTTTTTTTTAAGTTTTGTGTTAAAGTTTTTAAGATCTCTTTATAATTCAAACACTTTGTTGGGTTGGGTTATTTGGCACATTGACAGAATCTGTTGGTCCAAAGTTTTTTGAACTATCCCCACCCATGCCTGTGACTGAAAGGTCAAGGTCACAGACTTTGACCTTTCCTGTTAAGTTTTGTGTTAAAGTGTTTAAGATTCTATATCATCCAAAGCATTTTTAGCTCGCCTGTACGAAAGTACAGAGAGCTATTGTTGTCACTTGGATGTTGGTGTTGGCGTTGGTGTCACACTTTAAAGTTTTACGTTAAAGGTGTTTTTATGTGATGGGCAAGGCACTGCAGGCGAGCTATCCTGCATGAGGACAGGTCTTGTTTATTCCTCGCCAAAGGCGGAGGGATATAGTTTCGTCCGTCCGTCTGTCTGTCCGTCCTTCCATCCGTCTGTCCCTCAGGAGCCATAACTACATTACCACTGGATGGAATTTCATGAAACTTAAAATAAATATATTTCACTATAACACGCTCATGCACTTGCAGTTTCGTCAGATTGGCTTCAGTAGTGCCTGAGGTATCGCCCTTTAATTGACTTAAAATCAATAAAATGAGCCATAACTAAGTAACTCATTATCAAAACTTCATGAAACTTAAACTAAATATGTATCAGCATAAGACGGATATACACATAGAGTTATATCAGCATGGCATCAATAGTGCATGAGTTATTGCCCTTGAATCAATTTAAGATTGCCAAATTCAGCCATAACTAAGTTATCAATGAACAGAATTCTATGAAACTTATAGTAAATATGTATCACCATAACACATTGGTGCATCATACGTTTTGTCAGAATTGCTTCAGTAAGCAATGAGCTATTGCCCTTGTTTGATTAAATATCAGCAAATTGAGACATAACTAAGTAACCAATGAATGGAATTTCATGAAACTTAAAATAATTATATATTGTCATGACACAGCAGTGCACATTAAGTTTTGTCATAATCGCTCCAATAATGCATGATTTAATACCCTTGAATTGATTTGAAATCCATAAATTAGCCATAACTAAGGTACTGGTGAAAAAATTCTTGTAACTAACTGAATTAAAAATGTATCATCATAGTGCAGTGATGCAGAGGCAAGTGTTTAAGAAGGACAGCTTCTGCTTATGCCTCATGACAAAAAATACCCAGAATACAATGGGTTAAAAATGTTTTGTGGCTATTGGTATTTTGCGACACAGAAGGGAATGGAACAGTACTAGCCACCTCCTTCCCCATACCCACCCACCCTCCTGGTTATACCCCCGACATACGAAGTATGTTAGGAGGTATATAGTTTTTGTCATTCCCTCTGTTCGTCAGTCCATCCGTCTGTAATTCCATCTGTCCGTCAGTTCGTCAACTTCACATCAGAGTTTTGCGTTAACTTTTTTGTAGTTGCTCATATTTCTGTAACCTTATATCAGATTCTTTTGATATTTTTAGCTCATTATATCTCTATAGCATTACCTTTGATCTGAAGTATCAAGGCACCTGGGTCAGGCCAGCTGTCAAATTCTTTTCATATTTGTTTCATATCTCTTGAGCATTACCTTTGATGTGAAGGGTCTATACCCCTGGGTCAGGCCCCTGGGTTGGGCCAAGGGTCAATAATTAGGACTTAGACATTTTCATTATGTCAAAGTTTTGCGTTAAACCTTTTTGCGTTAAACCTTTTTGATTGCTATAAATGCATTGAAAATATCTTCCATATTTTATTCATGATATCTCTATAGCATTGAGTTTATTAGGGACCTGGTGGTCAGGCTCATGGGTGGGGCCAGGGGTCAATAACTAGGACCCAGCCATTTGTTGTATTTTTTGCTTGTTCTGATATATTTAAATGGAGTCTAGTGATGCATGACTAATTTTATTTTATACTAGTTTACCTTGTATGGATGCTGCTGCTGATCGAAGGTCAAGGTCACAGACTTAGAATGTGTGTTTCTTTATGACATTTGCATTAAACTTCAAGAAGGGCTGTTGTCAGTTACTGGCGAAAGTATGTGCACTTAGTACTGGTTAACTGCTTAGGAGGTCTAAGCCTGCCCAGGTATAGAGTGGTTAGGTTAACTGACATGACCTTAGCTGTTTACCGTGGACGTTAAGCAACAAATCAATCAATGCATTAAACTTTTGTGTTAATAGTTTGCTTTCATTAAGCGGTGGCACTGGTCGGGGGTACACGTGAGCCCCTGCTCACTTTCTCTAGTTTATTATGAATTTGCTTTCTGAATTTCATATTAGTATATTAATAAAATGTATATACTACCTCCATTGTCAATCTTATACATTAACGTGATTTTGTCAGTAAAATATCTCTGTTTCATTCTGTTCCATTCAGCAAAATACCAATACCAGTTTTGTCCAAGCTATCATATTTTGAATTCAAAGACAAGAGGGCAAACAGTGTAGATCAAGATGAGGCGGCTCATAATGAGCCGCCTCATATGGATCTACTGTTTGCAAATTCATTTTTTTTTTTTTTTCATTTTTGGCGCATTGAGGGTTAATGACATTTATCAAATTGTGTATTTCAGGTTGATCTCATGGCAAGCTAGTTCTGGCATGTGAAGTAAAGAAAGATGAGTGAGACAACAGCTAAAGGATTTAAAGTGCCAAAGATAAAGAGGCAAGAGAGCAAAGGTACACTGATTTTTTTCTTTGATAAGGGTTCACTGCATTTTCAGGAATATTTATCTGATGATGAGTTGATTGTTAAGCAGAGATGGGCAAAATGGAGTTCCTAAGGAAAACCAAATTGACCTACCTTAAGCATAACTTTGCTTTCTCGTGTGTTGGCCAAGGCTCAATCCCACAGTGGTGAGAGACGTAATGTTTAAGAACTAATGAGAAAAAAATTATGTAGTTTACTTTCCAAATTGGCTTGAGTAATTTGACTCCTCAGCTAATTAAGATGTTTTAACTTTGTTTTTCTTCTCAGTGGGGTTCATTTTTTAAAAGAAAGAATTTGCTCTGCCAAAAGAGTGAATTAGTAGGTCTCGGTTTGGAAGGGCTATATGATTCAAGGAAGCAAACAAGAACTCACAAAAGTTGTTTCTTCATTTTAAAAAATGCAGGGAATACATGTTAGTTTTAGTCTGTGTAATTTTGTTCAAAGAGACTTTGTTTTGTCTAAATAAATAAGACCAGTTTTGCAGCATAAATGACAGGATAAATTATCAGATACAGCAACATATATTCGACAAAGGTTGTAGTCATCCATTGAAAATGAGCAAATTCATTTATTTATTCAGATAACTTGAGGACAGTTGAACTGAAAAGTCGTGATGCCCAGGAGATCAGTAACCTTGTGGCAAGGTCGTATCTAGAGAGAAACTACAAATCACCATGGGAACTAAAAGTGCTTCATTTCGTTGACAACAAGGAGCTGGAAGACAGTTACAGGTATATCATATCTATGTAGGTCCATAGGAGTCTGTGAAGACCAGGATCAGACTGCTTCTAAAGGTGTGCCTTGATCTGGGTCTGCACTGTAGGTAATTCTGCCAGGATGTTTCTGACAAATTGCTGAATCACCATTTCAAGATTTTGGGATAGCTATGCTAACGGATAAACTTCCCCAGTGTTAATATATCTAGGATTACATTTCCATGGAAATGTAAATTGCTTGATATTCGCAATTTAAGGTTAAACAGTTTCCTGTAGCCAAGTCGCCATAGGGTCAGTGGGCGTTAGAGGCTCACTGTATCTTCGGCACAGCATACAACAGGCAGAGCTCTCCTTTTTGTGGCTTAAGCAAGGTGCGATATAGATGTCCGGTTTTCTGTCCCTCCGTCATTCCATTCATCCATTCACATTCACATCGAGCCTGGCGTTAAAGTTCTTTATTTTTGCCCAGGCTGATCTGAGTCTTTGCTGGGCACACTCTCTTGGTTTTGTCATGTCACAGCTCATTTGTTTTTGTCTCACCTGTGAGTAGCAGAAGAGAGACAAAGGTATAACATTTTTGATGTCATCGGCATCAGGACGAAAACTATCATCATGTTTTCTGATTTTAGCTCTGTTGAGTGACAACAAAGTGCAGACTGGTGAGACTACGCCCTTAGTGAAATTCCTGTTCTCCTTAAAACATACATTTCAAGCTTTCCTTGAAACTACCTGGATGAAGCAGGTTCTTCTTCCACTTTATCTGGTTAATGCCTCTATTCTGCTGGCTATGCTTTGATCACACAGTAGGCAGGTTTAACCATTATAAGACTGAAACCCCAAACAGCGCAGACCCTGTTCAGTTGCCACAGAAAGCAGCGGCTGGTCAGGCTGTACACTGTTCAGAGCTCTAGATAAGAGGGAGTATTTGGTGATAATTAGGGATAATTTTTGTTAATTCTGCATAAAAACATATGTTGTGACCCCTCATCTGAACCGTCTCAACGAGACGGTTCTGAGGGGTCACAACATATGGTTTCGATGAGAAATAAGAAAAATTATCCTTAATTATCATCAAATACGCACTCTTATCTAGAGCTCAGACTGTTTGCTTACAGAAATTTCTATGCAAAAAAAAAAAACAATAAAAATACATACAACAGAAACCCCTAAAACTGGGAATGGGCTCATTCAACTGATAAGGATGAACAAATCTAATGGTCAGAAAAGGGTCAAGGAATACAGTGTATATGTTTAAAAAAAAGTTGCAGCATTATCACTTTATCAGTATCAAAAGCTCTTTTATTTGCTTCAGGGTAAAAAAAGTGGAGATGAAAGATGATGGACGCCATTCTAGAGACCTAGCTGACCAGTATGCATTCCTGATGTTCCGAGATTCTACTATGATGGCTAAGGTCATAAAGCAGGGTTTGGTTGCTCGACCAATGCCTTTTAATGCTTTAGGTAAGGGATAGTGATGTGGTTATTTTAAATATTTGTGTAGCTCCACTATTTCTCTGTTGAACTGTTCTAGCTTTGATTTTTGGGGTGATGGTCAGGCGATGGTGCTGGGTATAACTTCCAGTGCCAGGGCTCCTACTTACAGTAGAACTTCATTGGCTTGAACCCTGATGGCTTGTTAACTCTGCCTGACTAGAACTCTTTCCTTGGTCCCTAGAGATCACTTTATATAAAAACTAACGCTAGAACTACCCTTGGCTAATTTCCATGGTCCCGAGCTTGTTCGAGCCGATGAAGTTCTACTGTATTTGGATAAAAGTAAGGCAAGGGCCTGCTGTGCTTGCAGTAGGTGTGGATGGGGGTTTGGATATTTTTTCTCTTGTCTATCATTTCTCTTTTCTTTCTGTCCCTCTTGGGGAGATGGCCGATATAGACTGAAATCATGTCTCAATGGGCTGTTAAACCCAAAACAACCAACCAACAAACCGCTTTTGATTGTGGACAGTTCTGCTGTTTAACATATAAAGGAAAACCCTTATGTGCTTTAATATTGGGACACCTGGAAACCATTAATTTTCCATTTGGGACAAATGGAAAACCAATGGTTTAAGGTGTCCCAATACTTGAGCATATAAGGGTATTCCATAAGATCGTTTGCAAGCACAGTACACAGCCTGACCAGACTGGTCTTTGGGAATAGTCTCAGCTGCATCTGCATGTTTGCTCAGATATCCAGTCCCAATAATCAGGGTAATTATGGTAATGATACCTTAAGGTGTCATGTTTTTCTGCCATTTTATCAAAGGGAGACAACTTTTGTGACTGGGTGTTTGCAAAATGAAAAAGACAAAAAAAATTAGTAAATCCATGGTATTGTTTAGCTCCTGTACCTCCAGTTTTTGGTTCCACAACATTTTTAACCTATTTATAACAAATGGATTCTTCACCCAATGCTTTGGGCAGATCCTTTTCCTTTATAGGGGTGTCAAGTTTATTTTACTTTTACACTTCACATATCTTTGAAAAATTCCAATATCTAATGCCAAATCTGTAGTGGGTTAAGCCATTTGTCAATGTTCCTTTTGACATGGATTTAAATTTTGTTTTGTATAAGTGTAGGAATACAGTGTTAAGTCAGAAGGTAGTTCTTCTAGAATTGGAGTGGGAAAGTGAAATTGAGCCTCAACACGAGAAAACCAACAATGTGGTTGTGCGCCCAGCGCAGACTCAGATCAGCCTGGGCATCCGCCCAGTCTGATCAGTCTTCACTGTCCGCATGGAGGTAGCTTAGACCCTTAGCTACCCTTTAAGCCCTTAGCGAAGAGTTTGATTAGACTGGGCGGGTGCTCAGGCTGATCTGAGTCTGCGCTGGGCGCACAACCACGTTGGTTTTCTCGTGTCGCGGCTCAATTAATGTTGCAGGTTTATACCACCATTTTATTCATTGAAGTCTATACTAGATGGGATGGGTTGGTGGGGGTGAGGGAGGCAGGAGAGACTCGCATATACCCCCAGGAAGTTGCCATTGTCTAATGAAAACAGACCTAATGCATATGTTAACCTAGATGGATGAATAATCGGAATAGATGGAGGGAAGAGTGGCTAGATGGACAAATGGACAGTCAGATTAAAAAAGGATCCATCCGCATACATCTTAAGCAAGGCGCAATGAAAAAAGGATAACTTTTCAACTTTGTTTTTTCAGGAGCCAGCAAGTTTGGAGTTTACTTATGTAGAAATGCTGATGTTCAGTTACGACTTGCTGAAGGAAAAGGGCTTACAAACTGTACACTGGTGGTATTTAAGGTACTATCAGATACAAACTTGTTGGGAAGGGTTTACTGTATCAGTATTAGCGGTTCAGATAAGGGATTATGAGATAGTGTCAGTTCATATACCTAAAAAATAATATGAAGCGTGACACAACAAAACCAACAAAGTGGCATGTGTGCCCAGCAAAGACTAAGATCAGCCTGAGCATCCGCTCAGTCTAATCAGAGTCTTTGCTGTGCACTTAAAGAGTAGCTAAGAGTCTAAGCTAGCCCAGGCTGATCTGAGTCTTAGCTGGGTGCACATGCCACTTTGTTGGTTTTGTCGTGTCGCGGCTCATATATGTTCTGATCACTCATTAGAATTGCCTCTACATGATACTTCTCTTGAAAGTCACAGCATTGTTTTTGGTGAGAAATAAGAAAACTTTTCCAGAATTAGCGTCAAAATCCATCCTTTCATGGTAACTGTCTTCTCTGTGACATGCCTTTACATGTTTTGTTTCTGCCATCTAAATATTTAGGTTAGCAACACCGCATTGAGATGGAAAGTGCCTTTTTATCCCCCGACCGAAAGGTTCGGGGGATATAGCGATGAGCCTGGCGTCCGTCCGTCCGTCCGTCCGTCCGTCCGTCCGTCCGTCCGTCTGTCCGTCCGTAAACATTTTCTTGTCCGCTCCATATCTTGAAAACTGTTTGGAATATTTTCATGATACTTCACAGTTATGTAGAACAGGTCATGGCGATGTGTCGCATGCAAGGAAGGTAACTCTTGCTTTTGTAATTTTTGAGTTATCTTCCCTTTGGTGAATTTTTGGCAGATTCGTGTCCGCTCTGTAACTTGAATACCCTTTGAAATATTTTGATGATACTTCACAGATATGTAGAGCAGGTCATGACGATGTGTCGCGAACAAGAATGACAACTCTTGCTTTCTTACTTTTTGAGTTACTTCCCCTTGATGGTTTTAGGTGTGATTTCGTGTCCGCTCCATAACTTGAATACCCATTGAAATATATTTATGAAACTTCACAGATATGTAGCGCAGGTCATGGCGATGTGTCGCGAACAAGAATGACAACTCTTGCTTTCTTACTTTTTGAGTTATTTCCCCTTGATGGTTTTAGGTGTAATTTCGTGTCCGCTCCATAACTTGAATACCTTCTGGAATATTTTCATGATACTTCACAGATATGTAGAACAGGTCATGACGATGTGTCGCGAACAAGAATGACAACTCTTGCTTTCTTACCCTTTGAGTTATTTCCCCTTGATGGTTTATGGGTTTGATTTTGTGTCCGCTCCATAACTTGAATACCCTTTGGAATATTTTCATGATACTTCATAGTTGTGTAGAACAGGTCATGCTGATGTGTCGCGAACAAGAATGACAACTCTTGCTTTCTAACTTTTTGAGTTATTTCCCCCTTGATGGTTTTAGGTGTGATTTAGTGTTCGCTCCATAACTTGAATACTCTTTGAAATATTTTTATGATACTTCACAGATATGGATATCAGATCATGACAGTTTGTCTTATAAAAGAATGACACTTGCTACTTTTCCGAGACCCGGTCCCCCCCCCCCCCCCCCCCCCCCCCCCCCCCCCGCCCCCCCCCAAAAAAAAAATTTTTTTTTTTACAGATTTGGATTCTTTGTCCAAATTCACATACTAGAGAGCTCAAAATTAGATTTGTAGGGCTTGTTCTTTAGAAGTTATTCACACATTTTGAAATGTTGAATGTATCATATGCAATACATTGTGTACATGGTTGCTATTTGAGATTTTACCTCTTTTTAGCAATCTGGCATACTGTTTTGGTCTGAGTGTTAGATAATCATGCATCTGTTAAGCAGATAATGTCAATAACGAGCATAAAAGAATGACAGTATACTATTTATATGCGTTTTGAAGTGCACCCTGTTTACCAAGGCACAGGGGGCCTGCGGTCGGGGGATTTGCCATCTCCTCTGATGGCTATTTTTAGTCATACACTGACAGTACAATTAGTATTACAATCCTTGCCTATAATATATGAACTAGTGGTTCTCATTAGATGAAATTCATTCTGTGTCTTAATGATACAGTCAGTCAAGTTTGGCACACATTTTTAACCAGGTTTATTGCCCTTGCTTTTCTTAAAAGTTGAAGTCATTTCCTTTCATTTCAATATCAGTTGATATTTTTACAGTATCATATTATTAGATAAAATATATAAGCTAATTATAAGTGAGACTGTGCATCAGTCCCAGAGTTAGAGCCATGCTTTATTTACCAGATGTTTAGATAAGATGGTGTTTTGTGGATCTGCCAAGCTTACATAAACTGATTTAGATAAAGTAATTTTGTTTTGTGATGTTTAATTTTAAATGGAACTCATGTTACACCTTAATATTATTGAAACTGATTGTTTCAGATCTAAACCTAAACATCTTGCTTTTATTTCTGTATGACAGATAACCCTTGGAAAGTGTAAGACCTTAGCTCAACAGAGTATGACAGAGGGGGAGAACATTGAACCCACACCTAATTATGACTGTCACATACCCCAAGTACAGGCCAAGCCAAGTGACTCACTATACCTGCAGCTAGCCAGGTCTCAGGTAGGTGTTCAAATTATTGTAATGTCCCTACGGTGGCAGCAGAATTGCTTTGGTAACCCCAGAGCAAACTGTTCATTAGGCACTGCCGTTGTGCAGCCAGATATTAGGTGATTGGTTAAAGGAAAGAATTGGCTTCTTTCTAGGAGTGAATTCTTACCTTTAAGAGAAGACTCCATTTTGGCAGGTCTTCATTTAGGGAAGCAGACAGGAAGTTTCAAAAGCTGTTTCCCTTTGAAAAAAAAAATGGAGACAACCATATTTTTGGCTATAAAACAGGATTTGCCCCTTTCAAGAATAACCCTAAATGTCTAACTCAGTCTAATGGAAGTCTGCTTTAAGTTGGGATTTTCCTTCCAAAACAATTCTAAAAACCTAGATCCATCTTATAAGACAGAGCTAGACATTTAGGATTCATTTTTGGAAAGGAAAAACCTCATTCTCATATCCCAAGAAATACAGGACTTGTTCAGCTTGAAGTCAGATTGTTATAAATCAGGATAACTCAGTAATTGATCAACAGAGCTCTAGATAAGAGGGAGTATTTGGTGATAATTAGGGATAATTGTTAGCTCACCTGGCCCGAAGGGCCATAGTGAGCTATTGTCATACCAATGCGTCCGGCGTGCGTCATGCGTCGTCACGGAATTTGTCCGTCAACACCTAAAAACAAATATTCAAACATCTTCTTCTGTAAAACTACTGGTCCCATGGTTCTTAAATTTCACATGGAGCATGACCTGACTCCAGGGTCTCTGAATTGTAAAATTGGGTCAGGTTGAAAATCCAAGATGGCCGCCATTACTAAAAATAGCAAAAACAACAAAATAAACTTCTTCTCCAGAACCACTGGGTATATTTGTCTGAATTTTGGCATGGAACATCAGTGAAACCTTGGTATTCAAAATTGTAAAAATGAAGAAAATCTGTAGCGGAGTTTTGTCACAGTGACCTACTTTCTGTTTACATGTGTAATTTTGCTCAAATGCCAATGTCAAAAAATGACCTATTTAAACAACTTCAAACAACTTCTTCTCTAAAACCTCTGAGCCCATGGATCTCAAATTTCACATGGAGCATGACCAGACTGCAGAGTTTCAAATGTGTAAAATTGGGTCAGGTCAAGAATCCAAGATGGCTGCTGTTACTAAAAATAGCAAAAACAACAAAATCAACTTCTTCTCCAGAACCATTTGGTAAATTTGGTTGAAAGTTTGCATGGAACATAAGTGGGACCTTGGTATTAAAAATTATAAAAATAAAAAAAATCTATAGCGGAATTAGGTCACAGTGACCTACTTAGCGTTTACAAGGCCGATTTTGCTCAAATGTCAATATCTAAAGAAAATGCATCCAATTATGACCAGATTTGGTCAGAAATGGTTCTTGAATGGAATTATTTCAATTTTGTGCCAGTTGACTATCCAAGATGGCCACCATGGGGGCCGTTACTAAAAATAGCACAAACATAAAAATGACAATTACTCAAGAACCCTTGAATGGAATTGGACCAATTTTGTGTCAGAATGTTCCTTGCATGAAGCCGTTTCGATTAATTACAATTTGGCATTCCAAGATGGCCGCCATCTGGTGTTACTAAAAATAGCACAAACATAAAAATGACAATTACTCAAGAACCCTTGAATGGAATTGGACCAATTTTGTGTCAGAATGTTCCTTGCATAAGTCGTTTTGATTAATTGCAATTTGGCATTCCAAGATGGCCACCATCTGCCGTTACTAAAAATAGCACAAAACATGAAAATGACAATATCTCAGTAACCGCTGAATGGATTTTGACGAAATTTGTGTCAAAATGATTCTTGCATTGAGATGTTTCAAAAATATCTAACTGTAGACCATTCATATTGGCCTCTGTTACTAAAAATAGAAAAATGAGAAAATTAGAAAATCTCAATGGAGTTGGATTAATTTTGTGTCAGAATGGTCCTTTCATTAAGCTTTTTCGATTTTTTGCATTTTGGCATTCCAAGATGGCCGCCATTTGCCGTTACTAAAAATAGCACAAAACATGATAAAATTTCCTTTTAAAAGGAAGGCTTGCACAGCTAAGACAGTGAAATTTTCATGAGCTGTTATTGAAGTGAACTCGATTGTTAGTGCACTTTCTGTTGCTAACTTTTATTTAGCAAAGTATTTAATTTCTAACTTATTGAATGGTGGCATTATCCACGGATGTAAGGCAAAACAAGTGTAGAATTTATTTGAAAAACAAATTGAAGAAATATTTAAACACACACACACACACAACAAAAAAAACAACAACAGTTTTCCAACGTTTTTGGCGGCCATTTTAGGCATGTCTCAAGGAAAATAACTATATGGACCTATTTCAAGTCCTTTCTTCACGGCTGTTGAGTCACATTTAGTCTGAATCAAAATTTGAGGAAAGACTGTTTCAAACCCATGTCTATGGAATCTTGGCACATCTGAACCTGGCATCGAAGGAAGACAGTAAATTTATATTTACTGAAGTTTATTTTTGGTTTAAGTGGCATCAGTGGCAGTGACTGGAACAAAATTTTGACACTCTGTGAAGAAAATGCATGCTGCTGTTGTTTGGGACAATAACGTGCTCTACACCATTTGGGAACAACAAAGCCCGGAACCCATTGCGTTCGTATTTCCATGAACCCCCGACAAATGAAATTTATCTTATATATATTTATGCTATGTTTTTACATCAATTTTGTTACTCATTTGTGAAGTTCTGACTAATTTAACGAAGGACGAAAAATAGTTTTTAACTAACGTGTTTGGTAATGATGTACAGCAGCCGTTACTATGACATGACATATATCAAAGTTACGTCGGCCAATCATCTATCTGAATTATCTGTGACGTTGCTTACACGTAACATTGCACGAATGTGTGGAACAACGTCAGGTTCATCTAAGGAAATCGCCGAAGAGTGTAAATATTTCTCTGTACATTTGTATAGCTGAAGTAAGAAGGCAACATTAGAGAGTGTTATAAAAGCAAGAAAGGGTCCACACAACCCCCACCCGCACCTACTATAATCCAAAATCCAGATCAGCCAACTCCGGCATAAGCGCAGTCTGATCAGTCTAGCATCAGCATGAAAGATGAAGAATATATATATGCCGTAAAAGACAGATCCAACGAATGCATCGGCGCTGGACAGTGTGCCGGCTGCTCTGACTAGTCAGATTATGCGATGCCCTAAGGCCTATTTTTCGCGACGCAGCTGCATGATTTTTTTGAAAAGCTAATGCTTTGCGCTAAGCTATATATAAACACTGTTTCTTACACAAGTTTTGGTTTATTTCTTAGGATGCAAAGCCAAATACTTTGCATTGCATTCAGAGTTTCATTTTTTATGCAATCAGTTTATAAAAAGCAAAAGAAATGTGGCCAAGTTTAAGGCACTTTTAAAAGAAAAACTTGCTTTTTAACGGAAAATTAAAAAAAAAAAGTACATGTACTATCAAAAATAGAATGGTATTTTTAGCAGATGAGGCAAATCGGGTATGGATAAAAAGACAAAATCGGACAAGGTCTTTGTTTATGTCTGTGAAGAAAGTAGTAAAGAAATGCTGTCTCAAACCGGAACGAACGTTTTGTTTGTTATATCTGTGAAGAAAATAATGAAGAAATGCTGTCTCAAATCGGAACGAACTTTCCGGTCTCCTTCGCTTAATTGCGGCCATAGAACGAATCGTTGCAGTACACACTCTCCTGGTATTTTCCGACTAAGCGTGACGTATTGTTTCTTCCGAAAATAACTCGGTATCACTAAACCACTTGAATACTGGCTTGCGCTCGAAAGCGCAAGCCAAAATGACAATATCTCAGTAACCGCTGAATGGATTTTGACGAAATTTGTGTCAAAATGATTCTTGCATTGAGATGTTTCAAAAATATCTAACTGTAGACCAGTCATATTGGCCTCTGTTACTAAAAATAGAAAAATGTGAAAATCAGAAAATCTCAATGGAATTGGACCAAATTTGTGTCAAAATGGTCCTTGCATGAAGGCTTTTCGATTGTTTGCATTTTAGCAATCCAAGATGGCCGCCATCTGCTGTTACTAAAAATAGCACAAAACATGAAACTGGCAATATCTCAGTAACCCCTGAATGGATTTTGATGAAATTTGTGGCAAAATGATTCTTGCATTGAGGTGTTTCAAAAGTAAATATATAAAGACCAGGCAAGTTGGCCTCTGTTACTAAAAGTAGCAAAATGTGAAAATGAGAAATCTCAGTGGAATTGGACCAATTTTGTTTCAGAATGGTCCCGTTGCACAATAGCCAGGTGAGCGATATCAGGCCCATTTGGGCCTCTTGTTGTTAATTCTGCATGAAAACATATGTTGTGACCCCTCATCTGAACCGTCTCGACGAGATGGTTCAGATGAGTGTCACAACATATGGTTTGAATGAGAAATAAGAAAAATTATCCTTCATTATCATTAATTACTCCCTCTTATCTAGAGCTCTGGGTCAAGGTGCTCCAATATTTAGAGTAGCTACAACAGTAGGATGAGAGTTTAGTCCAGTATGGTACTCAGATATCCAGGGCCCAGTTACTCAAAGCATTGTTAGCTTGATGACGCGCTAGTCAAGGATTTGTATAGACTTTTTATACCCATAAAATCAATAATTCTAATATTTTTGCTGAAACAATGTGAGGAGCTTTTGCAGTGCAGTGCAAAATCTCCTCTCATTGTTTTTCCCAAAAATGCCAGTGTATTTTGGTAGGATACTTTTGAAATTTGTAAGTCCTGTTATCTAATGACATTGTTTGTTTTGAACAATTGGGCCCAGATATCAAAGGAATGCTTTATATTAGTTTTCGAGTTTGCAATGAAAACGGCCCCAGCTGCTTTTATAACTGCCTATATTAAATAACTGTGTTATTCTTAGTGGTATTTGGTCTCATGTTTTTCGCCCATCATGGTGTGCTATATATCAAAATGAAATAAAATAGCATTTGTTCATGTATTTTATCATACTTGAGAAATAAGGAGTTTTGCATTAAAACTGGTTGTGAACTTCTTCAGTATCCTGTTTTACCAACATGTTTTCATCAAACCCACCTTTTATTAACTGAACAACAAATATCTGTGCAAGATGCAAAGTCTCCACAAGATCTTAAATTCTGACAACTAGAAGACTGGCATGCCAAACCTTTGTAGTATATCTAACATTGCATAGAATATATATTTCGATGATAAATTCCCTTATGTCCAGCTTTCAGAAATCAGGTTGCAACTTTATTCTGTAACAAGACCGCATTTTCAATACAGGTGTAAGGTGTTTTAATTGTTAAGTCTTAAAATGGTTGATAATTGTTGATGTAAAATTTCTGGCAGAGTAAGGGATTCTGATTTTTTTATGCCCCCCTGACGATAGTCAGGGGGCATTAAGATTTGCCCCTGTCTGTCTGTCAGTCTGTCCGTCCGTCTGTCTGTTCGTCACGCTTTATGGTATAGAGTTTGTGTAATCAACTCCTTCCACATATTTCAATGAATCTTTTTCGTGACGATAGTCAGGGGGCATTAAGATTTGCCCCTGTCTGTCTGTCTGTCTGTCTGTCCGTCTGTCTGTTCGTCACGCTTTATGGTATAGAGTTTGTGTAATCAACTCCTCCCACATATTTCAATGAATCTTTTTCAAACTTTGCATACCTGTTGGGGACATATTGAAGATGTGCATGTGGATTTTTGTTGGACCTAGAATTAATTTTCACAGAATTACGGCCTTTTGAACTTAGTCATTTTAGGCAAATTTTTGCATGGTAGGGTATAGAGTTTGTGTAATCAACTCCGCCCACAGTTTTCAATGGATCTTTTTCAAACTTTGCATACATGTTGTGGACATATTGAAGATGTGCATGTGGGTTTTTGTTGGACCTAGAATTAATTTTGACTGAATTAGGGCCTTTTGAACTTAGTCATTTTAGGCAATTTTTTGCATGGTAGGGTATTGAGTTTGTGTAATCAACTCCTCCCACAGTTTTCAATGAATCTTTTCCAAACTTTGCATACATGTTGGGGACATATTGAAGATATGCATGTCGATTTTTGTTGGGCCTAAAATTTACTTTGACAGAATTAAGGCCTTTTGACTAACTTAGTCATTTTAGGCAAATTTTTGCATTGTAGGGTATAGAGTTTGTGTAATCAACTCCTCTCACAGTTTTCAATGGATCTTTTTCAAACTTTGCATACATGCTGTGAATGTATTGAACATGTGCATGTGGGTTTTTGTTGGACCTAGAATTAATTTTGACAGAATTATGGCCTTTTGAACTTAGTCATTCTAGGAAAATTTTGCATTGTAGGATATGGATTTTGTGTTATCAATTTGCTGCACAGTTTTCAATGGATCTTTTTCAAACCTTTTCTACATATTGAGGACATATTTGAAGATATGCATGAGGCATATTGATAGGTCTAGAATTAATTTTGACAGAATCACAGCCTTTTTATGCCCCCGTGACGATAGTCAGGGGGCATTACGATTTGCCCCTGTCTGTCCGTCTGTCCGTCTGTCTGTTCGTCACGCTTTATAGTATAGAGTTTGTGTAATCAACTCCTCCTACAGTTTCCAATGGAACTTTTCAAACTTTGCATACATGTTGTGGACATATTGAAGATGTGCATGTGGATTTTTGATGGAGCTAAAATTAATTTTGACAGATTTAGGGCCTTTTGAACTTAGTCATTTTAGGCAAATTTTTGTATAGTAGGGTATAGAGTTTGTGTAATCAACTCCTCCCACAGTTTTCAATGGATCTTTTTCAAACTTTGCATACATGTTGTGGACATATTGAAGATGTGCATGTGGGTTTTTGTCGGACCTAGTTAAATTTTGACAAAATTACGGCCTTTTGAACTTAGTCATTTTATGCAAAGTTTTGCATTCTATGGTATAGAGTTTGTGTAATTAACTTCTCTCACAGTTTTTAATGGATCTTTTTCAAACCTTGCATACATGCTGTGAATGTATTGAAGATGTGCATGTGGATTTTTGTTGGACCTAGAATTAATTTTGACAGAATTACAGCCTTTTGAACTTAGTCATTTTAGGCAATTTTTCGCATTCCAGGGTATAGAGTTTGTGTAATCAACTCCTCTCACAGTTTTCAATGAATCTTTTTTAAACCTTACATACATGCTGTGAATGTATTGAAGATGTGCATGTGGGTTTTTGTTGGACCTAGAATTAATTTTGACAGAACATTGGCCTTTTGAACTAAGTCATTTTAGGGAAATTTTTGCATTGTAGAGTATGGAGTTTCTGTTATCAACTGGCTCCACAGTTTTCAGTGGATCTTTTTCAAACCTTGTCTACATATTGTGGACATATTTGAAGATATGCATGAGGCATTTTGATAGATCTAGAATTAATTTTGACAGAATCACAGCCTTTTTAACTTAGTTTATTTGGGCAATTTTTTACATGGTAGGGTATGTTTTCAATGGATTCTTTGTAAGTGTTTTATGGATATACACGTCATGTGACAGGCGCTGCACAGGGGCATCATTAGTGTCTTACAGACACAATTTTCTAGTTAACTTAGTCATTTTGGGCAATTTTTTACATGGGAGGTTATGTTTTCAATTGATTCCTTGTAGGTGCTTTACGGATATACATATCATGTGACAGGCGCTGCACGGGGGCATCATTAGTGTCTTACAGACACAATTTTCTAGTTTTTTTTTTAGCTCACCTGAGCACGAAGTGCTCAAGGTGAGGTATTGTGATCGGTCTTTGTCCGGCGTCCGGCGTCCGGCGTCAACTTTTGCTTTAAACGACTTCTTCTCCAAAACTGTTAGCCGGATTTCAAAATAATTTCACAGAAATGTTCCTTGGGGGACTCTCTACCAAAATTGCTCAAATGGTTCCGCTCCGCTGAACAATATGGCCGCCAGAGCTAAAAATAGAAAAACCTTTAAACGACTTCTCCTACAAAACTGCTGGGCCGATTTTGAAATAATTTCACAGAAATGTTATTTAGGAGACCCTCTACCAAAATTGCTCAAACAGTTCCGCTCCGCTGAACAGTATGGCCGCCAGAGCTAAAAATAGAAAAACCTTTAAACAACTTCTCCTCCGAAACTGCTTGGCCGATTTTGAAATAATTTCACAGAAATGTTCCTTAGGTGACCCTCTACCAAAATTGCTCAAATGGTTCGGCTCCGCTGAACAATATGGCGGCCAGAGCTAAAAATAGAAAAACCTTTAAACGACTTCTCCGCCAAAACTGCTGGGCCGATTTTAAAATAATTTTACAGAAATGTTCTTTAGGAGACCCTCTACCATAATTGCTCAAACGGATCAGCTCCGCTGAACAATATGGTCGCCAGAGCTAAAAATAGAAAAAAGCTTTAAACGACTTCTCCTCCAAAACTGCTTGGCCGATTTTGAAATAATTTCACAGAAATGTTCCTTAGGAGACCCTCTACCAAAATTGCTCAAAGGTTCTGCCCCGCTGAACAATATGGCCACCAGAGCTAAAAATAGAAAAAAGCTTTAAACATCATCGTTTCTAAAGCCAATTGCTCGATTTCAAAAAAATTTCACAGAAATGTTTTGCTCATGGCTCTGAACAAAAATTGCTCAAACAGTTCCGCTCCGCTGAACAAAATGGCTGCCAGAGCTAAAAATAGAAATAAATCTTAGAATGACACAGAGGGCACAGTTATGATCCAATCATCATGACACTTTGTCAGAATGTTTATCTTAATGAAATCTAGACCATCTTTGAAACTGGGTCATGTGGGGTCAAAAACTAAGTCACTGGGTCAAATCTTAGAAAAACCTTGCGCACACTCTAGAGGGCACAGTTATTATCCAATCTTCATGAAACTTTGTCAGAATGTTTATTTATATAAAATCTAGGCCAATTTGAATCTGAGTCTTGTGGGGTCAAAAACTAGGTCACTAGGTCAATTATTAGAAAAACCTCATGTACACTCTAGAGGGCACAGTTATGATCCTATCTACGTGAAACATTGTCAGAATGTTTACTTTCATGAAATTTATACCAGATTTGAAACTGGGCCATGTCAGGTCAAAAACTAGGTCACTAGGTCAGTATTTAGAAAAACAGTGTGAACGCTTTTGAGGACACAGTTTTGTTCTAATCTTCATGAGACTTTGTCAGAATGTTTGTCTCCAACGAATCTGGACCAAGGGTGCAACTTGGTCATGTTGGGTCAAAAAGTAGGTCACTAGGTTAAACCTTAGAAAAACATTGTGTACACTCTAGAAGGCACAGTTTTGATAACTTTGCCAGAATGTTCATATCCAAGAAATCTAGACCAGGTTTGGAACTGGGTCATGTAGGGTCAAAATCTAGGTCATTAGGTTAAATCTTATAAAAACCTTAGGTACACAATAAAGGGTTCATTTTCCATTTAATCTTTGTGAAACTCTGTCAGTCATATGGATGTCTCTGAGGTTAAGTTCACAGGATACTCAAGTGAGCGAACCAGGGCCATCATGGCCCTCTTGTTTTGTTCATGTGCTGCATGGCATGCTGCATTTGTATATCAGAAAATCTCATCTCACATCTTTTCTTCCAGGTGTATCTGTATGAGTACACAGATGAGTGTATCCCATCAGAACGTCCTAGACAGTGTCTACCATATGCTATTCTGTCCTATGAGAAGCAAGTAGTAGGTGAAACAGCCAGTGAATCCACAAGTGGCTATGGAAAGCAGACAGTCACCAGCACTTCATCTACAGTTAAAACAGAACAAACACCAGCAGATCAAGGCACCAAAATGAAAAGAACAGTCTCATATAGTGATACAACAGAAAAATCTTTTACATCATCTATGGGCCAGAGGTCAAGATCTGATCCAAATTTTGTTCAACAACAAAGTGTTGAAACCCCTATTGGTACCCCTTTGCAGGCTAATATTATAAGAGCTGAGCCTAGACCAAGAGATCCACGACTTGCAAGAATGGGAGACACTAGAGTTAATCCAGCCGATCCAAGAAATAGACCAGGAGATCCAAGGTTAAACCCTGTTGATCCAAGACTAAACAAAGGTGGTCCAAGATTTAGTGGTGAACCAAAACCAAATCAGAATGATTCAAGGAGATATCTAGGAGATCCAAGGACACAAATGAGACCAACAGATCCTAGATTGAATATTGTACCTGGCAGTTTAAGGCCAAATCAGACTGATATCAAGACAGGTCAAGCACCTCCAGTAGGAATTACTGGTATACCATTACCTAACTTAAATGACCCACGGTTGAACCCTATTGATCCAAGACTATCTGAGCAAAGTTTAAACTTCTCAGATCCAAGGAATAAACCTTTTAGTCAACCTAATATTCCAACTGACCCTAGAATGAATCAATCTGATCCGAGGATAAATGCTTTCTCTCAGAATATTGGGCAAATGCATGGCAGGTCAGTAGTTGACCCAAGATTGAGAGGAAATCCAAATATAAATTTGCAAGGTCAAAATGTGCAGTCATCTATAGGTCATCCAGCATCTCAGGATCCAAGTTCATATGAACCATCATTTGGGCCACCTGCAGGTGGTTTACTGAAAAGTAATTTTTCCACTGACCTGAGAGAGCAAAACAGCCTTATTTCACAGTCACCAGCAAAAACTTTTCCTCAGCATGATTTACCTTTGCCTAGAGATCCAAGATTAAGACACAAACTTATTTCACAGGAACAATCTCAAGAAATGGCATCACCAATTAAATCGAATTCTGATTCCAGATTGTTGGATCCAAATTCTGCAAGAAAAAAGTTATCAATTGATGAGTATAAGAAAAAAGTTGAAGTACTTGTAAAAATAGATGACAGGTACAAACAATTTGATCAGATACCAACTGCATCAGAGTCTGTTTTTGAAGGTGTAGATGAAACTGTGCACTTTGAAAATGATGGCCTCCAGCCTTCTGGAAGTGATATGTCCATTGATTTAGAGAGGCAGATTCCAATGAAAAATAATTTATCAGGTATCAGAGATAGCTCAATAACCCCACCATATAGTCCAAGCTATGCTGAGCCATCAGACCAAAATGAGTTTGATTCTGCCCATGATGATATTGTGACTAGTCCATACATGATGATGCAAACATTATCAGCTTTGTCAGAACCAGATGACATAAGTATGTCCCCAAAAGAGACAGAAGGAGAATCTGATTCCTTCCAAGCTGATAATGTAGACAGTGCTTTGACTGTGGCCATAAGAAAACTGGTTGAACATTCCTCAGACATGGCTGTTCTTACACAAGCTGTTCAAGTTCTTGGCCAGACACATGACATGAAAGATATACTAGAAGCTCTAAAGAAAGC
Source organism: Ctena decussata (assembly GCA_963989385.1). Taxonomy (NCBI): domain Eukaryota; kingdom Metazoa; phylum Mollusca; class Bivalvia; order Lucinida; family Lucinidae; genus Ctena; species Ctena decussata. Next base: position 7,771,803 of record OZ022500.1, on the reverse strand, counting down.
TATGATTAGCTCAATAAAACCTGATGCAGAGAAATCCACAGAAAATAACGAAACACCTGCAGATTTAACAGCAAAAGAAATAGAGAAACCTGAATCACCTGTAATGAAAGCAGTCAACAAAACATTCTTTCAGATAAAAAATGATGGTGATGAAAAAGAAGAGAAAGAGCCAGATGAGAAATTGAAAAATATAATTGGCAAAATATCTTCCTCTACAGAAAGTGTAACAGAGATTCCCATGCCTGACAGTTCACCCCTTGGAGATACACCACTGAAGGACAAGCAAGACCCTAAATTTGATCAGGGAGTTAAGTTTTATCTTAATAAAGATGAAGAGAAATGCATTAAAGCAGAGATCATCTCTGAAAAAGGAGCCCTTCAAAAAACAAGCATGAAAGACTTGCCAAGTATTGGATACAGCCCTCATAAAAGTGTGTTGTCTGAAGATTTTGATAAAGATGACTGCCAGAAGACTACAAAGACATTATTTCGATCTGACACGGATGAAGGAAAGAGAGCTATTGAAAATAAATTACACACTGATCTGTATCAGCCATCTGTGGATAAGGACGAAAGGAAAATCTGTATGTCTCCCATATTGTCTCCATCAGAATCTCTTGTTGTTGAAGACATTGATGAGCGTAAACATCATTCAAGAAGTGCTTCTCCAAAACTAGGCATAGTTCCCCAAGATGTTGATGAAAGAAAGTCTCACTCCAGAAGTATGTCACCCATCACATCAACAAAAATAAATTCATCCTTAAAGGATGACACTGATGATAGAAGCTTATCACCTATGATTCCAGGGCTGTCTAAATCTGCTATCTTGGATGTTGATGAAAGAAAATCAAGATCAAGAAGTCATTCACCTATGATCTCACAATCTACATCAGCCATCATTAAAAGAGAACGAAATTATCCAACTCCTATCATGTCACCAGATCCGGAGTCAAGCGATAGTTTGAAAGATAATTTATTGAATAGAAACAACAACAGTATTTCTGATCCTTCTCAAGAAGAGAAATCATTGGATATTGACTTAAGGCAGTCAAGAAGTGAGAACGAGTTTGGAGATGTAGACTGGCGCTGGACTGCTGCTACTGAAATGGGTGATGTTGACCTAAGAGCAAAGCCAGGTCAAGCACAGGCTGGTGATTATGGTTTGCCTCCTGTGTTTGAAGCTGTGAATGACTTTTGGGACAAAAGAGAGAAGAAAGACAGGGAAACTGAATTTAGAGAATCATTAGGTTCTAATAAGATAGACTATACTCACAGTAAGCCATATGAGAGTTATAGTACGAGAGACTCAAAGTATGAATCATATGAAACAAGCAAGAACAAAATCCCTTCATATTCCACAACTGGCAATGTATATGGTGAATACAGCAGTTCAAATAAAGCAGAAACGACAAACTTGAATATGCCATTTGGTTCTAATTACCCAGCAGTTCAGCCTCCTATGTTTTATCCTCAGAATCCGAACTTTATTCCGCCACCACAACAGGCAACTAATCCACAACAGCCTGATGTGATGAATTTTAACAGTTTACTAGGATCAGTAAATTTAGATTTTGCTAATTTGAAGAATATCCTTGCCACTGTGCAGAAACCATCAGATGACAAACCTAAACCAGCTCGTTTGCCAGGTGAAGGTGTAGTTGAAGAAGAAGAAGTAACAAGCAACTTGCCAGCTTTTGTTACTGGCTTATGTACAGAAAGTCCAAAGAAAGATACCAGTTTGAGCAAATACTCAGGAAAACCAAGAGAATGGGTACAAGGCAGAAAACCATTTTTCCCAAAAGAGGAGCTCCCAGAAAAACCAGTCCCTAAAGATCCAAATTACGATCCAACAAGAGCACCACAATTACAAAAACCAAAGGTTGAGGTCAAATATGAAAGGAATTTTGAACCACTGGATCCACAAAGACATATAATCAAGCAGGAACAATACCCAAAGACTGGGGTAGAATATGATAGGAACTTTGAACCAGTGTTACAAAAACCAAAGACAGAGATGAAATATGATAGGAACTTTGAACCACTGGATCCACAAAGACATATAATCAAACAGGAACAAAACTTGACAGCTGAAGCAGTTCTAGTTTCAGATAAAACTGAAAAAATTAAGAAAGATCTTGCCACATCATCAACATCAAGTGAAATTAAAACTGAACTTGATAAAAATGAATCTGTAGCCATATCAACATCAGGTGAAATTGAAAATGTTAAAAATGAGCCTGTATCCATATCAGTGTCGAGGAAAACGGAAAAAGATGAAACTAAACCTGTATCCAAATCATCTTCATGTAAAACTGAAAAAGTTGAAAACAAACCTGTATCCATTTCAGTGTCAGCTAAAACTGAAAAAGTGCAAAATTTGAATAATTCAAATATTAAACAAGGTGAACTGAGAAATTCTAGTGAAAGAGCTAAAAAGGAAATAAAACAGTCAGATGCTGCAAAACAGAAAGAATATTCTGGTACAGACCCTTCTAAGAAACATCTGATATTCTCCATCGGAGATATGGTGAAACAGGTGAGAGAAACAAGTGGTAAAGATACAAAAACTGCTAAAAGCACTGAAGAAAACATTAAAAAAAGAGCAGATAAACCAATAACAAGTGTTAAAGATACGAAGAGGGCTAAAAGCCCTGAAGACGACGTAAACAAAAGAGCAGATAAACCAATGATATTTTCCATTGGAGATATGGTGAAACGTGTGAGAGAAACAAGTGGTAAGAAAGATGTTAGAAAAACCAAATGTGATGAGGATAATACAAATAATAGGACTGATAAAAAAAAGAAGAAATCAAGTCCCAAAAAGCTGGACTCAGAAAATGAAAAGCATGAAGAAAAAGATGGAAAAGACCAAAATACATCAAATATGACTCCATATCAGAAAGCTATCATGGAATCACTTGAAACATCTGACCTTAGAATCAGGCATGACGATTCCATTGTCTCTGAAATTGATGAATCTCCTAAGGGTGACAAGCGCAGTAAAACACATGGAAAAGATTTAGAGAGTAAAACAAACACTGAAAAATCTAAAAAGTCAAGGTTTAATGATTATAAAAAAATGGAATTAGATGATGTATCAGATACATCTGATGATGAAAAGTTTGGACTTGTGATTGACCTTGGAGAAACCCCAGCAAAAAAGCTAAGCGAACATGTCAATGATCCAGAAAGGCATATGAGTGGACACAAGCCAGAGGGAAATACGGAGGTAAGAATCACCAGTACAGGTAGAAAGTAATCATTGTGATCTATTGCCGAACAAAACAATCACATTTTAATAGACTAAAGTAACTGGCTACAAACTGGTAATTTGTTGGATGAGGAAAGAAAATGTAATGTATCATAATTATGAGCAGACAAAACAGGCAAATAAGCAAAGAAATACCTAATCATGACAAATGCATGCTTTTGGACATACATGCCAAAGCAGTAAGTGTCAACCAAGATCAGAAACAGCATCTTTTGATGTGGCAAATGGACTTGTCCAAATTTAGAGGTATAAATTAGTAGGTCTGGTTAACCCTTTCACAATGGGAAACTGTTTTTGGACATAAGGAAACAGAGCAGACCCAGTTCAGGGTCAGATCTACATTGTCTGCTTATAGGAATTATTCTGCCAAATGTAATGAAAATGAAAACATCCACCAGAAACTCATAAAACTAGAAATGAACTCTTCCAAACGATAAGAATAGACAAAGTAAAAAGATAGGCAATGATCAGGAATTAATCCAACCGAATTCCACATCTCCTACTGAAAAGTGATTGCAAACAATTCCACTTTGAAGACGAAAGTAAAAAAAAAATGTCATATTATACTACCTTCTGATAAAAAAATAATTTTATTTTGCTGGCACATGTAATAACTTCATCTCACTTTATATGAGCCACAATATGACAAAACCAACAAAGTGGCATGTGCACGGAGTGAAGACTCAGATCAGCCTGGGCATTCAGTGTTACGGGCCAACTCTCCTACCTTCCATTATCTACAATAGTAGATTTGCGCATAGCTTCGTTGCATATTCAACCTCTGACAACTGCGTCAGGTAGTTAACTCTTTTGCTCAGTGGTTAGAGCATTGGACTCTCACCCGTGAGTTCAGAGTTCGATTCCCAGCAAAAGTTGGGAATTTTTTCAACTGTGCTTTGGTCCATTTTTTACGGCAGTAATGTCGTATGACTAGCCAGTCTGATAAGAGTCATTGTTGTCCGCATGGAGGTAGCCTAGACCCTTAGCTACCCTCTAAGAACACAGCGAAGACTCTAATCAGACTGGGCCAATGCCCTGGCAGATCTGAGTCTTTGCGTGGCTAATATCCTAAATGTTTGACTCTTGCACAACACTGCCATTAAAAATGTAAAAAATTTTAGGAGAAACCAACAAATGGCAAGATTTCAAATAAAAGAATTATAGAAACCATCTCAAGCCTAGGTTGCCATGTTTTCCTGCAATCATTATCTTCTGAGCACGAAAAAGTGAATGCCATTTTAACATTATTTTTTAAAACTTGCAGAATTTGATAATAGGGACTTTCTTATGTAGAACTGTGAAATAAACTTTGCTAGAGCCTTGGTATATGAAATGTGTCAGAGGGTTACAGTTTTTATGCCCCCAACTTTGTAGAAGTTGAGGGGGCATATTTTTTGGGCCCATCCATCTGTTCATCTGTCTGTCTGTCCATTACAGCCCTGTTTATACCCCCCACATACATATGTCATGGGGTATATAGAACCTGTCATTCATTTTGTCCATTTGTCCTTCTTCCATTGGTTCATTTGTTTGTTCCTTCATTCATCCTGTTAGTCAACTTTAACGTCTCAGTTTTGCGTGAAGCCTTTTTTGATTGCCCATATCTCTTTAACCACATGTCAGATTATATAGCATTACTTATGATGTGAGGCCCCTGTGTGGGGTTAGGGTCAATAATTAGGACTTAAGCATTTTGATTATGTCAAAGGTTTTTGTGTTAAACCTTTTTGTTTGCTGATACCTCTGTTAAATGCTTTCAGATTCCTTTCATGTTTAATCCCTGATATCTCTGCTCTATTACTGTTGATACAGAGCATTGAAGTATATGGGTCAAGCCCATGGGTGGGGCTAGGGGCCAATAACTAGGACTTGGGCTTTGTTCTAAATTTAGCGTATAATTCAAATATACTTGAATAAGGCATATTGATACAAGATAGTTTTATTTCATATTTGTTTACGGTATTTCTTCGGCTAAAAGACGGGGATTTTTCCCTCTGAAATGACCCCAAAAATTTTCACCCGTCTTATAGGCGAGGCTGTGGACACCATGGCTATTTTTGGCAATCCCTGAGTGCACCTGGTCACTGTCCAAGACAAGATGTAAATCTATTCCTGCTCACAAGTTATGTCCAGGTGTTGAGGCATAAACAATACACCGATCACATGAAATGATGCCATATGCGAACAGTGATTGCATATAGCAAACCCGAACTTTACTGCTGTGACCAAATCAGCAAACACACAAAAAAGTGTAACAATATCATCCCTTTGTTGTTTTTTTCCTCAACATTCTAAGGTATTTTCCTGCAACCTAGATATAAAAACATAAGGCACTTTTTCTCTTAACCTATAGGTAATCCCAGTTGTAAATTGTTTAAACTGTCTGGGTCAATTATGTAATTTGAGATGCTGGTATTGGCTGGAGTACACAAAAAGATCAAAGCAGTCAATGTCCTTGAGGTGACACAATTTGTTTGTTGAAGTACTGGTGTGTTAGATTGACCACCTGCTGGTAGTTTTGGATACACAGCAGGAAGGCTTGCACATATTTACGCTAAATATTCAGCCAGTGAAAAAAGAAATCTGTTTAATATGGATCCTTTCATCTTCGAATTGGGATGCATGAATATATTGTCTCCAGTTGTATACATCTGAGTTAGGCTGCAAAGCTTAATGTGTGTAACTTATGGAAATATACATCAGTACATAATGAAGTATGTAATCCAAGATATTTATGCATATTACGCTAACTGCATTACCCACTAGTTTAAATATACGTAGAGGGCGACTGGTACCTTTGGGATATTTGCAAAAACATTGGCCCGTCTAATAGGCGAGGCTATGCTAAAAACTAGTCCAGACAGTCCAAAAAACACCCCCGTCTTATAAACGACTCGCCTTATAGCTGAAGAATTACGGTAAATCATCTGGGTGTTGCTGCTGACTTAAAGCAGTATTTCTGCCCAAATTTCATATTTTATCCAAACCTTTGTTTAAACTTTTCTATGCAAGTAAAGCCATTATAACTCTGAATTCCATCCACTTCAGGGCTCATTTACTAGCAGGAATGATACTTTTGGCTTTAGTATTAGCCTGCTTTATTTTTGGTGGACCCCACAAAAAATCAATACACTGGAGCATGTAAATTGTCTATGTAATTAAACTCGGTTTACACACTAAATGAGCATATTTCCATCTACCTAAAAGTGTTTAAGCTTTCTAAAAGGTCAAAAAAATAATTTAAAGGTAGGTTCTTGTACTTTGGAATGCATCATAATTTTGATGATCTTTCATCCAAGCTGTTGAAAAGCACTTATATAAGGGAATGAATAAGTTTTGCTAAAAAGTGTAAATCAAAAAAATATTAGAAAAGTTGTTTTGCAAGGGATTTCCTAACTCTGCTTCGCACACCAGTTAGCGCTATTTTTAGTTGGCACCAAAAATAGATAACGCAGCTGACGTCATGCTGCATTGCATTTTGGGATAGTTTTAACCCGTCCGCCATGCCAGGACCTCGAGGAGAGCTCACGGCAAGGGAAAATTGACCTTTGGAGAATGGCATCAGAAATCGTGCACTTATAGACATAATAAACATAGTTATTTTTAGAACTGGAATTCCAACGAAAGAAAATAAACCAAAAGGGAAAACGACTATTTTCTTCAACATCTGACGAGTTTCTCAGAAGCGACAAATTCAGAAAAATAAGATAATTCAATACTGCTCAGAAAAAGACGAAATTGTTTTGTGGACATAATTGTGATCGCTAGTCCAGGAACCTACCTTTAACAGTCATTTTAAACAATAAAAGGAATGGGTCATTTTGAGCAGTTAAATTGCTTTAAGGTTATGGTCACAGACTTTGAAATTTGCACATGTATAACATTGGCATTAAGCTGTTGTGTTAAGTTTGCTTTCATTAGTTGATGGCACTGGTTGGGGGTATATGTGGGCCCCTGCTCACTTGCTGTAGTTCAGGAACAGTTGGAGGCAGGATCTTGAAATTTGGTGTGCAGAATATATATGAAAAAATCAGCAGGTACATATACTAGAACCAGCTTCTAACCGACCACTTATTTATAGCATGTTTTCCGCTAAATAAAAAGGACAATCGAACATATATTTCAATCTTAAATTAACTTGTGATGTTGGTAAAGTAAATCAGGTAGCTCTGAAATAAAAATCTTATCGGTATATCATTGAATAAGTGAAAGATAATGGTACTCCTGTTTCCGAAAATCGCAACATTTCAGCAGATTTTCAGAATTCGGACAAAACCACATTTCGGAATCTTGTCAGCATATGCGTATGATTTGTGCGAATATTTAGAAAATGTTTAAATGAACTTGAGAATTTATAATAAGGCATTATTTTAATACAGAATTCAAAATTTTAGTCACAATTAAAAAACCTTCCCCACCACAGTCATAATCCTTGCGAAGTTCGAAAATGAGGGTACATATGCATCCTCTGCTTCCAGGAAAGCGATTCTAAAGGTATTGAGCTCAAACATTTTACAATGTTTACATGACACATTGGGAGTACTGAATATTAGAAAATTATGTCCGGATACCATCTTCAAATGACAGTGTTCAAGACAAAGCAAGTGGTCGGTTAGAAGTTGTGCTTAGTATATTTTTAGCTCACCTGAGCCGAAGGCTCACAGGTGAGCTTATAGTATAGGCAGGCATCCGTCGTACGTCGTCCGTCGTCCGTCAACATTTTCAAATGACATCTCCTCTGAAACTACAAGGCCAATTGTAACTAAATTTCATATATAGCATCTATAGGCAGGGGGAACTAATAATACTGTTTTTTATCCAAATTGCTTTGGAACTTTGGTTGCTATGGCAACTTAAAGTTTCCATTGACTTGTATGGGAAAAAATGAAAATTTGCATTTATTGCTATGTCACTGCAGATATTTTGACAAAACTTTTACAGAAATGTTCCTTGAGTAGTCCTCCATCAAGCACATGAAATTTTTGTCAATTGCACAATTTGGCTGGTTGCCATGGCAACCGAATGGTTAAAAATAGAAAAAATATTCAAAAATCATCTCCTCAGAAACTATGCAACCAATAAAGCTCAAACTTCACAGAAAGGATCTTGGCACTGCCCTCTATAAAAGTACTGTTTTTCTTGGCAATTGCTCTAGCAGTTCGGTTGCTATGGGAACTTAAAGTTGCCATTTACTTATAATGGCAAAATAGAAAATTTGCATTTATTGCTATGCCACTGCAGATATTTTGACAAAACTTTTATAGAAATGTACCTGGAGTAGTCTTTAACCAGCCTTGTTAAATTTATACAAATTGGGCAATTTTTCTGGTTGCCATTGCAACCGAATAGTTAAAAATGGAAAAATATTAAAAAATCATCATTGCATAAAATGTGTGGCCAATAAAGCTCAAACTTTACAGAAAGAACCTTAGTACTAGCCTCGATAGAATTACTATTTTTCATGGCAATTACTCCAGCAGTTTGGTTGCTATGGCAACTAAGAGTTTCCATTGACTTATAATGGGGAAAATGGAAATTGGCAATTTTTGCTGTCTCACGGCTTTTATTTAGATTTTCTTTCTACAGAAATGTTTCTTGAATAGTCCTCTGTATTTCATATGAATTTTCTCCAAATCGCTGAATTTGATTGGTTGCCATGGCAAAATATAGGGTAAATTTTCGAAAAAAAAAGAAGAAAAAATGAAAAAATCTTCTGCTCAGAAGCTATATGGGGGATGAAGCTGATATTGTGCAAACATGTTTATGACAGAAGCCTCTACATGAATTTTTTTTTTTCTTCCAACCCAATAAGAACTTCGGTTGCTATGTCAACTTATAGTTTCCATTGACTTATAATGGGGAAAGTGAAGCCATGAGGAGGATGAAGCTGATACTTTGCATACATATTAATAACATTAGCCTCTACCTAAAGTATATTTCATATTATCATTGCCCATGTGAACTGGTTGCTATGGCAACTTAAAGTTTCCATAGACTTACAATGGGGAAAGTGGACATTTGGTATTTATTTCTGTGTTACGGCAGATATTTTACAAAAGCTTTACAGAAATGTTCCTAGAGTAGTCCTCTATCAGCTATAAGAATTTTGCCCAAAGACCTGATTTTGATTGGTTGCCGTTGCAATTGAAGGGCCAAATTTTCAATTTTTTCATTTTTTTTTTTTTTGCCAAAGATCCATTAAGGGGGGATGAAGCTTATTTTTTGCATAAATGTTTGTGATATTATCGGTGTGTATTATTGCTGTTGTGCATGTTGTTTTGTTGCTGTGGCAACTTAGTTTTTCCAACATAACCTCAGTGCTCAGGTGAGCGATATAGGGCCATTGGCCCTCTGGTTTTTTCTGTCAGGCTTGTCATTGTGGAGTTATGACTGTTTTTTTTTAATGTGGCAACAGAATAGACTATTATGAATAACCTCGTGAAAAAAATGTCTGAGGAATATCTTGAGCTGGGGTTGTGATATATGGCATACTGTTTTGGCATATAGCAAGGATAACTCATTAACTTTTGAGCAAATTCCTTAAATTTTTGACTGAATTTTGCCCCTTTTCAAACTTAGGCATTTTTGTCGGAATCAACCTTGTGATCAGAATATCTGAAGAACCGATTTGAGCTAGCTTTGTTATATTTGGCATACTGTTTTGACATAAAAAAAAGATGACCTGCTTAACTTTTGAACAAAGGACGAGTTACACTTTACTATTGCAATGTGCCCACTGGAAAGGCCTATTTTCGAAGGCAGGCAGATAACCACAAAAAAAAAACAAAAAACATGCAGAAGGGTTAGCTATATGTTTCTAGTTTATTCTGTACGATTTCATTTTCCCGTATTTTAATGCCTTTTAGGTTAATTTTGCGGTTGAATACAGTTACTGTCTGCAACATGTAACATTGAGCCTATGGGAATTTGAACTAACAATGTGCACTATGCATCCGAATTTCACTTCTTCCTACCCTGGCAACCACTACAATTTTTATACATAATTATTCCTCATGAACATATCGGGTAATATTACAGTGGTTATGAGGGTAGGAGTAAACGAAAAATAAACTTTTTGGGTAAATTTTCATGCATCAAACACTAGGACTAAAGGATTTATATCAAAATCGCATCAATATATTTTATAATTGACAGAAAATAGAGTCATTATTTGACACAACACATCTTTTTCAAAGTGTTCATCTATGTAGTATGTCTTCCTAATGCCCCCACCAAAGATTCCGTGTTTGTGTGTGTGTGTGTGGGGGGGGGGGGGGGGGGGGGGGGGGGGGGGGTCAGGGAGGGGGCGCAGCGCTGGGTATGCGTATAGGTATTGTGTTATGTGCATATGTAAGGCGTTAGACTGAATGTCCTCCATCATCATCCTGTGATATAACCTCTGATGTTATAATGTTGCGACATTGTCAGATGATGTATCCCTCTGCCTGAAGCTGATGCATTGTAAAATTCTGTGACCTTGACCTTTGGTCCAATAACTTGGTATGAAAAGCTACTTGGGTGAGCTTTTTCCTTACCTCTTTTGATATCCTTGGGGTAGGAGCGCTGATATTTGATCAGATCATAACCTTAAAATGTAGGAACTGCTCATATCCTTAAAATGTAGGAACTGCAAAGCATCCATGCACACTGAGTCTTGAACTTTATGGATGGACCAGGTTTTTCATTTATATCTCAACGTGGTTTTTGGATTCACAACATAATTACAAATAGTTGGTCAGTCAAACGATGCAAAAAATACTCATACTATTTGTAGGTTACTGTGACATATATTTAAAAGTTCACTGTTCTTTTCCTTATATATTCAACATTATATATGCATCATACTAAAGACAATGGTTCAGTCAGACTTTGCAAATGACGTCATACTATTTGTAGGTCATTGTGACTTGTATTTCATGATCCAATGAATTAATGTTTTATTTCGAATTAATATTTAATTCAGTCTTCATCGGACTTGGAAAAGAAAGTCACTTCAGCGCTGCGTCTCATATGTAACAAAATGTAGGTCCCTGTGACCTATATTTCTTAGTTCACTGATTTTGTCTAATATTTAAACATCTGTACCTGTGTAGCATCCATAAATGCGTAATATTCCATACGTGATTAATATTTGATATGATGACGCTTTCATTATATGTATAGATACTGAATAATGTTTAAGAAAAGAAGAAGTCTGATGACCTCTTCACGCACTTGCCAGAACTCAAACGTACAAAAGCGTTTCGCCAGGAATACATTTGCTTAACAAAACTGGTCGGTTATAATCGACGTCCTGTTCATTTGTTTCATTATTTTCACGTAAGCAAATGCTTAACATGCTTATTATTGTTTTAATACACATTTATCAAATCTACTGATCTAAGGTTTCGTAAAAATTCAAATACAAATTCTCCTTACTAGATGGTTTGAGCAAAAATATCTCTTTTAGACTGTGGATAAGAACCAAAAGTATTATTATCCCCCGCCGAAGGCGGAGGGATATAGGTTTCTCCATGTCCGTCCGTCCGTCCGTCCGTCCGTCCTTCCTTCCGTCCGTCCGTCTGTCCGTCCGTCTGTAGCCATAACTAAGTCACCACTAGACGGAATTTCTTGAAACTTAAAATAAATATATATCACTATAAACCGCTGATGCACGTCAAGTTTCATTAGACTGGCTTCAGTAATGCATGAGTTATTGCCCTTGAATTGTTTTAAAATCAATAAAATCAGCCATAACTAAGTAACCACTGGACGGAATTTCATGAAACTTATAATAAATATGTATCACTATATTCCGCTGATGTATGTCACGTTTCATTAGACTGGCTTCAGGTGTGCATGAGTTATTGCCCTTTAATTAAGTTAGAACAATAAAATGAGCCATAACTAAGTAACCATTTATCAAAACTTCATACCACTGGACGGAATTTCATGAAACTTAAAATAAATATATATCACTATAACCCGCTGATGCACATCAAGTTTCATCAGACTGGCTTCAGTAATGCATGAGTTATTGCCCTTGAATTGTTTTAAAATCAATAAAATCAGCCATAACTAAGAAACCACTGCATGAGTTATTGCCCTTTAATTGACTTAAAACAATAAAATGAGCCATAACTAAGTAACCAATTATCAAAACTTCATGAAACTAAAACTTTATATGTATCACCATAAGGCGGTTATGCACATAAAGTCTCATCAGAATGGCATCAGAAATTCATGAGTTATTGCCCTTGAATGAATTTAAAATTGACACATTTAGCCATAACTAAGTAATCAGTGAATAGAATTCTATGAAATTTTTACTAAATACCCATCACCATAACACATTGGTGCATCTTAAGTTTGGCAAAATTTCTTTAGTTAGCAATGAGTTATTGCCCTTGACTTGGTTTAAAATCAACAAATTGAGTCAGAATTAAGTAACCAATGAATGGAATTTCATGAAACTTCAAATAATTATGTGTTGTCTTGACAGAGCAATGCACATTAAGTTTGATCTTAACTGCATCAGTAGTGCATGATTTAATGCCCTTGAATTGATTTAAACTCCACATACATGTATTAGCTATAACTTAGATATTTGACTCAACAAACTGAATTAAAAGTGTACGTATCATCATAGTGCAGTGATGCTGAGGCTTATGTCTCACTTAAGCCTCACTTAAGCCAGAGTAATAGTCCTTGATTTGATTTACAGTCCACAAGTTCAGCCCAGTGAACGAAATTATATGAAACTTAAAATAAACCATAATAAGTGAATCAGGGCCACTTCGGCGGGGGATATAAATTCACAGAATTTGCTTGTATCTTTTGGTTTGGAGGGCTAATATGTCAGCGGAATTGCTGATTATATCGAAAAACCGCAGGTAGTTAGCGTACCCTGTTCAGCATCCCATATGCAATAAACCAGAAGTCACGTGATTATTTATGAAACCGCAAACTTAAAATTGTGCTTATATAAACTGCCAAATGCCAAGCTTTGATACCGGTAAATTTTATCAGGATCGGTCGTGGGCACAAAAATGGCCATAGTGTAACCCGTCCTTTCATAAAGTTTTGACTGAATTATGCCCTTTTTTGGACTTTTGCAGTTATGTAAGAATCAACCTCGTGAACAAAATATCTGAAGAACCATTTGACCTAGGGATGTGGTATTTAGCCTACTGTTTTGACATAAAGCAAGGATGACCTCATTAACTTTTGTGCAAATTCTGTAAATTTTTGAGTAAATAATGCCCTTTTTTGGACTTAGGCAGTTTTATCAGAATCAGTCTTGTGAACAAAATATCTGAAGATCCACCTGAACTAATAAAAGCTAAGAATGTAAAATTAACAAAAAACTTAAACAGAATTGTTAAAGTTTGTGACCTTGACCTAAGTTCAGCAGCAGCATCTAGTCGTAAAATCCTGCCTTTTTAACAAAGGGAATTAACTTTTATGACCTCCTGTTTGCTCCTCTGGAAATAAATCTTTCAAAAGGGATCTTGTCTTAAATTAAAAGATGACTCTGTGGAGAAGGGAGGCAAAAATTAGGACAGAGCTGCTTCCCCTTTAAGTTTATACATTTCCTTCACGCAGATGTCATTACACATGCTCTCATCAACTTGCACATCCTGGTAGATCAAAGATAGCTTACTCAGGCATTCATTTGACCTTGTAGATTTCAAATGACAAACTGCACACCCTGACTAGACTGCACATGTCTGGAGGCTGGTTGAGGATGCTCAGTTTACAGATGTCTTAGGCAGGGCTACAGAAATTTTGAAATCCAAATTGGTCCGTATGGCCGATGACGTCATACGAACATGTGTTCCACAATCCAAAATAGTCACGAAAACTAATGACTACACTGTGTGTTCCACAATCCAAAATATAGTCACAGAAACAATTGACCTGTATTCGAGTTAATTCACTTGAAATTTGTATGTACTTGCAAAAAGTTACCTTCATACTAAAAAAATTTATTTTTCTGCGCGAGAAATGACGTTGGCGTAAAAAAAACCTGACCAGCCTGCACATAATCAAGTCAGGTTTAAATTTTCTTTTTGCTAGTCAAATTCTTTCCTTGTGCTATCTTTAAAAGTAAATAGTAACTTTACGTTGCACAGCCTTTTTCCATGCCTCGGTATGTGTATGTGTATAATAAGAGTTAGGTAAAACCTTCGCCACTGGCCAGAATTGTTACATGTGCTAATTATCGAAGATGTCTAAAAACATAATCAGTGTTCACACCTTGGTCTGTTTATCTGTGATGCGTGAATATTGGAAATTATGGACAATTAATGGTATGACACATGGCTAAAATCCAGGTATTTGTGTCATTATACATCCGCAAACTGTTTTTTTTTGGACCGAAAAAATGTGCCTTATGCCATCTAAATCATTTTTTCGAACTCAAATTCAGTCAGAACCGACAAAAATTCGAATTTCTGTAGCCCTGGTCTTATGGGAGTGGATGCACTTTCAGAGGAAGCTGTGCTGCCATTTCCATTTTTACCTCTTTGCTAACTGAGTGTTGACTCTTAAAGGAAAGAATTTGCTCCTAGAGGAGCAAATTCTTTCCTTTGAAAGTAGACCCTGTTTTGAAAGCACTGTGTCATACAGGGAATCAACAGGAAGTCACAAAAATTTGGTCCCAATGTAAAATTGTTGGAGAAACATATAGATTTACCCATTCACCTTAAGACAGGTTTTCTCGTAATATGCCTCACAATTTATAATCATTGTAGGAAAATCTAGAGCCACAGGACGGAGCAGATGATTGTCTTATGGTGGAAATGGAAACAGCAAAGCCTGAGGTATACAAATTTGTTTCCTTCTAAATTATCTGAATTTGACTCGACCGTCTTTCATTTTAGACATTAGTCCTTGGGTAAGAAAGTATAAGTGGTAAGTATACCCAAATCGTGAGTCTGAACTCATATATCAAAAGTTCTTTGAAATGTTATTCTGTTGAAACACAATTTGAAGTGTTTGCAAATGTTTCTTATGTGAGATGTTCAATTAGCACGATCTGTGACCAGAGGGGCCGTATTCATAAAACGACTTAAGTGGTAGCTATGCTGTTGCTAAGGCTAAATTTCTTCGAAGGAGATTCCCTAAAACTATGAAATTTGCTCTGGAGGAACAGTCTTACAAAGACTCTTCCTCCAGACCAAATTTCATAGTTGTAGGGAATCTCCTTTATAGATAATTTAGCCTTAGCAACCGCATAGCAACGACTTAAGTGGCTTTATGAATACTGCCCCTGGCAGGTTCATTCTGTACATTGACATCTGGGGTGGCATAAACAGACATTTTGCTGTCTTTTTGACATGGTCCTCTGTACAATCAGTCTATTAAAGATACAGATAATTGACTTAAACAAGCAATGCATTGACTGGATTGGATGAGAGTTGTAAGTGAAGATTTTTCAGGGTCAGTTAAAACTGTGGAAATATTTGTCTTGTATGCAAGAAAGATCATTCTGAGCAGCACTCCAGAATAAAAGGAGTAAGAGGGATAATTTGGGGGGGGGGGGTTGAATTTTCAATATTTCTCTAGAAAAACACATCGTGTGGCCCCTCATTAGAACTGTCTTGCTGAGACAGTTCAGATGAGGGGGTCACAACATGTTTCCATTGAGAAATTGGAAAAATTATTCCAGAATTATCACTGTTGCTCCTTGTTATCTGGACCACTGTAGGAGATGTCATTTTTAGCTCACCTGCCGAAGGCTCACAAGTTGAGCTTATAGTATAGGCTTGGTCCGGTGTCCGTCGTCCGTTGTCCGTCGTCCGTCCACACTTTTAAGCATAAATATCTGCCAATGTAGCCGGCCAATCTTGATCAAATTTTATGTATAGCATGGTTCGGGTGGGGGATTGATTGGATATAGTTTTGAGACAGATTGGTTTAAAACTGTGGTTACCAAGTCCCATAGACTTATAATGGGGAAAATGCGGTGTCCGTTGTCCGTGGTCCATCCACACTTTTAAGCATTAATATCTGCCAATGTAGCTGGCCAATCTTGATCAAATTTTATGTATAGCATGGTTCGGGTGGGGGATTGATTGGATATAGTTTTGAGACAGATTGGTTTAAAACTGTGGTTACCATGGCAACAAAAAGGTCCCATAGACTTATAATGGGGAAAATGTTGTCCTGGCCCTAGCTTCTTCATTTTTGATTGCAACTTCTTCAAAATTGCAGGTATCCAGGACAGTCAAAACATCTCGCACCAGTTCGAATTTGGGCCAGGTTGGATCATTCGTTTCAGAGTTACTTGCCCTTGAGCGATAAAATATTTTCCCATAGACTTACAATGGGGAAAATGTTGTCCGGGCCCTAGCTTCTTCATTTTTGATTGCAACTTCTTATAACTTGCAGGTATCTAGGACAGCCAAAACATCTCAGACCAGTTCGAATTTGGGCCTGGTTGGATCATTCATTTCAGAGTTACTTGCCCTTGAGCGATAAATATTTTCCCATAGACTTATAATGGGGAAAATGTTGTCCGGGCCATAGCTCCTTCAGTTTTCATTGCAACTTCTTATAACTTGCAGGTATCCAGGACAGCCAAAACATCTCGCACCAGTTCGAATTTGGGCCAGGTTGGATCATTCGTTTCAGAGTAACTTGCCCTTGAGCGATAAATATTTTCCCATAGACTTATAATGGGGAAAATGTTGTCCGGGCCCTAGCTCCTTCATTTTTGATTGCATCTTCTTCAAACTTGCAGGGGTTACAGGACAGTCAAAACATCTCGGACCAGTTTGAATTTGGGCCAGGTTGGATCATTTTTTTCAGAGTTACTTGCCCTTGAGCGATAAAATATTTTCCCATAGAATTACAATGGGGAAAATGTTGTCCGGGCCCTAGCTTCTTCATTTTTGATCGCAACTTCTTGTAACTTGTAGGTATCCAGGGCAGCCAAAACATCTCGGACCAGTTTGAATTTGGGCCTGGTTGGATCATTCATTTCAGGGTTACTTGCCCTTGAGCGATAAATATTGTCCCATAGACTTATAATGGGGAAAATGTTGTCCGGGCCATAGCTCCTTCAACTTGAACGCAGCTCCTTGAAACTTGCAGGTATCCAGGATGGCCAAAACATCTCAGACCTTTTTGAATGTGGAGCAGGTTGGATAATTATCCCCTCGCATGTTTAAGTTGTGGAGGGGATATAGGGTCTTTCCAGTATGTACGTATGTATGTATCTATGTATGTTCACCTTTTGTCATCACTCTAGCTACCTCATTTATTATCCGATTTCGATGTAACTGCACACAAGTATGTGGTATGACATTACCTTGAATGAGTTTGCGTTTCAGCATGATGGGCTGTAGGTCAAGGTCACAGTGGCTATTTTTAGAAAAACTTTGTCATCACTCTAGCTCCTTCATTTGTAGACCAATTTGGATTTAACTTCATACAAAAGATAAGTATGGCGATATCTTGGACAAATCCGCGTTTCAGCATTCTGGGGTCAAGGTCACGGTCACAGTGGCAGTTTTTAGAAAAACTTTGTAATCACTCTAGCGCCTTGATTTGTGGACCAAATTCGATTTAAATTCACACAAGTGATAAGTATGACAGTATCTTGGACAAGTTTGCGTTTCAGCCTTCTGGGGTCAAGGTCAAGGTCACAGTGGCTTTTTTTAGAAAAACATTGTCATCACTCTAGCGCCTTCATTTATGGACCGATTTTGATTAAAACTTCACACAAATGTTAAGTATGACAATAACTTGAACAAGTTTGGGTTTCAGCATCCAAAGGTCAATGTCAAGGTCACAGTGGCTGTTTTTAGAAAAACTTTGTCATCGCTATAGTGCCTTCATTTATGGACGGATTTCCATGGTACTTCAAACAAGTGATAAGTATGACAATATCTTTTCAGCATTCTGGGGTCAAGGTCAAGGTCACAGTGGCAGTTTTTAGAAAACTTTGTCATCGCTCTAGCACTTTCATTTATGGATCAAATTCAGTTTTATTTCACACAAGTGATTAGTATGACAGTATCTTGGACAAGTTCATGTTTCAGCATTCTGGGGTCAAGGTCAAGATCACAGTGGCTATATTTAGAAAAACTTTGTCATCCCTCTAGCGCCTTCATTTATGGACCGATTTAGATTAAACTTCACACAAATGTTTAGTATGACAATATCTTGAAAAAGCTTGCATTTCAGCATCCTAATGTCAATGTCAAGATTTCAGTGGCTATTATGAGTTTGGTTTCTGTTCTGTTTGTTGGTTCCTGTTACTGCAAATACATTTTGAAATGTTTATTTTTCAATAAATGTTAGAGCCTAAAGTAGGTTTTGGGTTGAACTTTGTGAACCTGACCTTTCTGAGAGCCTTTACAGAGAAATGCTAGTTACGGTTCCTGTGCATGGGCTTCTGCACCCCTATTATCGGTCGTCAACGTTGGATGCAATCTTGATACTTGGCACACTTTCTTATTCATGGGGAAGCACATTATTGTATATAGAAGTTTTCCTCTTAAAAGGCCTGGACATTTTGCGAATGTATGCACATTGATGAGGTCGCCACCATCCACTGCTGCTATGGGTAGGGGAATATGTAACAAAGTCACCCAAGGGCAACGCTCGCTCACCTGCCAGTATCTTAGATGCATTTGACATTAGACCATATTGTACACAATTTGCCTTAGAGTAACTTGCCCTAGAGTACTGAGGCTGAATGGAATCAGGTGAGCTACAGGACCAATGGTCCTCTTGTTCATACCTTCCATAAGAATATAATTTGTAGCTCCTCAGAACTGTCGTGGAGATGTTCAGATGAGGGACAACAGAATTTCTTTGTAGAATTGTCTCAGGGAGCATGGTCTTGTCCTGTCTTAACTGTATATATCAAGGGAGATTTTGATATCAAGGGATATTTGAAGAAAAGTATTGAAGATGAATGGTACTCTTTCAGGGGAAGCAACACCATCATTTCCACTTTTTGCCTCCTTTCTCAATAGTGGTCAGCTCTTAAAAAAGAGCCAATTATTTCTTTAAAGAGTCATTCCACTTTCGAAAGGGTTTTCTTGTTCAGAAAACAAACAAGAAGCCATGAAAACTCTCTTTCTGAAAAAATGTTGGAAAAACATGGTGTTCCCATATACCTTAATAATAACTGATTTTTTTTCTTAATTCTGAAAAATCTATGTTATTGCACCTAATCAAAGTTGTCTGTTTAGTGCTTGCCTTTCCCAGAAATAAGGTTGAGTGCTTGGTGATAAAAAAAATGAAAAGATAAGTGATATACTTTTACATATTTCTTCGTAAAATATATGTTGTGACTTCTCATTGAGGTGCTATGGCTTATATTTTTGAGGTAACAGAAGAAAAAAATCATGATTCATAATAGATAGGCTACCTGTCTGGAGATGAGTTGCTATCATATGCTTCAAAGTGCATTGGTACAGCAACATTTTTTCAAAGGGGAACAACTTCCTCGATTTCCTGTTTGCATATCTGGATAATGAAATCCTTTAAAAAAAGGGATCTACTCTTAAAAGAAAGAAATTCTTTAATAGTTGACCCCAGTTGAAATGGGAGGCAGTAAAAAAAGGAGAGTTGCTTCCCCAGAAAGTTTACCCATTCATCTAATGTCATTCAAGTTCTTGTTTGAGGAATCTGTATATAAAACAGTTTCATGCTTTTCTTCTTTTTAAGGTTGTGGACCTTACTGAGGATGACCATGATATGGGAACAGATGATACTTCAATGAAAAGAAATACTAAACATGAAATAGAGGAAGATTTGGAGGGTGTACCACTTCTGAAGAAAATAAAAGTGGAAAAACTTGCAGAAGATTTGGAGAAAGAAAGGAGATTGGCAGAAGAAGCGAAACTGGCAGAAGCTTTTGGAGCTGATAAATCAGACTCTGAGTTAGACATGGATGAACATATTGCAGCTCAAGGTGATAGGATGAAAAAAGTTATTGGGCAACAGCCACGAAAAAAGATTGTTATAAATTTGAAATCAACAGGGAGGAAGTCTAAAAATAAAACAGAAGAATCAAATGTAAATAATGAAAAACCTGTGGCAGAAAATAAAACGGATAAAGAGAAGGTTGCTAAAAATGAACATGTTTCCAAGACAGATGAAAGAATAACTGATAAAGCTAAGTTGCAAGAAAATAGACAGGAGAAAATTGGAACTGAATCTGGCCCAATTAGAACAGTGCAAAGATTAGGGCAGAGAAATGTATCTGAGCCAAGAGCTTCTTCTCCAATAACAGTATTAGGAATGGCCTCACATAGGACACCTTCACCGCTTACAGCCCAGAAAATAAACTCTGATACACAGCCCTCATCCATTTCAGCAGCAAATGTTCAAAAACCTGTTCCTCTGGATACAGTGTCTCCAGTATCTCAACCTTGGTCTAAACATGAGCAGCAACATCCTATTCAGTCGGTACATTCAAACCAGTACAGTGGAAATATGCAAGCATTACCTGATCTGTCTCAGATAAGCTCTATTCCACCACCCAATTACCGTTCACCTTCACCTGTGAACCAGATGGTCTCAGTTATGTCAAGTCTAGGAGCTGCCGGTTTTAGGTCATCATCCCCTGTTAATGCTTTAGGATCTGCTTTTATAGTTTCGACAATGCAAAATTTACAAAGTATGATTGCATCTAATATGGGTTCAGGTGTAACTGTTCCTATGCCCCCGGTAGGACCATTGCCCACTGTAGGGCCAATAGCTACTATTGGACATCCTCCATTCCAGCCCTTGGCAGCTCCACCTAACTTGGCTATTCCACCACCCAATTTGAATCAGCCTCCACCCAATATATCACATCAACCTCTATCTCAACATATGGGACCATTACCATACCCCATGCAACCAGATACAAGACTAGGTAATCTTGTTCAGGTTACACAAGATCCTGTGGGACCATTTCCTCAGATCCATGGTAGTTTTTCAGGCCCTCCTAGACCTAATATGTCTAATTTACCTGGCCCCCTGTTATCATCTCCAGGTTTAATGCCTACAATGCAAGGAAACCTTACTATCCCAGTAATAGGACAAACACAACAGACCCAGAAAGAAGCTATGCTTCAAGATGTGTTGCAGAGGGCAAGACAAAGAGCTGCAGAGATAGTGTCTGCCCCTCCATCTGAAGGAATGCCTATTCAAACTATAGGGCAGGCAGCTTCTACAGCAAGACCTAAAAATACCAATACTAATTTAAAGCCAGTAGAAACTACAGATGTTGAAGATAAAACAGAACCAAGATCAAAAGATGATGTGCTTGATTGGTTCACTGATAAGTTTGATATAAAGAAGGAACTGAAACACCATAGTACACCAGTAAGACAGATGGAAGAACCAATGAATGAATACTCTGAAACCCCAGACAGTTCTAGTGGATCTGGAAGAAAGCGTATGTGGGAATACGAATCTGATGAATATGGCAAGAAACTTAAACTGGCAGCAGTTGCTGAGAGTCAGGCTGAACATTATTATGAAAGTAACTTAGATTCTGAACAAAGTGATGTTGTAAATGTACTGCAACAACATTCTGTTGAAAATTTAAACAAAGCAAAAGATGTCATTTTAAAGTCCCTGGCTAGCCTTCCAGCTGAAGCTAGTGAGGTTGGTGAGATGAAGTCTGAGCATGGTATGGAAAGTTCAGATCTGGAAGAGGGTGAGCTGTCAGAAGATTCTTCTATCACTGGTAGTCCATTAATAACTGATCCTGATAATAGGAGAGTTGTAATTCAAAACAAAGTTGGAAATAATATTCAAGTTATGTGTGCTGCCAATAACATTCAGAGAATTCAGACGATAGGTGCTGATAAACCAAGCTCCCCTGAAAGAGTTGTAGGAGCAGCAGATCAGCCTGTGACCTCTCAGACAAAAGGACATCATAAAAACTTAGCAGCTGTTGATTGGGCAGACATGTTGCAAAGAACTTCTCGTGATAGTGACCCCAGAGAAAGGCGAGTATCTGCTTTTCAAAGACTAGATTCTAGTGATAGTAGGTCAGTTTCTCAAAAACCATCAGTGTCTGCTGATGAAAAAGGACATAATGACAATACAGATGGTGCTGGTATACTGGCATCGACTGCTGCTCATCTTACAAAAACAAAACAAAAGTTAATGGCTAGAGGTCAAGTAAAAACATTGGGTGACTGGTTGAAATTAGAATTAGAAATTGAAAACATTCAGCCTTTACAAAAGTATATTCCATATGCATTTAATACTGATTTAACAGCAATTCCTAAAGGGAGGAGGCGTAAAATAAAAGGAAAAGTTAGAACAGTATTGGAGAAAGAAGGGAAAGCTTCCGGTCTTATACAGCAAGCCATTGCTGATCAGTCTAACATACAGCCTGCTGTTTCAGTAACAGTTGAAAGAACATGTAAATCGACAGAACAAACAAAACCAGTGCATCGTGGACCACCCATAAATCCTAGTTATACACCTGAAGTACCAAACAGTCAAATTCAGTGTGAACTTGAGTTGGTGAAAAAGATTGTCAGTGGTCTAAGGGACAGATCTGGTGACAGACGTGGTCCTAGATCAGGTTATCATATTGATGCTACTCGTGGTAAAATATATGTTACTCTTAACTCTAAAAAAACTTTGGTAGAACCTGGTAGTGAGGCGGAGATTCAGGTAATG
This sequence comes from Ctena decussata, assembly GCA_963989385.1. Lineage (NCBI taxonomy): Eukaryota > Metazoa > Mollusca > Bivalvia > Lucinida > Lucinidae > Ctena > Ctena decussata. The sequence goes on along the minus strand of OZ022500.1, from coordinate 7,748,900 downwards.
ACAGCTTTACAAACTGTAGAAACTGAAATGGTGACAATGCTTCAAAGAACATATTTCTATGGTTATCCTCATAGAAGGGTTCCAAAAGATTTACTGCTGGAGTCTGAATTATATAGCTTTAAATCACCTCATCAGGACATTTTTCTCATCCTTATGATGCCATTATCTATCAAACCATACAACAAACTATTAGCTATGAAGAAAGAAATTGAAGCATTGCTGAAACGTACTGAGGGAGCTAAGAATTCTGAAGAACTTGAAAAAGAATTAAAAAATCTCCATGTTCAGAGAGAGGGAGTTATTAGATCATTCACAGGTTATTTGAATAAAAAGCGTGTTACAAAGCTGCAGGACCTGGTGAACAAATACACACTGGCTTATGACTTCTTCAAAGGACAGCCTAGGCCACCGGCTGACTCAGCTCTGAAGTTTATTCGTACAACACAGATTGATCTGAGACAGCATCTGCTGCTTGCAAAACAGTATCTGGTAAGTTGCTTTGGCCCAGAGGCTATAAAACTTGAGTACATTCTCAAACTCAAAATACAGCACACTGATTGGCTGTGCAGCCAATCAGTGTGCTGTATTTTGAGTTGGAGATTATTCTCAAGTTTTATAACCTCGAACCCTGTATTTACATGTACTTCTTTTGTTCCTTTAGTTTGAATGTGTTCTCTGCTCTCTAAGGAACTCCTTTAAGATTTGAATTTTCTTGGAGCACAGAACATTAACTTTCAGTAAATGAAATGAAAAAATAAACTAAACAATATTGGCTGTTTTTAGCTAAAATTAGTGGCTGAGGGGTACATGTATTATATTTTCTTATTGGCTGCCTGTTTGTGTGTGCCTATTCTTTATTATGTCTTTACATTGGCAAGCTTAAGTATCTAATGATGGATTTAAATCAAAGTTTGTATGTGTATGTATATTGACAATGCCTTGCTCATGATTGTTATTAGGCAACTTTTGAACTTTTCTGAGATAATGAGAGCTTTTTCATCTCCCAGAAACTTGTTTTATTTTTGGCCTGTCATTCCATAATCGTTAGTAATATCTGGATGAAACCTCATTGAAATGATTGCAGTGATAAATACAGTGATAAACGCTTAATGTTACAATTAGAATTTTATCCCCCAGCAGTATCTGCTCTTGCCATGGGCTATATATATGTACAAAATTATGAAAAAAAACTATATGAAATCAGATTCTTAATAGAAGCTTCACATGATCAAAGTTTTGTCCCATGGGAGTTATCTCCCCTGCCCAGCTATCCTGCAGTTATCTCCTGTTGAAAAATGCTGATGGTATATCCTTTTACTCAATTTTTTCACACGTTTATTGCTTTATTTCTCTTATATTTTGCAGGCAATGGACGAAAAAAAGTTGGTAGTGGAAGTTAAATGCTCATGAAACATGTCACCAAACTCCACAGAGATGAACATTGAGCCTGTACTTTTCCAGAGAGACAAATGTGGGATCTTGAAGTATTGATCTGGCATGGTACAAATGTGGTTCAACAGACCCCACTAAAAGCGAATGGCTTCCTTTGAAAAGAACATTTTAGACTCTGCCAGCAGCAAATGCTCAGGTAGCCTGCAAACTAAGGAATTGTCACTAAATAAATGTCTCAGGATTCAGATTGTTAATGCAAAACAGGAACGACTAATCAGTTAATGCAAAAGAGGAAAGACTAATCAGACTACACTAATGTGCAGTGCTAATCTGGAGTGGAGGCTAATCTGAGTCTTTCTGTTGGCATATTCTGTAAGGTATCTTTTCACATGATGCAACACGCTTTTCTAAAAAAGAAAAATAAAAAAAATAAAAAAAGTGATCTCAGAATATCAGAATAATATGAGCTGCAACAAGACAAAACCATTGAAGTGGCATGAGCACCCAGCAAAGATTCAGATCAGAGTCTTTGCTGTGCCCTTAAAGTGTAGCTAAGGTTCTAAGCTACCTCAGTTCAGACAGTGAAGACTCTTATCAGACTGGGCAAAGGCTAGGCTGATCTGAGTTTTTACTTGAGGCATATGCCACTTTGTTGGTTTTGTCTTGTTATGACATCTATTTTGAAGTCGGATGATGAGAATGAAGGACATTTGGGCAGCAACAAACAGAGCTTAGTTGTTCAAACCTGAGGACGTCATTAGTATGTGAGACATTACATTTTCAAATGTACATGTGTTGTACGTTAAAATACAACTTTTTTTTTGCTGAAAAAATGTGAAAATCTTTTGCAGAGCAAATCTTCTCAGTTTTTCAGTGAAAAACTATAGGCACACTTAATTTTATGTATGCTAGAAAACTTATCAATCAACAATCATTGACATACAACTTGGTTAAGCTACCAATGCTTGACCAACTGAGCCCTGATGGTTGAAGATAACGAATAAGAATTTTCTGTAAATGCCAGTGACTGTCTAAAAGATGCTTATAATTAATGCAGAAGCTAATTCTATTTTTACAAAAGCACTAAATTTCGGATGAGATGGTGAAAGAAAATAGTATAATGAAGACAAGTTAAGTTTGCCAAAACATGGCCACAGCCTCTCATTATAAAAAAATAAAAAAAGCAGTTTATGTTTGGATAACAAACCAGTTTAATTAAATACTATCGCAAATCAGTTGACTAGATTCAAAGTATTTTACAGTCTCTGCAGTTCTGTTGGTATTGCTAAAAGATGGGTAACTGCCAAATGTTAATGTTAATATCTTTTTGTAGAATCACACAAATGAGCTTTGCCATGAGAAAGACGGCATCTAGTACATGTATGTACAAATGAGCTGCGACATGACAAAACCAACAAAGTGGATGTGCGCCCAGCAAAGACTCAGATCAGCCTGGGCATCCGCCCAGTCTGATCAGAATCTTCGCTGTCTGCATGGAGAAAGCTTAGACCCTTAGCTTTCCTTTAAGTGCACAGTGAGGACTTGATTAGACTTGGCAGATGCCCAGTCTGATATGAGTTTTCTCTGGGCGCACATGCCATTTTGATGGTGTTGCTGCTCAGCTATTATGGTGATGCAACCATTTTTACAAGGGAGCCAACTGAAACAAGAATGGAACTTGCTTCCTGGAAAGAGGATCTCTTCTCCAATGGGAAGTACAATGGCTCATGAAGGAAACAGGAAACAGTTTCACTCCCTGAGAGCAAATTCTTTGCTATAAAGGGAGCTCCATGTTAGAAATGATCCCCTTTTGTCTGGCATCCATACATCTTGAGGCCAGTTGATACACTTCCAGGGGAAGCAACTCTGCCAGTTTCTTTTTTGACTTCCTTCTAAATTGGGTCCCGGGGTTCATTTCATGAAGGAGTGAGGAGCAAATTCTTTCCTTTTAAGATGCCATTTTGGAAGGGTGTTTTCATGTAAGGAAACAAGCATGAAGTCACAATTAAAAGCGGAAAAAACATAAAGGTATACCCTATACCTTAAGTTAGTATTATTGATCAGTTTGCACAGTCTTGCAGTTCTATATGTTTTGTACTTACAGTGATTCCCCAAGATTCATAGATAATTGATGCAAGCCGGCAGGAGTGATCAGACCATGCATTTGTGTAGGTTAATCTCAGTTGTCACTCTGTTTAAATGTTATAGGTCATGTTTTCTCATGACAAGGCTCATTTACATAGTATTCTGAAACAGTTGCAAGATATTTCTAAGTATCCAACCCAGTGACTTCAGAGTATAGTTTTGTTAATGGTTTCATAGTGAAAGTGCCATACTATACATGTACATGATAAACAATGATTTTATGCTTCGAATGGTTTATGACTATAATTCTGAAATCATTTGTAACCAAGCTGAGTTGTGCTCCTTCATTAGAATGGCCTTGTGGAGGTGGTTCAAATGGAGACACATCATTATGTCATGGTTTCTATGGAGAAAGTACAAACTTACCAACTAAACCACCTTAAGGGGAATACTTTCAGGGGAAGCAACTCTGCTGTTTTCATGTTATGCTGCTAGTCGGAAATTGGGGTCAGCTATTAAAGGAAAAAATTGCTCCTTTAGAAGCAAATTCTTACCTTTCATAGTAGACCTCATTTGGGAAGGACTTCATTGTCCAGAAAAGCAAACAGGAGGTCATCAAAACGTTTTCCATTGTAAAATTGGCATGGAAACAGGAGGTAAACCCATACACCTTAAGATATATGGCTACACCCTCATGGTTTGGCTGCCATTTTACATTTTTTATGCCCCCAATTTCGGAGAAATTGTGGGGGCATATTGGTTTGGGCCTGTCCGTCTGTCTGTCTGTCCGTCCGTCTGTCATATCAAGAACCGTAAGAGCTAGGAGCTTGAAACTTTATACACATGATCAGTATGAAAAATAAGCGAACACGTGTTTTTAGCTCACCTGAGCACGAAGTGTGCTCAAGGTGAGCTATTGTGATCGATATTTGTCCGTCGTCCGTCGTCCGTCCGTCTGTCCATCCGTCCGTCCGTCTGTCCGTCCGTCTGTCAACAATTTCTTCAAACGACATCTCCTCCTAGACCAGTGGGCCAATTCTAAAATAATTTCACACAAATGTTTCTGTTATAGCCCTGAACCAAAATTGCTAAAATGGTTCCGCTCCGCTAAACAAAATGGCCGCCAGAGCTAAAAATAGAAAAACCTTTAAACAAAATCTTCTCTGAAGCCAATGGCTCGATTTCAAAATAATTTCACAGAAATGTTTGACTTATGACCTTGAACCAAAATTGCTAAAACGGTTCCACTCCGCTGAACAAAATGGCCGCCAGAGCTAAAAATAGAAATCTAAAAATAGAAAAACCTTTAAAAGACATTATCTCTGAAGCCAATGGCTCGATTTCAAAATAATTTCACAGAAATGTTTGACTCATGGCTCTGAACCAAAATTGCTAAAACGGTTCCACTCCGATGAACAAAATGGCCGCCAGAGCTAAAAATAGAAATAAATCTTAGAATGACACAGAGGGCACAGTTATGATCCAATCATCATGAAACTTTGTCAGAATGTTTATCTTACTAAAATCTAGACCAAAATTGAAACTAGGTCATGTGAGGTCAAAAACTAGGTCACTAGGTCAAATCTTAGAAAAACCTTGTGTACACTATGGAGGACACAGTTATGATCCAATCTTCATGAAACTTTGTCAGTATGTTTATCCTTATACAATCTAGGCCAAGCTTGAAACTGAGTCATGTGGGGTCAAAAACTAGGTCACTAGGTCAGATCTTAGAAAAACCTTGTGTACACTCTAGCGGGCACAGTTATGATCCAATCTTCATGAAACTTTGTCAGAATGCTTATCTCTATGAAATCTAGACCAGGTTTGAAACTGGGCCATGTCAGGTCAAAAACTAGGTCACTAGGTCAGATCTTAGAAAAACCATGTGAATGCTCTAGAGGGCACAGTTATGTTCCAATCTTCATGAACTTTGTCAAAATGTTTATCTCCAACAAATCTAGACCAAGGGTGCAACTGGGTCATGTTGGATCAAAAACTAGGTTACTAGGTCAAACCTTAGAAAAACATTGTTGATACTCTAGAGGGCACAGTTTTGGTTCAACTGTCATGAAACTTTGTCAGAATGATTATCTTAATTAAATCTAGGCCAAGTTTGAAACTGGGTCTTGTCAGGTCAAAAACTAGGTCACTAGGTCAAATCATAGAAAAACCTTGTGTACACAATTGTGGCTTTATTTTGCATTGAATCTTCATGAAACTTTGTCAGAATGTTTATCTTCATGAAATGTGGGCCAAGTTTGAAACTGAATAATGACTGATCAAAAAACTAGATCGCCAGGTCAGATCTTCGAAAAACATAGTGTACAGTCTAGAGGGCACAGTTTTGATCCAATCTTCATGAAACTTTGTCAGTATATAGATAAGAAAGTGCAAAACTGCTCCAATTGAAACTATCATCAAATCGATGATCTTCCATGTTATTTCATCATAACTCAGGTGAGCGATTTAGGTCCATCATGGACCTCTTGTTTCTTTTTTCCGCGGGTCACATATTTCAAGAGTTATGCCCCTTTTTCGACTTAGCCTGCGGAACCTTGTGAACAAAATATCTCAAGAACCCCTGATGCTAGGATCATGAGGTTTTGCAGGATGAGAATGCCCAAGGTGTAGATGACCTGATTAACTTTTGAAACAAATTCGTAAATTTTTGACCGAGTTATGCCCCTTTTTCGACTTAGTGCATTGTAAGCCTATGGAACCTTGTGAACAAAATATCTCAAGAACCCCTGAAGCTAGGAGCATGATTTTTTGCAGGAAGATACTGCCCAAGGTGTAGATGACCTGATTAACTTTTGAAAAAAATTCGTGAATTTTTGATCGAGTTATTCCCCTTTTTCGACTTAGTGCATTGAGGCCTATGGTACAAAGGTACCCTTACATATAGTCAAGAACAATAAGAGCTAGGAAATTGAAACTTTATACACATGATCAGTATGGAAAATAAGCAGACCTGTATTTTTTTATTTTTCCGCCGGCAATGTATTTCTAGAGTTATGCCCCTTTTTCGACTTAGCCTGTGGAACCTTGTGAACAAAATATCTCAAGAACCCCTGATGCTAGGATCATGAGGCTTTGCAAGATGAGAATGCCCAAGATGTAGATGACCTGATTAACTTTTGAAACAAATTCGTGAATTTTTGACCGAGTTATGCCCCTTTTTCGACTTAGTGCATTGTAAGCCTATGGAACCTTGTGAACAAAATATCTCAAGAACCCCTGAAGCTAGGAGCATGATTATTTGCAGGAAGATACTGCCTGTGGTGTAGATGACCTGATTAACTTTTGAAAAAAATTCGTGAATTTTTGATTGAGTTATTCCCCTTTTTCGACTTAGTGCATTGAGGCCTATGGTACAAAGGTACCTTTACATATAGTCAAGAACAATAAGAGTTAGGAACTTGAAACTTTATACACATGATCAGTATGGAAAATAAGCAGACCCGTATTTTTTTATTTTTCCGCCGGCAATGTATTTCCAGAGTTATGCCCCTTTTTCGACTTAGCCTGTGGAACCTCGTGAACAAAATATCTCAAGAACCCCTGATGCTAGGATCATGAGGCTTTGCAAGATGAGAATGCCCAAGGTGTAGATGACCTGATTAACTTTTGAAACAAATTCGTGAATTTTTGACCGAGTTATGCCCCTTTTTCGACTTAGTGCATTGTAAGCCGATGGAACCTTGTGAACAAAATATCTCAAGAACCCCTGAAGCTAGGAGCATGATTATTTGCAGGAAGATACTGCCTGCAGTGTAGATGACCTGATTAACTTTTGAAAAAAATTCGTGAATTTTTGACAAAGTTATGCCCCTTTTTCGACTTAGTGCATTGAGGCCTATGGTACAAAGGTACCCTTACATATAGTCAAGAACAATAAGAGCTAGGAACTTGAAACTTTATACACATGATCAGTATGGATAATAAGCAGACCTGTATTTTTTAATTTTTCCGCTGGCAATGTATTTCCAGAATTATGCCCCTTTTACGACTTAGCCTGTGGAACCTTGTGAACAAAATATCTCAAGAACCCCTGATGCTAGGATCATGAGGTTTTGCAGGATGAGAATGCCCAAGGTGTAGATGACCTGATTAACTTTTGAAACAAATTTGTGAATTTTTGACAAAGCTATGCCCTTTTTACCGCCGGTCATGTATTTCCAGAGTTATGCCCCTTTTTCGACTTAGCCTGTGGAAACTTGTGAACAAAATATCTCAAGAACCCCTGATGCTAGGATCATGAGGTTTTGCAGGATGAGAATGCCCAAGGTGTAGATGACCTGATTAACTTTTGAAACAAATTTGTGAATTTTTGACAAAGTTATGCCCCTTTTTCGACTTAGTGCATTGTAAGCCTATGGAACCTTGTGAACAAAATATCTCAAGAACCCCTGATGTTAGGAGCATGATCTTTTGCAGGAAGATACTGCCTATGGTGTAGATGACCTGATTAACTTTTGAAAAGAAATCATGAATTTTTGATTGAGTTATGCCCCTTTTTCGACTTAGTGCATTGTAAGCCTATGGAACCTTGTGAACAAAATATCTCAAGAACACCTGATGCTAGGAGCATGATTTTATGCAGAAGATACTGCCTGTGGTGTAGATGACCTGATTAACTTTTGAAAATAATTTGTAAATTTTGGATTGAGTTATGCCCCTTTTTCAACTTAGTGCATTATTTGCCTATGGAAGCTTGTGAACAAAATATCTGGAGAACCCCTGATGCTAGGATCATGATTTTTGCAGGTTGATATTGCCCAAGGTGTAGATGACCTGATTAACTTTCAAAAACAATTCGTAAATTTTTGACTGAGTTAAGCCCCTTTTTCGACTTAGTGCATTGTAAGCCTATGGTACAAAGGTACAAGCATTATTGGATGAACCTTCTCTAGAGACAAGCATATGGTTGGGGGCATAGTGTTTCATAAACACATTTTCTAGTTTTTCTGTGAAATGTAGCGATTTTTTCCCCACCTATTAGATGGGAGGCAAACATTTTCAAGTCAGAGTAGCTTACCTTGGAGGTGTATCCATAAACCTTAATGTGTAGCTCGGTAATAGTTATTGAATTTTGAGTATAAACACATCATAACAAAGACTGCTTTTATTACCAATGCAAGGAGTGAAGACTCAGATCAGCCTGCTCATGAACTCTGTTCAGTGGTATATGTTTGCAAGCAGGATTTTGGACACTAGACACTAGCTCTTTACAGAATGATCAGACTGCATGGCTGTGGATACTGTTTGAGTCTTCTCTTGCAAATTTTCCTTGTGACGTTGCTTGTATTGCATACTTTGGATTTATGTTGTTGTGACACAGCTGTCACGAGAAAGTCAATGTTTTTGTATCTTTTATGTCTTCCGTCCTTTCTACTGTTTGGTATTTTGGATTAGAGGACCTGTTTGAAACTGCAAATGTTTTTTATATTGTGTCTGTACATACAGAAGTGTCTTGGTTGTTTAACCATGCCATGATAATGTGGGCCTATTCTCTCTAATGTAAATTACATTACTGCTTTAGTTGCCCTAAATATTAGGACACCTAAACCATTTACTGTAATTGCAGAAAATCGAACAAGTTGATATTATTGTCTGATGATGTGTCATAAAATACTGGCGGAGTTGTAAACAGAGCAGACCCAGATCAGACTGCTCTGCTCCATGAAATTCTGATCAGGATCTGCTCTGTTTGCTCAGGGACTTTTGCATCTCTGTTCTGATATTTAGGGTCACTATGGTGGTTTCATATCAGCTATTAACATCTGCCAATACAGAATTATAGACCTGATGAGGTGAATACATAGTTTTCATGACCTGCAAACTACATATTGATTAATGGAAGCAGAGGTCAATATTTTATGTTTGCAGGTGAACTGCATATTCACCAAAATAAAGGTCAATAAATGCTTTTTTATTTAAATATAGTTTCCTCTGATACGACTGTATGAGCTTGTCGTGACATTCAGCTTTTAACATTAATGTATATGCAGCGTTATGTCACGAAAATACAAATGACTTGAGCATGAAAAAGTAATATTGACCAGCTGACTGGTCAGTATCTAGCATATGACTTCAAATCAGCGGGTGAAATTGTTTGTTACATCATCGTCATATACGAGGGGTGATCATTAAATAATAGAAACACGCAGGTATCTCATTAGCTTTGTGTTAAAACAGTATTCTAGATATGTAATACTTAAGAGGCAAGCATGTGCCATATTAATTAAGTTCGAAATTACTGTGTAGGAATATCGTTGCCATGGCAACGATGCCTTAAACTTAGAAAGGTTATGTCTCTAAATTTTCTCAAATTTCCCTGTATATATGCTGCTGATAGGCAACAAAGAATGGATAAAGGTTTGTTATGGTGTGTTGGCTTGATGCACGTCTCGGATACTAAAGGAAATGTATAGTTATTCATGAATTGCTTTTCAAACCTGGCAGAAAAACAGGCGGTGAAAGACTTACAATGGAGCAAAATGTGACATTTTTCGCTGATTTTAAGCCTAAGGGACAAAAATTGTGACGACATTACATTTTAAAGTCTTGGGATAATTGTATAGCAGAAAGAACCAAAATTATCCTGTACTTGACAACTGATCAATTAATTTCAGCATCATACTGCACAGTATGGAATAAATCTCAAAAATCAAATATTTTAACCACTGTTCATGCTTTAATTGATACTAGATTTCAGAACATTTTCATAAACAATCATTATATGTGTGTTTGTAAGGCTAAGGCTTAACCTAAACAGAAACTGTTTCTCTAAGATTTTCAATTTCTCTTTACATATCCTACATAATAAGCATAATACGAACATATCTTTACCAAAACCAAAACGATGTCAAAAAAATTCACACGCCGTACCCAGCATGAACGTGACGTCATGTTGCCACGGTAATGCGCTGAAATTCGAATTTCAAATATGAATTTGAAAGCTCAAAAGACACCTCCAAAATCAAATATTTTAACCACTGTTCATGCTTTAATTGATACTAGATTTCAGAACATTTTCATAAACAATCATTATATGTGTGTTTGTAAGGCTAAGGCCTAACCTAAACAGAAACTGTTAAACAGAAACTGTTTCTCTAAGATTTTCAATTTCTCTTTACATATCCTACATAATAAGCATAATACGAACATATCTTTACCAAAACCAAAACGATGTCAAAAAAATTCACACGCCGTACCCAGCATGAACGTGACGTCATGTTGCCACGGTAATGCGCTGAAATTCGAATTTCAAATATGAATTTGAAAGCTCAAAAGAGACTCTTTGGTGTTACATGTAGTTTACTTATTTATGTATAAAGTTTCCTTATCTACCAAGGTGTTTCCACAATTAATGATCACTTCTCATAATAATGCCTATTATCACCAACAGATGTCAGTAGACTTGATCACAGAATAAATTGTTTGGTTTTATACAGTATTGATAGTTATGGCAAGATATATTTTTCCTTCAGTTTGCTTTGCTAATCAAACAGTCACAGAAAGTTGCTGAAATGCTTTTGTTGTCCATTTGTTAATTTCCTGTGAAGAACAACTTTTGTTACAAATGATAGTATAAATTTTTGTACAGATTTAGTTGTACATATGCATGTACATTGATTCGTCATGATTATTTCACATTACAGCCTTGAATCATGTCACAGAATGTTGTTATTCTTTACATACCTCTGTAATTGCATATTCATTACAAGTGTTTTGCCTAGATTTACTAACTCTGGACCAAATCAAATGATACTTAATGTGTCAAGATGTATGGATACTCTTACAGATAGGAAAATAATTGCCTCCTTACTCAAAAGAGACTACTCACAGAGAAAAAATGGCTCTCTAGAGTGTAAATTATTTCTGTTTTAAGGGTATTCCTTTTGCTGTTGGGATTCACTTAACATGGATGCCAATGCTCTGGTTAAGGTGCCTATTGAAGCTGGGGGTGGTTGGGTGGTGCGATGGTGCTCGGTATAACTTACAGTGCCGGGGCGTCCAACTGATTTGGATAATAGTAGGGCAAGGGCCTACTGTGCTTGCAGTAGGTGCACGTGGGGGTTGTTTGGACATTTTTTCTCTCGTCTATCATTTCTATCTTCTTTCTCCCTCTCTCTGGGAGACGGCCTGATATAGACTGAAATACTGTCTCAAAAGGGCTGTTAAACCCAAAACAACCAACCTATTGAAGCTCTAACCATGCACGTTGATTGGCAGCAGGTAACCAAAGTCAAGATGAGAACATGTTGAGAAAAAAAATCATACCTGATAAGCCTCATCATATGATATGATGAGGCTTATTTTGTATGATTTTTTTCATTCATATCAGCCACAACATGCAAGCAAAAAGGGTGATGACTGTGTAAACAGCAAATACTCAAAAGAGGTAAGACTCTATGAACTTGGCTAAATCCTGCATTTTGTGCTTGTTGATTCTTCCAAGCTCATACATCTTTTGTACAAACAGCAAAGGCTCTTGCCAAACGGAGCCTTTGCTGTTTGCATACGGGTTAAGCATCCTACTAGAACTGCCTTACTGAGACACTAACAGGAATGCAGTCAGAAAATGCTCTGTTTTTCTGCCCTGAAATTTTTGCTTATCTGGAGCTCTGGAAAATCTATGTACTGGGTGTCCTAAGTACTAAAGTTGTGCATGGCTCAGAATATCCCAAATGAGTTTTACTGAGAATGAGAACTCCCAAAGTTTTTCTGCCATTTTTACAAAGAAATACAATCTTCAATGAATCTTCTGTAAATGGAAAGAATCTGGCCCTTAAACACAATGCTCTGCCTTTCTAACTTGTCCTAGTATATTTTACAAAAGAAACTACTGTCACAAAAACACGTGCATTTGTTTGTCCTAGGTTTTAATCTCCTTTGACTGGTCAATGCATATTTTGACTGACAAGTGGTGATAGGTCAATTAAAAAAATGGGAATTCCCTGCAAGAGTACCCAATTACCTTAACCAATATTATTGCATAATTATCAGTGTCACACACTATTAATAGGCATGTTTTAATGAACACAATGAGTGAACTCGTGTTTATCGTCCCACCATCAATGAGGTCATATGGAGACGGGACCTCGGTTTAAAGTCTCATCCGAAAGACCGGAGAAGCGGGGACTCGATCTTGCGACCCCTGGATTGGATCCACTACGCTACAGCCGCTCCTTTAATGAACACAAAACCATGCATTAAGGCTTTTCATGCACTTATGACTCACATAGCTACTCTTTGTATGCAAGTTGCAGAGCAATACTCTGTCAGTACAGAACCAAGCAAAAAGACTGCATATGCACTGGCGTCTTGGTTGAGTGGTTAGAGGTCAGTTATGGAACAGGAAGTCGCTGGAAGGTTGTGAGATCACGTCCAGGTTTCACCATCCGACGACTGGAAAACTGTCAACCCAGCAGTAAATGGGTACCTGCTTCAAATCAGGGAAGGATAAGGCAGCGAAAGGAGAGGGATGGCTCCGCCTTTCATATGCTGTGCCCAAGACACAGTGGGCCTCTAACCCCCTCTACTAGGCTATGGAAAACCTTTACCGTAACTTTTTTTCGTGCATGTAGAAATCAGCAAGGTAATCGCGATGAGACTGAAAAATAGTGACCGAACATTTTCGTTATTTTTGTAGCATTCTAGTTGCAATCCAATGCATTAACATTTGCAAGGTCCCATGGGAGATGTTGAAAATCTCGGCCTACGGCCTCAGTTTTCAACATCTCCTTCAGGACCTTGCAGAGGTCACTGCATGAAAAACCATGTTTGATCCCTATATAATTATCATAGGAATTTTACAGCAGTCTAAATTTATGTTCAAAATTTCATCAGCTAACTTGCAAGCCAAATATACATGTACTAAGTTTATGTTTTTATGACCCCAACTTCAAAGAAGTTGAGGGGGCATATTGCTTCTGGGTTGTCCGTCTGTCTGTCCATGCATCCGTCACACAAACCATATCTTAAAAATTAAGCATGCTAGAGTTTTGAAATTTCACATGGATTCATCACCAGAAAATAGCTCACCTGTATTTTTTTCTTTTCTGAGTTGTCTCCCTTTTAGGAGTTAAGCCCCTTTGGAGAAAATCATAATCAAATCTTGTTAACAAGATATCTGGAAAAGTATTTAAGCTATGGGCATGAAACTTTGCCAGCTTATTAGAAATGATGAGTAGATATGTGAACGAATTCCTTCAATTATTTTTGGAGTTATGGCCCTTTGAAAATTTCAGCATTTTAACCTTGTCAGCAAGATATCTAAACAAGAGGGCCATGAGGCCCTGAATCGCTCACCTGAGACATTATCACAAAAAATCTCTTCTGAGCTATTATGTGAGCAGGCTGCCACCTAGGATCATGGATCAAAGGTTTTATCATTTATATTGGTGAGAAGGCCAACTTAATCATGTGACACAATTAATATCTGACTATGAATGGATATTAAATACAGGCTGGGTATCTAATACACGATGGATGATGATGTGATTTTATACCAAATGCAAGCCAGCACAATGGTTGATTCCTGGTTTCTTATCTTTACTTCTAAAAGCATTCATATAGAATATAGTGCATAGAGTGCATACTGGCAAGTCCTTGAAGTTAAATGACATGTTAACCCTTTATAGACCAGAAATCTGTCTTGGGGATATATGCCTACAGCACTCCCCAGTTAAGATGCCGCAGAATGTGGAATCTGGTCAGGGTCAACACTGTTTGCTTACAGGAATTTCTATGGAAAATACAATAAAAGTGAAAACATCCACTAGAAACCCCTAGAATTAGTAATGGACTCATCCACATGATAAGGATGGGCAAGTCCACTGGGCAAAAATGGGTTAAGGGTAATTTTGGAAGGGGAACCCTTCATCTTATAGGTGGATAAGTATGATAAATGTGCACTTGGTAAACAGAAGGAAAATAAAAGATATGAAAGTTCTTTTATTTATTTTTTTTTCCTCAGATTAACACGGCAGCAAATGCTTTTATACTAGAGCTAGATTTTGAAAAGCTGCCACCTTAAAGCATCTCCAAACACTGGAGCCCAGACTAGCTTGTTCATATGTGCAGTTTTTCCAAATAATGGACCTTATGAATTTTCCAGTTATACATGTAGTGTCCTTGCATGAGCACAAGCTGATCTGAGCATCTCTAACCCAGTATATCTGTGCAGGTTTCCCTGGGTATTAATTTACAAGATGGGAATCACGTGAATAGGTAACAAAACTGTTATATCCTAAATGATTTTTCATGAAGTAAAGTGCAGATACCTTGTCTTCAGTTCAAACAAACAACTATTTAAATGATTTTATGCTCTGAGTGTAGTTTTCAACATAGCTCAAGCAAAGGTTATCTGAATTTGCTTGAGGTTGCTTTGAAAAATACAGCATGGAAACATCTTTTAGGAAACGGCTTGCTGTAAAAGTGACAAGGTATCAGCACTTTGCTGTATGAAAATTTATTGAGTAGATTATAGAATAATGATAAATTTCTGACCCTTTCTGTCCAACTATAGGTACAAAATGTCAAGTAATGGGGGGGTCGGTTGGCATGAAGGTGCTGCCTCCCTCTTTCTGGGAGACGGCCCGATACAGACTGAAATATTGTCTCAACGGGCCGTTAAACTCAAAACATCCAACCAACCAGCCCACCGTATGATTTCATTCATTCAAATTTACAAATAAACAAATTAAGATATCCACTGTGTATTTTGCCTCCTGTTAAGCTGATATATCAAGTTCATGATTTACAACTAAGAACATCAAACCCCACCTGGGAAAAAATACTGAATAAACATTGAATCAACACTGATTGAATGGCATACCATTGAATCAATATTTATTCAATGTTTTGTGCCTGCTTTGAAGACATTTAAACCATTTAGCTTATACAGACATATTCATAGCTTAAATAAGATATTATTATTTGCAGATTGGTAGTATACTGTCTCAGAAAAGAAATGGTACATAATTACAACTGTCAACAGGTTTATGATAATTTAGTTCAGTCCACGTCTCTAGGCCATCTTAATCCAACCGCTAAGATACTCTTATTCTTCAGAGTTAATTTCAAAAAAGGCTGACAAGATAACTAGAGAGTCTAAATGAAATTAATATACCAGGTGTGTGCTTCATTTGCATTGCCATAGTGTTAATGCATCAAGAAATTACAAATGTCTCCCTTTGGTAAGGCATTTCAGAGCTAAACCAGGAACTGCTCTGAGGTAATGTCTTTGGCTATAGATATCTATCACAATGACACAAGGTATTCCACATGGAAGAACATTAACAGGATGCTGGTAGGAGTAGCCTCTGCTGACAAACGCCATATCATAACATGCATTGTTGGAACAGCAGTCACTTGTCTGGCCACAAGTATGTAGTTTGTTGTGTCTGGCCACCAGTATGTAGTTTGTTGTGACAACTGACATGTTAAATTAGATGAAATTTTGTCTTAAACAGTTATGAAACTGTGGCAGTAATACCATGAGATCTTCATAACATGACATATCCTGTAGTGTACATAATTATAACATCTGAGAAGCATTCAGTGTGTTTCCTGCATTCTCTCTGGAGTACGTCATGACAACTTTCAAAAGCAGAATACTGATTCAGAATAAAACACCACTGCTTTTCCACTGATATTGAGTCGTTTGAATGTGTGGCTGTGCCTACTGAGCCCTGTCATAATAAAATATAATGTTTATGTAACAGTTTTTAGCATGACCTTCTTACTGGCAATGGTTATCAACTGCTCCGTGAATTTAGTATCATCTTGGTAGAAAATTGAATACCACACTGTATCGTATGTTAGATTCCAACATTTCAAGAAATGTCTGATTCTGATCTGATCAAGCTACGATTCTTAGTCTTTTTTAAATATTTGTTTATTTGATGTAATCCACATTCTGTACTTCACACTGGTTGTCCTACAAGTTAATTATCAGATACTTTCCTTCTCGGTTACAGACAGATGGCTGGCCAAAGATCAAACTTCAGGCCCACAGATCAATAAATTAGAAAAAGGTGCTTGAAAACTGGTATATCAACTATTTAACCTTGATTTTTAAGTGTCATTCCACTGTAACTTTGTATCATTTCTTTCTTTGAGTCAGTTTACTACAGTTTCCACTCTCATAAGGAGCAAATTCCAAGACTGACATACCACTAGTGGTCCAAGATAGAAAATACATATATATTAATATATTAAAGATGTCTTATTGAAAATCTGTACATGCAGTGAAACCGTGGTAGAAGTTGTTTGAAATTATATTTATTTGGCTAAATCGGACTTGTTGATTTCTCTTTCTATATATACATGTATATATATATAAACTGTTTCATTAATTTGACTTGACAGTAGTTTGAGATATCACTGGTTTAGATAGCAAACCTTTTATAGAAAATGGCATTCTCAGAAAATCAATATGATGCTTCAACAGGTGGATGTACTGTGCCTAAATTTTGGGCCACCTAAATATATTTAATTTTCCATTTGGGACTTTTCCATTTGGGACAAATGGAAAAATAACTATTTTAAGGTGTCCCAATACTTAAGCATATTACTTAATACTTAATACTAATACTAATACAGCTGGATGTAATGTGCCTAAATTTGGGGACACCTAAATATATTTAATTTTCCATTTGGGACAAATGGAAAAATAATTATGTTAAGGTGTCCCAATACTTAAGCACATTACTTAATACTTAACAGATGATTCTGAAAGATACATACCTACAAGAAATGAGAAAGTAATACAGTACAAGAAATGAAAAAGTTTACAGCAGATATAAAAAAAATTGGTCTTGGTTTCAATGAAAACATAATGCATTGCTACTCTTCCTTAATGAAAATTCAGCAGGAACGTATGTGTTTCACCGATGAGCTCACTGTCATGAGAGCTAAAACAGATAGCTGCAATAAAGTTCAAGATGCCACTTTCACCACTTGAAATGTATTACCTGTATCTCACTTTCTAGTATTTGCGGACATGCCACAGAAGAATGTCTTGAAATATTGTATTACAGTACAAGAACAACTGCACAACACAGAAGGAAACTAACATGCACAGCAATTCTGGTATGAAGTGTGCATACTAATATACGCTAAAATGCCCTACAACACTATGTAACTAAATATTTTTAAATTATTAAGACTTCTTTAGCATAAGCTATTTATGACAATATTAATTAAAAAAATTATTTCAAATTTTTGGCTTCCTGGCCTAAATGCTGAAATCAAACTACATGTTTCACAGCTGCACCTCCATGACACTTTGAAAACAATTTACAATCCTGTGCTATTGACAATGTGATGTTACTTTCTGCTAAAAGCCACATTTCTTCTTATACACTAAGCAAAGTTAGGCCTTTTCTTACAAGAAACACCATGAGGCAAAATCCAACATTCCAAATATCATTCATTATGCTCCCATATTCCAATAACCCTCATTTAGAGACAAAGCCATGAAAAATTATTGAATGTAACCTAACCAGAATTTAAAAAGCAGAAGGTCTTTCATTCATACTCACTATTTGGATTTTAATTACAAAGCAACCAGTGCACAGCAAGATTATACTGGTCATTGCTGGGTCTGCAGTATTTGCCAAGTTCCAAAATCTATCTCCAAGGAGGACAAATGTATTGTCAATTTAAATTCAAACATTACAGTTATTTAAGAGAGGGCTGCACACCTCAATGTGTGCCGCCATCCACACCAAGGGAAATCACTTCTGTGACTTCTTGTCTGCCTCCGACATTGAACTCATACAAAATTTGGGTTTACATCCAAATGAAAGAATCTGCCCACAGTGGAGAAAATTCTTCCCTAAAATTCCTTTTGAGAAGGAAGACAGAGTTGCTTCCCTTGAAATGTATCCAAAATACTGTAAAAATGCTAAAAATTGGAACTCCCAAAACAATTAAAACAATTACCATAAGTGTCCCAAACAATGGAACAGTTAACTCTGCAATGCAATAACAGGTATGAAAGCTGCAGATGGAATGGCAAAAAGTGTAGACTCTGATCAGACTGCAGGTTTATACTGTTTGCTCAGTCCAAGCTGTCCCAATACCTAGGATTTTTAAAGTATATTTAATTTTGCAATGCATAAATAACTAACTAAACTTATTTTGAGACTGAAAATTCATCTGACAAAACCAGATTATGACCTGCGAATTTAAAGAGTAAATACACTTCAGGAACTGACAGAATCAGATCCAAGTTACCCCATCACTACCAACCTAGCTCTACAGGGGTACACATTGTATGCTCCTGTAGTAAAAGGCTGGTGCCACATCTATATAACTATGGTGTCACAGGGGCTTGGCCTAGCACACACAGGCAACTTTAAAGAAGTACTAAAACAACAGATTGTCAGATAACTTAGTTAAGACCATAATACCAATCTGTAAGGGCATACATTGTCTGTCCCTACAGATACAGGATATATAACACTTCCACCACTATAGTAGCCAATGGTCAAGACCTTGCTTAACACTAAAAAGAGATATCAAAATAGCAAGCCTGGACCTACTTTTGTATATGATGGCAAATAACAGAATTTTGTTTGGTGGCCACCCATCCTTGCTATAACCACCAGCAATACCAGCCCCTGACTGCAGGCTGGTATTGCTAATTACCTTGTGGGTGAATTCTATGTGTTCTTTGACATGTTTACTATGTATTTTACCTATGCATCCAGCACACAATACACAAGTTTGTGGTCACTCCAGTAAGCCTCAATAACATCACTGGATGCTGGACAGTTTGTAAAAATAAGATCTATCACAGATCCAGAATCCGTAGTTGACTGATTGATGTGTTGCTCACATTTAAATTGTTTCCTCATGAAATTTACAAATGTAGAAGTGTTGGCATTTGAATGTATGTTAAAATCACCAATTATTACTAATTTTGTATGCATATCTACCAATGGGATGAGGTGATGCTGCATATCATTTCTTAAATCCATTTGCACACTTTTAGGGAATTTGTAGAGGTATACAACTTGGAAACATCCCTTTACACTGTTGTACATGGTAGCCAACATGAATTCGCATATGTCAGAATGAAATTTTTCTATTCTCTGAATTTCAAAATAATCCTTGATGTACAAAGCAAGCCCATGATATGGCCTGTTCCCAGAATCAAGTCCTGCTTCATCCAATCTCAAAAGTTTGAAATTCTTCAGAGCAAAATGGCAACTATCATCTCTTGCACACAGCCTGGATTCTGCAAACCCAATCACATCTGCTGACAAAACATTTGGCTCAAATTCAATGTCCTTAAAGTGCTTATGTAAGGACCTTGCATTATTAAATGCAATTTTGATCTTGTGTGAATCAACTTTATATAATGGAACGTAACACAATTCAAGAGGTGCTTCTGTTTTTAACCGCTGCATCTCAATTTTTACTTGTTCATCCACTGCCATGGCAGTTTCATTCAAATTCAAGATATATAAATTCTCTAGTTTTCTCACTCTACTAAGAGCAACATAGTGAATATGTGGTTGTTTCCGGAGTCTCGTTTGAGACAAGTCTACTACAATTTCATCAACTGTAGACCCCTGAGCTTTATGAATAGTTTTACCTGCTGATGGTTTCAAAGGAAATTGAATTCTTTGGTATGTTTTGAAGTTGTAAATAAATGTTCGTTCTATATCAAATATCGGAGTCCATGCTTTATCTATGTTTGTACTGTATAAACCCCTATTAGAAAATTTCTCACGAGTTGACTGGCCAATTTGAGAATCTTGAAACAAAACCCATATAATACTGGGACCATTTGTGCCTTCCATTTTGTACTCAATGAATTTGACAACACATGTAGACCCATTTGTCAAACCATCCTCTACATTGACATTGACTGTTATATCATAAATCATCCCAACTGCTACTGTTAACAGCTTTTGCAAATTAGCAGTTTTGTTCGGATCATCTGGAAGTGCTTCAATGAGTTTCCTGCTTTTTTCTGAGGAAATATTTGCAGAAACAACTGTATCATGACATGGGATAACAACTTTTTCTTCTGATAATCTATTCAAATAATTCTCATTGTGTCTATCTACAAACTTATTTTCAGTGAATAAATGAGGAGCCTCTTTCGGATAATTTGTCATATTTGGGTTGACAATATGTTTCTTAAGTTCATTTTTGTCATCTTCAGTCAGCTCATTCTGTCGAAGCCGATTTAGCATCTGAGCAAAGTCAACATCATCTTTTTGTCGCATGATATCAACCAGTTCATACAATCTAAAATAATCCTTCCATAAATTATATGCTAGAGCTGAAGCACCCTTTGATGGGTCACTGAATATCCACTTGTCACATACTGGCATAAGCTGGTACAAATCCCCCACAGCAATGATGCTTAAACCACCAAAACTGACTTTTGTTCCAGTGAGCTGTTGCAAACGTGTATCTAGAAAGGTCAGTGTGTTTGTTCCTACCATAGAGATTTCATCTATAATAATTACTTTCAAATGTCTATATTTCACTCTAAATGTGTTCAGTTCATCAGCTGACAAAAGGTCACTACCTTGTTTGAACTTCTTTAAGAAAGCAGAGGCAATGGTGACACCATTAATATTATATGCAGCTTTGCCAGTGTATGCACAAAGAAGAATTCTAATATCATCAGGATTTTCTCCTTCTCTCAAATTCAGAAATCTGTACAGACTCTGATACAGTGCTTTAATGAGCACAGATTTGCCGACCCCAGCTCCACCTGACAAGAAAGCGTACAGTGGTTCTTCTTTGCATTTCATCCAATGCAATACATGATTAAAAAATTCTCTTTGTCTCAAATTTAAACTCCTGAGCAAATTTAAGTATTGTTCATCTGGTAACATGACTCCATTTATTTCTACCGATGGCACTGAACAAGCAGCCTGTATCTCTATACCAATATCATACTGTCGATGTTCTACAACTCTATCTGGATTAAAATATACAAATTTTTCAGCTTCTCTTTCACCTTCTTCTTCTGCATCTCTGTTTTCATGTTCTGCGTTTGGTGCTATCTCATCATAAGCATCTTCCTCTTCTGCCATTTGCCTTGCAAGCTCAAGTTCTTCAATATGATGTTCATACTGGCTGCGTTTAGATTCAAGAGTGGTTTTCAAGAAATTGTAATGAGCTTCATATGTTTCAAAGGAACCTGACAAATCTTTTTCTTCATTTCTCCAGGGCATAAACAGCATAAGTCGTTCTCTGTAGTAATTTTCTGGGTCTTTCTTTATATCATACCTCACATAACGTATTATTCTAGGAACTCTCCTATGTTTATATTTTGTCCCATTTTTTGCTACATATAACAAATCTGATCCATGATTTTCAGAGTCAACACTCTCATCATTATCATCTTCATCATTTTCATCACTAGAATCATATGAATTACCATCATCCTCATTCCTATCTTCAGTCATGTCAGGTAAGCTATTCCCTTTAGGATAAACAATAGCAACTGTAGAGACATAATCTGCCAAACAGAATTTCTGAAGTTTTCTAGGTCGTTTTGCGTACCTCTGAATTATATTGTCTGCTTCTACATCAGTAGATTCAGCAGGAAGTTCATCAAGCACAGATTTAGATTTCAGTAAAAATACTCTTTCTTCTGGGATTGAGGTATTGATGAAAACTATCTCCCTTGTAGCTTTTGTTAAAGGAATCTGTAAAGCAAGGTATACTGCTTCTTGTGCACTCACTTCAACACAGTTTGAAAACACATTTCCAATATGTCTTACTTGTTTCTTTACATCAAAATTTCCTTTGCAAGCTTCTCTTGCTGCTGCATCAAGCTGTGCACTCATGCCCCTTTGAGATTTGCTTATATACCCAACAACATATGCTGCACAACCGTATGGTTCAAGAACCATCTGAATATCAAGATTTGCCTTCCAACCAAGAAGAACTGTTTTGTTAAATAAATTAATTCTCATCTCATTTGGATTCCGCCTGAGGAAAATTTTTGGAGCACTGAGTGAACTTCTTATACACTTGATGTAATTTTCAAAGTCCATCTTGGCAACTTGCTCCAAAAAATCATCAAATCCAATTTCAGAGACATCTTTGAACTCATTCATTGATTTCTGAAGTTCTGAGTGTTTCTTTTTATATTTTTCAATTTCTTCATCCAAAGGATGCAATAACATTGTTCTTGGAAGAGGAGGCAAAGGAAATCCAAATCTACATATTGCCTTTCCTTTCTTTCTGCATGACTTTGAATGTTTATGTGACTGAAGTACAACAAGCTCCCCAATTTCTTTATCTTCAGTACTGCATGTAAGGTAATTATCAACAAACTGAATTATTTCTTCATCATTGTTTTTTTCAAATTTAGGTGCATTTTTGATCCAAATAAGCATGTGGATATGAGGAGAACCACGTTGTTGAAATTCCACTCTGTAGAAGAAATCTATCACTTTTCCAATAGGTTCAACGTATTGGCTATAATTTAAATGTTATGCGACAGTCTGCATGCTTAGTGATTAACCCAATCACGGTTGATAACTTTGCTGCACTCTTTAATTGCACACCGGGGGATCGGTCGTCAGACTCTATGATGGCCCCGACCTAAAGCTATATATTGTAGTTGGTTGGGACCGGAGCCTTTTTGTCTGTTGCTTGGTCCACCGGGGCTCAACTGGTGACCTTCTTTTGCTTCAGATTTCCAGTGGGGTTGTTTGGCAGGACAGGGATCTCCACCTGTCAGACGGCCCGTTGTATCTGTTGAGTCCTCGTCTTTGCTTCTTCATGGTGTTGAAATTTGATTTATGTGTTTACCGTGATGATTCATTGACGAGTTAGAGGGTTATCATGCGAACCGAACAACCAACTAAATGTTTTGTACCACTTCAGAAACTGAGGGTGAGGTTGGGCCTGTAAAATCGATTTAAGCCCCCCAGTAATTCATTACTGACCGTTCCAAGGCGGTAGTTCTGTTGTGGTTCTCTGTTGCCTGTTTTTGGTGTCAGAGTTTCTGTGATGTTTTACCTTATGTATGTTCTTATTATTTTTGGTTCGGTTTGGGTTGCTGAGTGGCCACCTTTTGGGAACAAGCTGCTCACTCGGTTGGCCATATGTTCTCTGTATCTTGATTATTTGTAATCTTAGTTGTTTCCAACTATGGTTTGAGGGCTGGATTTGGATTTTGATTGTTTCAGTTCCTGGTCTTTGCATACTTTTTACTTTCAAATTCACTTTTAAGGACAGTGTTCAAGAATTCTTGTACCCTGTGATCAAAATATCTTGAACAAGTTACTGGGTCTTTTTGAACAAGTCTTGTTTTCTCTTGTCAAGTTAAAGCCTCAATATCCTTGTCTGAATAGTCAATTTCATCATTTAGTTTTGCTAACATCTTCAGAAGATCATTCCATCTAGTATCAGCAGCTGACAAAGATATAAACCAAGTAGGTAAAGACAGTTGCCTAATCATTGCAAATATGTCTTTCTTCCTTTTTTCTAAATAAGCTGGAGAATTTCTAAGCTGGCGAAAAATACAATAACCTTCATCAAGTTTCACAAGTTTCTGCAAATATGCTGGATCTCTTGCCTCTGCTGCTGTAATGTTCTTGCCTTTATTTTTACATCTTCTTACAGCTAAGTTAACTTTATCACTTATTTGTTTCATTTGAAGCTTTTTATGCTTGAAGAAAATGTTTGGAACAGACTGAGCAGCTCTTCTATCAATGCTTCGTAGTTCCCACTTAACAATGTCACTGTAATGAACTAAAGTTTTTCTCTCAGTCTTATCAGGACGCCTCTGACCACAAAATATAGTAGGAAAACATAAATACTCTGCATCTGTATCTTGATATAAACTAAGAGGATGCCGTCCTTCTCCAGGGGCAAAGGTCAACACTTGATCGAACTTATTTTCAATATTAGCATCATCCACCAAGGTATCAACATTTCCAACATGCTCATTACAATCTACCTCACTGAATCCATCTGATTCATATCCATCACCCTTTTCCCTAATTTTAGGTACCAAAGGAACAGTTTTATCTTCTTCCAGCATTGAATCATTTATGTACATATCAGGATTTGTACTTTGCACTGACATTTCCAGAAACTCTTTTACAGTATCCTCTGCACTTTCAGTTACTGACTGGAACCAGCTGTTATCAACTCTAATGCCCGAATTTTTATACATATCACTATTATTTATAAGCCAGTGTAATGCTGTCAGAACCCTCATTGGTCTTACATTTTCTTTGAAATCTATTTTCTTATATGACAGTTTTTTCTTCAACTGGATGGCAATTGTAAAATTTTCATCCATAGGTCTTGGAAGTGAGTTCACAGTGGGCTGAATATCAACGGGTACATTGATTACATTTCCTTTAAGTGAATACTGACCACCACGTGGCAGTTCTCTGATTTGCATAAAAGGAATACGCAGTGCTATTAATCTTTCTTCAAGCTGGTGCAAATCTAACTCTGAAGGTTTGGTTGGCCATTTCATTCCATTGGCAACCGACAGTTTGGGAACTTTACCATCTTTTAATGCTGACAAACAAGTGTGACATATCCACTCTTCACCATCAACTGATTTTAGTTTTGTGCAATAGTTCATACTGCATTTCATAATGTTAGTGTTCTTTAGCAATGATACACTTTTTCGAAACCATGTTTGATGACAACAAGTGCATACAAACAGAGGTCCTCTTGCAATATTTTCATGAAACTGTTTAAGACATTCTGCTACACTGCCATGTACTTTTCTATCATATACTTCACATGGCTCAATTTCATGTGAATTTTCTTCAGCAGTTTTACGCCTTTTGTTTTCCATGTTCAGCCCAGGTGCATATTCTAATTTTCTTTTCTCTTGCCTGCGCTGCTGCTGAGCGATTCTTTCACATTCCAAAAAGAAAGGTTTTTGCCTTTGCCTCTGCTTACTAGCTAGCTGATATATCTTCTCTTTTTCTTTAAAATCTGGGTCCTGTCTATATGCCTGCTTCTGTGCAAATTCTTTCACTAAGATACCTGGCTTTTTTCTAGCAGACTGCTTTGATGCAAGCTGATATACCCTTTCTTTTTCTTTAAATTCTTGGTTTTGTCTGGCTGACTGTTTCTTGGCACATTCTTTTGCTAATACATCTGGCTTCTTTCTAGCAGACTGCTTTGATGCAAGCTGAATTACCCTTTCTTTTTCTGTAAAAGCCGGCTTTTTTCTAGCAGACTGCTTTGATGCAAGCTGGTATACCCTTTCTTTTTCTTTAAAAACTTGGTTTTGTCTGGTGGACTGTTTCTTGCCACATTCTTCTGCTATAACACCTGGCTTTTTTCTAGCAGACTGCTTTGATGCAAGCTGATATACCCTTTCTTTTTCTTTAAAAACTTGGTTTTGTCTGGTGGACTGCTTCTTGGCACATTCTTTTGCTAATACATCTGGCTTCTTTCTAGCAGACTGCTTTGATGCAAGCTGATATAACCTTTCTTTTTCTTTAAAAACTTTGTTTTGTCTGGCTGACTGCTTCTTGGCACATTCTTGTGCTAATGCACCTGGTTTTTCTCTAGCAGACTGCTTTGATGCAAGCTGATTTACCCTTTCTTTTTCTTTAACAGCTGGTTTCTTTCTGGCACACTGTTTTGATGCAAGCTGATTTACCCTTTCTTTTTCTTTAAAAGCTGGCTTCTTTCTAGCAGACTGTTTTGAGACAAGCTGATTTCTTTTTTCTTTTTCTTTAAAAGCTGACTTACTTCTTTGTTTCCTTTTAAATACAGCGTAGTACTCAGTACGTTTTTTCTTCATTTTGTTTTCACAAGTTTTCTTAGGAATACTCATTTCAACATAAACATCTTGTGTTTTCTTTTGCTGTCTGATATTCTGATCCTCAAAATAGTTTTCCAGAAGATTTTCTGAATGATCAGTAACCCTGTTTTCATGTTCACTTATACTTTTTGTTTCAGGTAAAACATCAAACTGCATACTCATACAAGATGGCTCTAAATTGCTTGACTGAGCTAGAGGTAGCATTTGAGAAGAAACCACACTGTCAATGTGATCTATGCCAACATGAGAATTTTCTGTAAATGTCAGAGCAAGTGGCAGCAAATCATACTGTGTTGTCATGTTTATTTGCATGCTATCATACAATGCATACATGAAAGTGATCAAATCATCTAGACATCTGAATCTTATTAAAACTGAATATCCATCGCATGATGATAGACCATTTTGAGCATGAGAATGTGAATCAAAAAAAGTGTACATACTATCTTTCTTGTATACTGCAGAACATATTGCACCAATCATGACCAGAACATATGAAGATGATCGAAATGCTGTGTACATTGACTGGTGAAGAGTTGGGGATGATGTATTACCAAACTGGACTGCAATGCCAGAAACAACATCTGACTTTATTATATGTATATCTCTATTGAAGACATTTACATTTTCTGGAATTTCATCAAAAGTTAACAATCTACTGGTGTATTTCTGTTCAGCTTTCAATGAAGATAAGATTTTTTGGTATAGACTATCTCCTTCAATGAGTATTTGATCTACCTGAGTACTTGAAAAAGTATTTGAAAACTGAGCATGAATTAGGGCACAAAGAGCATTTGACACACATTGGCTTCCTCGAGACTCTGCACTGAATCTGTCACTTCCTTGATGAAATGAGCCACAGATAAATGACTCTGAATGAAATGGTTTTAAGCTCTGAAAACAAGGATTGCAAGAGCTGGGCAGAATACCATCGGTCACCGGTGTGGCAATACATGTGTTTTGAGTAGTATCTAACTCAAATGATGTCAAAACTGACGCTTGCTGAAAAGGTTGACTTCCATTATCATATTCAGTCAAACAAGGACCCTTAGTTTTAGTCAATGTATGTGGGACAGTACTGGCATCAGTATTATGGTCTGCAATTTGTGTTTCTATTTGACAATGTCTCTGTACAAAACTTGCTTTATAGCCTTTGGTCAATTGACAATGATTTCTTTGATGTGCCTGCACGCTGACAGGTCTTGCCTCTATGAGGCCCTTGGTCATAACAGACTCGGAAGTCTGCATGACATTAGGAGTTGACTCAGGAGTCAACCCGGTCTGGTTGCTGCAGCTTCTATCCAAAATCGACCTTCGGGCTTCAGATCGTCTCCAATTCTTCTTTCGAGGCATCCTGTACTATGAATGTACTCTTCTGCAGTAACCAGGAAACAACAGTTCACTTCTGTTAAGTCTGTCTTCAACAAGCAGCTATCACATTCAACGTCCAATCACAGAATATCACACAATCCAATAATATACACTTTTATAGTAGTTTGTTGAAAAAGAACAGTTCGTATAATGCTTGATTTGATACCTATAAAAGAAACAGTTATCATCAAACAGTACAACTTATTCATGCCCTAGTTCAGAATGTACCCCACTTTTTTATTTTTAATTTGTCGAAAAGAACAGCTCTTATTAAGCTTGAATTTACTCCAAAAGAATTATCTTACTATCTGAAATTATTCATGCTGTGTTTTTTCAAGATTTATAACATTCATGTTTTTGACTTGACAATTTGTTTGTTGTAATTTAATGAAAGATTTGGTGCACAAGGGTCATATTAAGTATTTTTACAGAAAAAATAACTGAGTAAATTTGTCATAATATACAGTTAATGGAAAAATAAAATATAAACTGCAACAATAAAAGTGTAAAAAGTATTACGACTATTACTGTTTCTATGATTAGTATTATTATCAAATACATTGTAAGCTGTTACAGTTAAAAGAAAGTCAACAGAAAAAGTATTCTGCATGATCAGCAAGGCAATTACATTCCAGGAGGAGGCCCATAGACTGCACTGGTGGAAGTATCATCTCTATTATTCAGCAACACTAATTTAGAGAATGTTTTTAACATCAATACCAGTTGCTGCTGATGTAATAAAGAGAAATTGTTTGAAATAATGTCAGAATCATGCATAATTTTTACACCAGTGGCACTTAATTACCCGGTACATGGACGCCTGCGATTACCCCTACACATAACAGTATCCTTGCACAGATATAAATTGAGGTAGGTGAGATAAAATTCCAAATGTTTAAGATTTTCAATGTCAAAAAAACTTTACTAAATGGTTGCTGGCAAAGGTACCCATACAATGATACTGTTATATGGATAACTCTGTGGGTGCACTTTCCAATAAGCCAGTGCAAGACTTATAAGTATTCTTGAATTCATTTTCTGCCAACAATGTTGTAAGCTGATCTGGATTTTGCACTCTAGCAAGCAGCATTCCTGACTTCAGATCATGGGATCTCTGAAAATATTAAAGGGAACTGAATTAAATTTCATATATGAATAGAGGGCAACAAGAGGAAGTGCAGTAATCAAGAACCGTAATCCTATCACAATTAGTTTAGGAACTGTAAGAACTCGCCAATTATTCCGAAAGAAAACTTTGAAATGAAGAACATGTAAAAATAAAGCACTTTAGTATTAGAAAGTTCTAGTAATTGGGAAATGTCAGTGAAAATTGTTTTGGAATAAATTTGCAAATGCCAAGTTTCCTGAAATTACAAAAAATCAGCTGAATGTCTTTTCTCTGTCTGTGCAATGCCACAAATCAAAGCTAAACCAGATTATTCAACTGAAGTTAACAACTCCAAGACAGATACTAGAAAGCCATGACTATATCTCACTTTAATCAAGTTGCTGGTTACCATATATAGACATAGTAGCCAAGTTCATCATCTGACCCGGACAATTTGAACATACATGTACTTTTGTTGCCTTAATCCCAGGCACCTCATGTATGAAATTTGATAACAACTGGCCAAGTAACTTTTGAGGCAATGCTTGAAACTGTTAAAATATAAGAGACATTGATCAACTTGGTATTACCCAAGTACCTAATGCTACATTCCAAGTTTCAAATGGTCATGGTCAACCCAAGGTCATCATTTAAACAATCTTGATAGTACTTGAGTACCCAATGCTACATACCAAGATTCAAGGCTATCGGTCAGTTGGTTCTGGAGAAGAGGATTTTTAAAGCTTTTTACCATATATGGGCATGGTCAAGTGACCTGGAACGTTTTATCAAATTTTCATTCCCTCAACCCCTGGAGGTTCTATATGAAATTTGGTTTCAATTGGCCCAGAGGCTTTTGAGGAGATTGTTTGATATTGTCAAAATAAGAGAGTTCAGGGTCAAAGGTCAAAGAATGACCTTGACCTCTTGTAGTCATAAATCTTCATGCACTTTTCAAGATGTTTGTACATACCAATTTTAGGCCTAAATCTTAAAAACCTTCCATGAAATCTTATGTTCTAGCATTTTCTCATATTTGACCTTGCCGTAAAAAAGGTCAAGGTCAACCCAAGGTCATAATTTTAACAACCCTGGTAGTACTTACATACCCAATGCTACATACCAAGTTTCAAGGCCATCAGTCAATTGGTTCTGGAGAAGAAGATTTTAAAGCTTTTTAGCATATATGGGCATGGCGGCCATGTTGGTCATGTGACCTGGACTGTTTGAACATATTTTTGTTCTCTCCAGCCCTGGAGGCTCTATATAAAATTTAATTCTAATTGGCCTAGTGGCTTTTGAGGAGATTGTTTGGAATTGTCAAAATATGAGAGTTCTGGGTCAAAGGTCAAACAATGACCTTGACCTCTTATTCTCATAAATCTTCATGTACTCATTAAGATGACTGTAGATACCAATTTTTAGCCCAAAATCTTCAACAGTTTCCAAGATATCTTATGTTATAGCATTTTGCCATATGAAAGCACAAGGAAGCAAATTTGAACTTACCGTAAAATAGGTCAAGGTCAACCCAAGGTCATAATTTGAACAATCTTGGTAGTACTCGCTTACCCGATGCTACATACCAAGTTTCAAGGCTATCGGCCTATTGGTTCTGGAGAAGAAGATTTTTTTAGGTTTTTACCATATATGGGCATGGCGGCCATGTTGGTCATGTGACCAAGACCGTTTGAACAACTTTTATTTCCTAAGGTACCAGGAGGCTACATATGAAATTTGGTTACAATCGGCCCAGCGGTTTCAGAGGAGAAGTTGTTTGAAATTGTGGACGGACGGACGGACGACGGACGACGGACAACGGAGCCTTACCATCCTATAAGCTCCCCCGGAGCCGCTGGCTCAGGTGAGCTAAAAAGTATTAATGCTAGGGACTTGAAACTTGGTCTGCTGATAAGAGATGATGAGCAGATTAAATGATTAACTTCAGAATGAATTTTGTCACTTTGTTCTTTGGAGTTATGGAACTTTGAAATTGTCACCATTTTAAACTTGTCAGCAAGATACATGTAGCTCGAAAAGTATTTGAGCTAGAGAGTTGAACCTTAGTCAAGTGATTGGAGATGACAAATAGATAACTGATTAACTTTTGAACGAATTCATATAGATTTTTTGTGAGTTATGGCCCTTTGAAATTTTTCGGCATTTTAAACTTGTCAGCAAGATATCTCAAAAAGTATTTGAGCTTGGGACTTGAAACTTGGTCAGCTGATTGGAGATGATGAGTAGGTTGACTGATTAACCTCTGAAGGATTTCTGTTATTAATTTTTAGTGTAGACTATTCCCTTTTATGGTTAGGCATATGGTTGGGGGAATAGTGTTTTACAAACACCTTTTCTAGTTGCTGTATTATGATGAATATCAATTTCGTTTTGCAGCAAATACAGGGAAATAAGTTCTGAATATATTGATCATACATTCATGAGAAATAAAACAGCAGTCTCAGGTTATGTTACAGGCCATATTAATTAATTTCAGGTATCCAAGCCCCATCAGTGATTGTCAGTACTGGTCTGACAATGAAAGTCAGAAGTCATGATAAAAGGAACTGTTAAATGTTTTAAATATTACTGCAAGCAAAGTAGGGCCAAACAGATGAAAATAAATAGAAGTAGGGTTAAATTTCCCAACTCAAGAGCAAAATTTTAAAACAATAGTGGAACATGGAACACCCATTTCGAATTTCTCATAATGGGCTTAATCATCCAAAGAATCAAAACAGATAAACTACACTAAGTTAAGATATGGGTAGATGTTGAGCTGCAACAAATAGCACTTCACGCCAGCTGTGACAGCTGGCGTGAAGTGCTATTTGTTGCAGCTAAAAATTGCCATATACAGGAAGTCATAAGAATGAAAACAATTTTCTTGGGATATAAAACTGAAAACAGCATGAAGGCTTGAATTTTATCATCACAATATTTAATAGTATTTACACCACACAATTATAAACATTTTAAAGTAGAAAGTAACAGAATACACTTGATAGTAAACTGGTGTTTTTTTTTTCATTAGATTCGGATAACTTCATAAACTGTTTGGCATGGAATTCAATTTATTGTTCTAAACTGATATGCTAGCTTAGCCTAATAATAAGTCTTCACTAAATGAAAATGGCAGAGTTGCTTCCGCTGAAAAAGTGCCCATATTATCTTAAGCACATTTGCAACATTCGTTTATTATAATGTTCTATAGCACAAGCATGGACTAGGGCACGGTCTAGACAGGGCATAAGCCGTTGCCATATTCCTCAAGATAATCCTTTTTAAGACACTGCATAACATCACAGAAATCTTAACAAACAACTATATCACACTTTTATTCCGTATCACAGTTTCTATTCTATATCACAGACAATAAGATATTAAAGCAATATACACAATGTTTTTTTTTTATTATTATACTGTCATAATGTTCTTATTTTTCTACCAAAACATACATGTATGTTATAAGCCTTCTTCTTTTTCAGAACTGCATAGGTTAGCATGTCTAATGAGGGACTGCAACATATTTTCCAATAAGCATTAAGGTGCACAGAGCTTTGTTACTCCACCAGTTTTTCAAAGGAAGACAAAGTTTGTGACTTGCTGTTTGCTTTCCTAACTGATTAAACCCTTCCTAAAGGGGTCTGCTCTCAGAAAGAATCTGTTTCTAGAGGAGCAATTTTTTTCATTTAAGAGTTGACTGCCAACTAAAATTAGCCCTTGTGATGCCATGAAAAATCTTGGCAGAAGAAGATTTACAATAATGTCAACCAAATTTTTTTCTTCCAACTATTCCTTTGACAGTTTGTTGATGTTTGCCAGTAGGTTACACCCAGCCTTATATATTGTTAAATTTGTCTTTACTTCACACTTTCTTGCAGCATAGTCATGAAAGTTTCTCAAGAAAGGTGTTGTTTGTTTGTTTGTTCAGCTGTGCTTGTTGAGCAAGGCAACAATCATTGAAAACAAAACCATAATGGGCACATAACTTTGGAGTATGTTAAATTTTGTGTGCAGATGTACAGTTTTGCGGGTTTGACCACCAACCACCACCCTGATACCACCTTTTCCAGCATAGGATACACCGGGTGAAGATTTCTTGGTCTATTAGATTGAAAACAGTGACTGGACAAGTGTGGCCCACTGACCCCCTCATGAAAGCCAACCACTTTATCCACTAGACCAGGGACTCTGCTATTCTCAAGATAGACTAAAATTGGTGCATTATATAGATTTCTCAGGATCCAAAGTTAACATGAAACTCAGACTACTGGCAGTGGACAACACAGTAATAACACCATATCATATGGTTCTTAAGTATCTGTCAATCTCTGT
Organism: Ctena decussata; assembly: GCA_963989385.1. Taxonomy (NCBI): domain Eukaryota; kingdom Metazoa; phylum Mollusca; class Bivalvia; order Lucinida; family Lucinidae; genus Ctena; species Ctena decussata. The sequence goes on along the minus strand of OZ022500.1, from coordinate 7,715,793 downwards.
AGGATCAGCTCTACTGCATGACAGAATCCTGAATGACACCTTCTGTTGATCTTGAAAACTGCGTATGATCTGAAAGAAAGCAAACAACCACCATAAAATCTCAAGAAATTTGGACATCTACGCAAAAGCAAACAGCGTAGACACAGGTTAGACTGCTCCACAGGAGCAGCCTAACCTGGGTCTATAATTTTTGTCATTCAGCCACTGTGTTTCAAATAAAATTCCCTGTAGATTACAAAAAAAAGAAAATGAATGTTAATGTCCAATTCTGAATATGAAATATTCATGACAACAAAATAAGGGCATATTAAGGTAGCTGAATATAGAAGCTTATGGCAATTGGTTGCAGAACTAGGTCTTATTTTCTACAATATCAGGCAAAGATATTTCATTACAATGCTGATTTCACAACAAGTCATCAGTTTTAATATGCAGTATTAAAACAAAAATACATGGCTATCACAGAAAACACAGAGAAGATATCACAGAAAAGCTGATAATTTCATGATGTGTATTTTTAGCTCACCTGTCAAGGTGAGCTTATAGTATAGCCTTGGTCCGTCGTCCGTCGTCGTCGTCGTTCACACTTGTAAACATCTTCTCCTCAAACCATTGAGCCAATTGAAGCCAAATTTCATATGGAGCCTTAACAGGATGGGGGAACCAAAGATTATATATTTGGCCAACGTCACATGACCAAGATGGCCGCCATGCCCATATATGGCAAAAACCTTAAAAAATCTTCTTCTCCAGAACCAATAGGCCGATTGCCTTGAAACTTGGTATGTAGCATCTTGGACTCTAGTACTACAAAGTTTATATAAATGGTGACCCTGGGTTGACCTTGACCTATTTTATGGCAAGGTCAAATTTGGTCCCTTAGGCTTTTAAATGGGAAAATCTGAAAAAGTGCATTTTTCTGTTGCCGTTGTGCTCTGTGATATGGAAATGTAGTCAATTTCTACACCTATGAATACTTGAGGTCAAGGTCATTTAGTGACCTTGACCAAAGGTCATTTGTCCATTGCGTGTCAACATTTTCAAACATCTTCTCCTCAGAAACCATTGGGCCGATTGGAGCCAAATTTCATATAGAGACTTAACAGGATGGGGGAATGAAAGTTTATAAATTTGGCCCAGGTCACATGACCAAAATGGCCGCCATGCCCATATATGGTAAAAACCTTAAAAAATCTTCTTCTCCAGAACCACTGGGCGGTTTGCCTTGAAATTTGGTATGTAGCATCTTGGACTCCAGTACTACAAAGTTTATATAAATGATGACCTTAGGTTGACCCTGACCTATTTTACCGCAAGGTCGAATTTGGTCCCTTAGGCTTTTGGATGGGAAAAGCAGAAAAGGTGCATTTTTTGTTGCTATAGTGCTCTGTGATATGGAAATGCAGACAACTTGTACCCCTAGGAATTCTAGGGTTCAAGGTCATTTTGTGACCTTGGCTAAAGGTCATTTGTCTGTAATTTGTCAACATTTTTAAAGGACTTCTCCTCTGAAACTACTGGGCCAATTTAAATGAAATTTCATATGCAGCCTTCAGGCAAAGCGGTTAACAAAGTTTATATATTTGGTCCAGGTCACATCACCAAGATGGCCACCATGGCCATATATGGCAAAAACCTTGAAACATCTTCTCCAGAACCACTGGGCCAATTGCCTTGAAACTTGGTTTGTAGCATCTGGGACTGTAGTACTACCAATTTTATATAAATTGAGCATAAACTGACAGGTGAGCGATCGTTGCCCTTGGGCTACTTGTTTTCTTATTTGTTTATCGTATTGTACTTCCTCACTTTATCAGCCTCACTAAAAGATATGAGCCACGTCATGTGATTTTCAACAATGTGGCACTAGTGACAAGCAAAGACTCTGATCAGACTGCACTTTAGTGCAGTCTGATCAGAGCCTTTGCTTACCACTTCAGCCTTCAATGGAAGTGGCACAAGCCATAGAGCCAGTTTTGAGGTTTCTGATTACCCTGTGAGAAGGGTGATCTAAACATCACATGACAAAATTGCCACATTATTAGAAGTCACATGACATGGCTTATATTACCTTCACATAAAATTTACATCTTTCCAGGAGAAAATTCCACTTTAAGTCTGTTCTCCTCTCTGCTTCAAGCTGGACTAGGTCATTTGGCTTCAAGAATAAACCATAAAGTAAAAGCATAAATTTCAATAATCTCTTGCATTTCATGGTTCACAAACAATGTCTTGAGCAATTTAAGTTTACAGCATGATGGTATACAATTTGAAGCCGCAATATACACAACAGAATGTTAGCACTTTGCTTCTGCTCTGTTCACATCATTGATACCCCAAATCAAAACACTGCGAGTAGTTTTAACAAAAAAAAAAAAAAAAAAAAAAATGTAAATGAGAAACTCAATCTCAGTTATAATCAAGCTAGGCTTGGCTGTTTGATGCACGGTTAGCTTAATGATAATGTAAGTCAAGAATTTAAGTCTTCTAGTTAACATAAAATCAAGTACACTACTCTTTTTGCTGTAAAAGTGAGAGGAGTTTTACACTGCACAAGCTCCTCTAATTTTTTTGGCAAAAAATGGCAGTGTCACTAGAAAATTCAATACATTTGAAAACTTAGCATCTTGTTAGCTAATGGTGTTAGTTTTGAACAACTGAACCCTGATATGTCTACTCAGCGAGAATAACTAGTTTTGTAAGCAGTAATATGAAAACAAAAATCTCTTGAAATGTAAGTGCTCTTTAGTGTCTAAGAAAGACAATGTAAGCCTTCAGTGCAGTTATCTAGTCACTAAAACAAACACTACATAAAGTCCCTTAACTATGATAAGTTTAGGTTCCATAGAAAAGCATAGCATTATAAGTTTATAGGATTATACAAGAAATATAAAACAAATGTGCATTAAATGCTCATTTGCCTTACCCTAATGTGCTTAAGTATTGGGACACCTAAAATAATAAATTTTCCATTTGTACCAAATGGAAAATTCATTATTTTAGGTGTCCCAATATATATGCACATTACGGTATTTTTTTTTGTAGCACATAATCTGAATAGGAGTCCTGACCATATAATGTTCATCTGCCTATATTCCTTGGAGGTTTGGCCTCACTGGCAGCCATGACAGGGTAACATTATATCCAAAAAGAGTAGCATTATAATGGAGCTCCACCATACTTACATTCCATCCCAGCATATTTTCAATGACATTCCCATTGAAGCGGCACTGTGTGATACTGCCTGTGTGATCAGCAACACTAGTTGACATACTGAATTCCTTCTCTGGTTCCCCTACAGTAATCTCCCCTGTGGCATTAAACATACTCAAGGCACCTTGAGTACACTCTGTGTTAACACACTGGTATCCAGCGTCAAGTGTCACAATATGCTTACACTTAGGGCTAAAATAAGAAGCAATTAGATCAATGTGGGCAAATTAGAATCAAATGGTGGTGGATGATTATCAAGTATTTTTCTCATTTCTACATAGAAACATATGTTGCGAAAATCCATTAAAATCACCTCAACATTAATTGTTATTCTAATGAGACTGGAATACAGACAGCTCCAGATAAGATAAGATCTTGTGCATACTTCTGGGATTACCCACTACCTATCCCCTGCTACCCTCTCCCTGAAAAATACACCTCTGTTATGACCCCTCATTAGAACCACCTTGCAATGCTGAAGAGGTTCTAATGAGGGGTCCCAACATTTTATTACAGACTATGGACAAAAGTTACCCTATAATTATCCTCAAAACCCACCCTTAATTGGACATACATTTTCATGTGTCTCTAAGAGTTCAAAATCACGCTACTACATAGCTGCTTCAGCATGAGACTGTAATTCTAACATGTTTACAGCCTCGGACAACCTATCTAACGAAGTAGGCGAACTAAAATCTAACAATGATACTAACCATCTCCTTCTAAAGAACTTGTCAGTATTTTCGGAGTCTAAATCAAATGAGGTAATAACCCCATATATGATGACGTAGTCCGAGTTGAGGCCTGCCTTTCTGTTGACTGCCTCCTCTATTGTCACAACCTCCTTGATCTGGTCCACTGAAATACAGAACAACAGAAAGTTTCCCAAATTCTGTTTTAAGTGTTAAGGTAAATGGGTACACCTTCATGTTTTTCTGCCATTTTTCCAAGGGGAACAACTTTCGTGACTTCCTGTTTGCTTCCCTGGCAGACAAAGCCCTTCCAAAAAGGGGGTCTACTCTTACAGAGAAAGAATTTGCTTCTAGAGGAGCAAATTCTTTCCTTTATGAATTGACCCCCATCAATAAGACAGGGAAGTATGAAAATGACTGTTGTTTTCCCTGAAAGTGTAACCAGTTACTTAAAGCTATAGTTGAAGTTCCTAGTAGACATAACTGTAGAGTAAATTCTTTGAAAGCATTCATATCTTAAATTAATGGCTTGCTGCATTTATCAGGTCAAATATCATATAGGCAGCTCTGGAACTTTTCTTCCGAGCCTTTATAAGCAGTCATGTATGTTGTAAGCATAGGGTAAGGGTAACTCAAGAGGGCAGGCACACAAAAATTGGCGAAGAAAGGTGACCCGTTTATAGAGGTTTATTTACAGTAATTTAGTTCCAGGGATGCCACAAAGGTAGCAGCTAAAGACAAATTCCCTTAATAGGATGACCACTTTATACAGGTTTGACTGTATCAATAACATTCAATCTTTGCACAAACTCTTCATATTAACTATTCCACACTAAATGAAGCTGGACCATGAAGGGTGAAACAAGCACAAGCTCATCTGTTCATAAACATATTCATGACTGTTTCACAATATAGTTACACCTTAATGCAAATATCATACAGAAAATGCCGAAACAAAGCTGCATATCATGCACAACCTTTCTCTGAACCAACCCATACAGAGTTTTGGAGAATGGTCTATCTTACCTCTCTCCACACTATCATAAAACAGAGCTAAACCAAAAGTACTCTACCAGGGCTACAGAAATCTGAATATTTGTCGGTTCTGACCAAATTTGAGTTCGAAAATCCGATTCAGTTGGCATAAGGCACATTTTTATCGGTCCAAAAAACCACAATTTGCGGATGCATTATGACACAATTACCTGGATTTCAGCCAAGTGTCATACCATTTATTGTCCATAATTATCCAATATTCATGCACTGCTGTCAAAAGTTATCAAACAAAGCCAACTTAGCCAAGGTGTGAACACTGATCATGTTTTTAGAAATCTTCGATAATTAGCATGTGTCCGAATTTGGCCAGCGGCGACCTCGTATATACATATACACATGCCGATGCACGGAAGAAGGCTTTGCAAAGTAAAGTCACTGTTCACTTTCAACAAAAGCATCAGGAAAGAATTTGACTAGCAAAAAGATAATAATAATAATAATTAAACCTGACTTGATTATGCGCAGGCTGGTTGGAGTTGTTTTTTTAGCCGTCGCCATCGCTAGCGCAAAAAAGTATTACTTTTTCTATTCGTCGCAGGTACTTTCTTGCAAGTATATACAAATTTCAAGGGAATTAACTCCAATAGAAAAAAGCCTGGTTACCAGCTCAATAATATTGGCCCATGTCTACTTTCACTTTCGCCTCTGCGCGAAAGCGCATTTTTCACGATAAGAACATGGGGACTAAATGGCTACTTCTGCGATGATTTTCTTTGTTTCAGGCAAGAGGTATATATGTTTATCTACCTAGTTATGGCTAAATAAGCGCTACAGACATGTAAACATGTAGATTCATTAGTGGGTGGGGGATTCATTGGTTTTCGTTGGCCACTATTTTGGATTGTGAAACACGTTTGTATGACATCATTGGCCGTTCGGACCGATTTGGATTTTAAAATTTCTGTAGCCCTGTACTCGACTAAGGTTAATGCCACCAACAATGGCGTTGATAACAAAGTAAAAGCAAAAAAATAACTGTCTTCTGCTGGTTGCAGGCAAAACAATAAAACCTGTAAGTACCTGAACAAACAGTGTAGACCTAGACCAGACTGCTCCTTGCGGAACAGTCACATCAGTGTCTGCATAGTTTGCTTTTGTTTATCTGACTACCCTTACATGCTTAAATACCCCGAAACACTGACTTTCCATTTTGGAAAAATGGAAAAATAATGGTTTTAGGTGTCCCAATAATTTTGCACATTAGGTAACTACCAGCCACTAAGCTGTAACAGACATTACCAGGTATCTAGCTAGAAGGTCAGACAGTCAGGAACATGCACAGCTTGCTTGAGCATTACCCAGCTGCTGCACTCACTTAGGGCCACCAACGTACTGTTATATTTGACTACAGGCCAGCTGAGTTTGCCAACTTGTTATGAACAACAGTCAGAGAAAACAAGTTTGACACAGCTGGGGATCAAACCTCTGACCAACAGTTTCTCACTTTGATACTCTGCTGATGGAGCCATCTGGATGATTAAGCCAAGTTTTATACAACTGCTCAATGGCTAATGAATCTGCTCAACAGTACAACACTTGGACGATGTTAAACTGAAACATGATAGCAGGATATTAGACAAATTCTTGGAACCTCCTTAATAGAATACAGTCAACTCTCACTAATTAAATGTGTCAAACTATGTTCTTTTATATAAGCGGGTACATTGAGATATCAGTGTCCGAAATATCAAATAAATGAATGTTTATGTACAGAAAGCATCTATGGAAAAAACATACATGGAGGATCAGTCTGCTCCCTTGCTCCACTGGGGTCATCATCAGCTGAGAAATTCTGTGTCTGTGCATACTGGTACAGGCACTGGCCTTCTACAGTATCTGCCAAAAATAAACATGCCTAACATGTGAAACTTATAAAGGATTAAACATCCACCAAATTCAGCAGTAAAAGCCAGTCCATTGCCGCTAAAATATTGCTAAAGTGTGCTTGATTCCATATGTGAGCTGCGACAAGATAAAACCAACAAAGTGGCATGAGCGCAAGCGAAGACTCAGATTAGGTCTTTGCTGTCAGCATGGAGTTAGCTTAGACTTTTGGCCACCCTTTAGGTACACAGCAAAGACTATCATCAAACGGGGCAGATGCCCAGACTGATCTGAGCCTTTGCATGGCCCACATGCCACTTTGTTGGTTTTGTTGTGTCGCACTCACATAGTGCAGGCCCCATAAACACTTCAATCGGTATCATCCAAATAAGGATTGCATCATATGCAAGATACAAACTGTATTCTATTTAGTGTCATTCATGAAAGAAAATACTGAAACCAAAATCAACAAATTAGGCAATCTGTGTGCATGCCATTGAACAAATGTAATTGTCATTTATTGACTACCTGTGATTTCTAGGTTAAGTGATTTCTATGTAAAGTGATATGTGCTGCTCAAGAAAGGATGAGGCACTATTAGCAAAGGGAAAATAACAATACAGATACAGTCATGTGTTACCTGGATTGGGAGTAAACACAGTCTTTGAGTCAGATGTTGCCAGCATACTTTGCCGAAAATTGTCAAAGTTCATGCGAACATCAGCTACAAACAAGACTGAAATCAAAAAGGATATATGTACAAACTCTTTTCATCAAATGCATATGCAATTAAGAAGCTCTGAAATTTGTTATACCTATCAACCAAGCAACCACAACCATAAACAAGTTTGATTGATTGATTGATTTGTTGCTTTACGTCAACAGTAAACAGCTATGGTAATGTCGGGACGGTCAGTTAACCTAACCACACTATTCCTGGGCAGGCTTAGACCTCCTAAGTGGTTAACCAGTATTAAGAGCACATACTTTCGCCAGTACTGACAACTGCCCTTCTACAAATTTGAAAAGACAATACAGTACATAAATAGAATAGAAACTATCTATCCTAAACTAATTTTAAAGTCATTTACATTAAATTTCAAAATTGAAAATCACATTTTATATGTGTCTTTTCTGTGTGCATTAATATAAGTCATTCCTAAATCTATTTTTAAAATGCAGATCTATATGCTCCAGGAAATTCTTCAGCAGCATAAAGTTTTCAAGCACAAATTCATTCTCTTTCAAATATTAAAGCAAAACCTGATCAGACTGCTCCTTTAGAAGCAGTCTGATCTGAGTCTGCACTGTTTGCTCAGCCCTATCTCCCAATATTTAGAATTTTTACAATATGCTACAACTGACCGCAATAAGGTGCCGACCTAAATCAGTTATCCATGCAATCTTGAGTCATAGTATTGGTGAAAATTCTGGAGAGATTTATGTTCTAAAAGGCAAATGAGGTCCCTCTGTTGCAGTTCCTTGATGTTATATTGTGCTGTGTCTGCTTGTCTATGGTCTCTGGTGGTTTGGTCACCTGTACTGCTGCCCAATCTGCCTTCTGTTTTGTTTTGTTTAGTAATTAAAATAAAAAATATGTAAAAATCGATGTTGATGCAGTTATTGGATTGACCATCTGTTAGGGAAAGAGCTGCTTAATCGGTTTACTGTGCGTGTCTTTCGTAAACTTGTGTCAATTCCTGTGTGTATGTGCTTCTTTTCCTATTGGTTTTGAGAGCTGTGTGGGATTTGATTGTATTAATTCCTGATCATTGCCTATCTTACTACTTTCTAGCAGCAGTCATAGCATATTCAAAATTTTTATTTGAAGAAATATCAAAGAGATAAAGAATCAGCACAAAATACTCCTTTATATACACTGCTGGTCATATATAGAAGAATATACAGTTTTATATTCAAAATAAGTTCATTCATCCACCTAAAACTAGGGAATAAAATTCAGCATACTAGTCTCCATAGGTATCCAGGATAAAGCATAGTCTACAATTTCTTCTCCCCATCTAGAAAAAGTTCAAAATAAAATCTTTCAGCTTGTGATACATGAAAATAAGATGATAAATTTCTCAAGTGTAATAAATATAAAGACAAACTATCTCTCTCATGGAATAGCGATCTCTTAAGTTTTTCCTCAGTTAAATAATTTGGAAAAAAATTACTATCACTATACCCTGTCTGCCAACTGAAAGCTCACATAATTTAGAACAAAAACTCTACCATCATCTCAGTTCATAAAATTCAACAAACTGCAAAAAAAAATGCATATAATTCTGGTATCATCATATGGGAGCCTTTCATTTTGTGACATTAAAATAATGAAATAAAGTTAATGCATATCTATACTAGTACTATTTTGAAGTCAGATATAGGCTATAAACTTGCTTACAGTAGATTCTTAGAACAACAGACAGCACACATATACATGCTCACTGGAGAACATCGTTATGAGAATTAGAACAACAACAACACACATATACATGCATCTTTAATAAAGCTAATTATTACAGTATCGAAAACAGAACCTGATAAAACTTTTTCTTAACTAATACCTACAAGACAAGTGGAAAGCTGGGGCAGCTTTCATCAAACAACTTTAGTTCACATCTTTTGGTATGTCTGCCAGCCTTGGTGGTAATATCCTTGCCTGGTCCCAACTAATTAGTGAGAAATAAGCACAGTAAAAACTCTAAGTATTGGGACATGGGACAGATAGATCTGAGCAAACACTACAGGCTCTAAAGGATCAGTCTGATCAGTGTCTATACTGTTTCCATTCCATCTGCATTATTTAAGGACAATTCAGGTAATTATTTTAGATACATGTTCCAATTTTTAGAATTATTCTGTATTAAACCATTTCTATATTGTCACAAAAATATTACATAGTTTATAGACAAACAAGTATTGTATTGTTTATTTCAACTTATTGAATTTACGAACAGCATAACAAAGGTTCAGATATAAAGGAGTACCTGATGATTTTTTTAGCTTTTTTATACCATTCCATTTAACTATACATTGTGGCAGCCCTTAAGGATGTCCGCTGGTGAAAATAATTTATTCAAACTTTTTTTACTTTTGTGTTATTTCAATTCTTCCATCAATATGTAGTCCAAAAATGCAAAATAAAGTATACGTTAGTGTGGATTATTTTGCAGCACATGCCATGGAAGCTTGTGAGGTTACCCAGCCATTGTGAAATTTTTTAGCATAATATAAGAATATTTAAACATGTGTTTAAAAATTTTAAGAAGAGGAATCAGTTGATTGAATAAATAATTACATGCGTTTCTTCGGACAACCACACAATGTTACATTGATTTCAAGCATAATTTGCGCACAGTCTTTTGTTAATTTCCAAATATTTAAAGGAAGTGTTACCCCACCCCCTTGACTTTGGCCTATTTTTGAAGCCATAAAAATGAACCCAGGCCACTTTCAAAAAAATAGCTATAGAGGGTATAAGCACAATATTTCTGTTTATAATATTATATTGCTAGGATCTTGTCTAAAGATAATTAAGCAAAAAATAATGTCCTGAAGCACTCTGTTATTAAATAGCACTTGAGATATGTTGGTATTATGATATCTTCTCTTCTAATTGAATTTAAAATTAATTGTGGAAAAAAAGACAAAATATTGAATGAATAAATATATGTCGTTTAAAATTTAACAATACCTGACACAAAGTTTATTGTTAAACACGTTATTGAAGATTTTATATTAAAAACTGTAAATGCCTTGGCAAAAAATGACAAAATTTATCCCTACCCCCAAAAGAATGTAATATTTTTAATATTTTGTAATGCTGCACCAAAGTGATGAAAAATAACAGAAGCAGATTCTAACTTTTTCTTAAACTCTGACAGTTTATCATTCAGACAATTATCTTTAGGAAAATTGGTAGAAAAATATAGGTTAGTGTGCAAATAAGAAAGAAAACTTGAAAATTTTAAGCCTACCCCCTTTTGTTTTTGGCTTTGTGTAAATTAATAGAGAACTCACGGCCGCATCTGAGTTATCTGTCTAGTCCGACGAAAGAATTTTAATGTAAAACTGAAAACAGCCATGTTATTCTAAAATTATATAGCCTTTTCATAACCAAAGAGAACTTCATAAACAACTAATTGGATCTTAGGCTAATCGAAGCATACTCTAAGCCACCCCATGTAGAAACAATGGCTGCCTGTGTTGGTAAACTACAATATGTTTCTTTCATGTTTATGATAAAATCATTTCCAAAGTCTATTTTCTTGACTAGATATTAATATATTCTTAACATGCATACAGAAAAATATGGAAAAAATAAGCTGTTATATTAAAAAGCAGTTTTACAATGGTAATTACCCCACCCACTTCGTGATCCACTTCAAGACTGACTGATCTGATTTTAACATGACACACAGTCAACGTAAATTTCTTGATCAATCTCTGGTAGCCTACATGTAAATTTACACATGTATAAATGCTCTTGAATGCATGCTCATTTGTATGATTTGACACAACAGTTTTTTTTTTTAATTTAGGGTCTACATTATTTCCGAGCTTGAGCGAACATGATAGAGAATTGAAAATAATAATAAATAAAAGGTGAAAAGTCCGTCTGAATCTCTTAAACTATCTGTATGTGCCTTAAATTTATTGATACATGTAAATTAGTCTTGTATGCAAGATGCATGTAATGTAAGCGTGACACCTACAGATTTGTTAATCTGCATATTTTGGAGCTTTGGCGAGCAAAAGTTTGAGATTTAAAGGGAAAGCTACATAATGTCACACGAACGAATGCATACGTTTCTTGGGTCTCATTATTCCAGAGGATAGGTTCCCTTTTCTTAATGCAGTAAGGCTGGAGTACAGTCTATTATAAAATGTTCAGTCAGCGGTTGTTGTTTTTTCTAAGATTGAGCCGCGACACGACAAAACCAACAATGTGGTTGTGCGCCCAGCCTGACCAGAGTCTTCGCTGTCCAAATGGAGGTAGCTTAGACCCTTAGCTACCCTTTGAGCACTTAATAAAGAGAGTGAACAAACTGGACAGATGCCCAGACTGATCTGAGTGCACTGGGCGCACAACCACATTGTTGGCTTTCTCATGTCGTGACTCAGATTCTAATGGTCCCACATCTTGCTACTGTCGGGTAGCATTTTATTGTTTTACGAAAAATCTTTTGAATCATTGAATAAGCCAGTGTAATGAACAGCTTGATCTCAGTCTACACGGGTTACCAATACACTCGATTTGGACCACTGTCCCAGGAAAATAGATAGAAACACCTGTCGTGTTGAAAAGAAAAAATATAGTTTTGCGTAACGTTGAACTAAACTGTCAGTCCACTGACGTCACAATGACAAATTGGCTGACTGAGCGAATACTATGGCTGAGTTCGCATCAAATGCAACAAATCTCTCTACAAATTAGATTCAATAATTTCCAAGAAAGCTAGTGTATTTTATAATAATGTTTAATTTCCCACAGCGCGCCTCAGTATTGGTCATGCTATTAATAACATGGGGAGACTGAGGCCTATAATGCATCAGCATCAAGGTGGGATCATACAGATCTACATCCCACCCCTACTCCGCCAACGCCCAGACGCCCGAGCACCTCGAGACCTACACTGTTCTGTTTCCTTTTTCTCAAACCGTTTAGCCATTTAAATAGTAGAGATGTCAAAGTATCTAAATCTTAAGTCCGAATTCATTTAATCGAAATAAACGTCGACAAATCCGTAATATTTAGGTGCAAAGACATGGACCGAAAAACAGGAAGTGTGACCAGGTGCTCGCGAGTAGTAGGCATCGCCTGCCTATCATAATACACCCGCCATGTCTATATATCTGATGGAAAAGTCAGTGAACATGAAAGTCCGGTAACTTGACTTGTTTAAAACAAATGGCGTGCCTTGTTGCTTGCGTCAGCCCCCTCCCCCTCAAGGTGTGTGGCTGGAACAGACCCCCCCCCCCTCCCCCTCTTGCGTCTAAATTAAAAAATAGTTAGGTGTTATTTTCAGAACCAAGCTTTATACATGTATATAGCGGTAATATTCCAAAACGAGTTGAAAAAAAAAACCTAACCTACAGAGACTCAGAGATTGGACAAAAGTGTTTAATCATAGCGTTGCCTTTAACTTCGGTGCATTTCCTCTTATGCTGACAAATTGATTATCTGAAAAGCACAACATATACCATCATGAAAATTATACTTATATGAAGATAAATGATTTATGCAATGTAAAAGAAAATTAATTTTGTATGTTTATGCTCTCTAGTTGCAGAATTTTAAAAAAATCACGTAATTTTTATAAAACCTTGTTTCCATTGACGTCTATTATTTCTGTTTGTTCCAATACGCATAAATGATAAGCAATAAAATCCATACAATTTTAGGAGAATTTGAATGGGGACCAAAAAGGGGCCCCTATCTACGCATAAATAATAAGCAATAAAATCCATACAATTTAAAGATAATTTGAATGGGGGCCAAAAAGGGGCCCTTATCTATTTATATATTTTGACCAGGTCCTTTACCACAAGAAATCTAATGCTTAATGCTCTGTAAAGCTGTAAATATTTAAAGCGTCTAGGGGCCATGTCCCCTGAAGCCAAAAGCAATTATGCTGATGACAGGCACCTAGAGATTTGATGTCACTAACGCAGACATTAAATGTACTGATTGGCATGATTTCATACATTACGTCATACTGTTCTACTAGCAAATAATAATTTTTTTCTGGACATGAAGAACGCGAAATTTTTTTTTTCGGTAAATGTTTGGAAGACAAGTTTGATTGAATAGAACTAATCTGAAATGTAGTAGTGGGGGTGGTGGGAGGGGTGGGGGTGTCTGAGGTGGCCTCTCGACCCCCGAAGCTGAAACTTTTTTTTAAATGCAGACGGATACAAAAATTCTGACCCCACCCCCATATGCCTAACAAAATATATGACTCCCTCCCCCCCCTTGCCCCATGGTTTAATTATTTTCGATCCCCCAGTAGACCACCAATTCAAGAAATTAAAAAAAAAAATCCGACACCCCATCCCCACTGAATGTACCCGGTTCCCCACCTAGTAATAAATGACTTGTCCGTAATAATCATGTCGCTGTGAGCGGGTAACATCATAACTTTTGATTAGTAAAATACCGCCCAAAGGATAAAGTATTAACCTCAAAATTTTGATATGGTGTCGGATCTCAAGAACATAGACTATTTTACTGTGACATGCCTTCTTAGAGGAGATTTGGAGCAGCCTGAGGCGTGCATTAATGAAGTATGATGTAGGCTTTCAGCGCAGTTAGTTCACTAATGACAGAAACTTCACTCCACCACTGTCACTCTGGTCAGTTTTTGCGCTTGAGTGTGCTAGCTGTTTGTTGCAGGTGCGCAAAAAAAAAAAAAAAAACACTTTCAGATACCAAAGTAAAATAAAAAAAAAACACTTAGCAATTCACCAGCAGTTTCAGATGAAGTCAGCTGTAGATTCTAATTGACAGCAACAGCACACGTCATCGTTACGTGTACTAACGAACCTAAACAAACCAGCTGTGCACAGTGTATTTGCAGAGATAAGAGAATTTCAGCCGTGTGCCTAGGACTAGGCCTGCGTAGCAGAACATATTAGCTGAAGTAAGATTAAGATTATATCTGTCAACATGCATATTTTTATATCATGTCTAGCCCTCAGACTCATTAGAGCTCCTTTGGTGTCTAAAGGATTTGGCCTCTCGCGGCCAAATGTGGGTGGGGTGTATCTGGGTTGCGTCAACTTGCTCCGAAACTCGTAAAGAAAGTCGAATATTTTGTCAAGTAAAACCAGAGACTGTCTGGCGGATGGGATGCCAGATGACATGGAAACTAAATGCAGTGTGGTTAGAGTTCCCAAGAATATATTTTGCAAATTGTAAAGGCATAGTAAAGCGCCTGGTGTGCAGCCAAATAACGACATCACGGGTACGTGGGATCTAATATCTCTTGAGCGAATGAAAAAATGGTAGCGCTCGAATGAAAATTATACAACAGCATCCAAAGTTTTTAAAAACACAGTGATTTTATATTATTTCTTAATTGTAAGACGGCAAAATTACGACAGCCGACACTCGACATGCCGAACAGTTGTTGGCAGTTCGCGTTGCGCAGAGGTCTCAAATTTGTCACCAGCGGACATCCTTAAAATCGCCTTGATGAGGCGATTTTAATAGATGCCACAATGTATAGTTAATGAAAAAGTGAGAAAAACTGTAACAAATTTTCACTATTATCTTAAACCATGATATATCTTGATGGCCAAAATTAAAACGCACCAATATGGCATTTTCATTGAACCGCAAAGTTTTGATACCGCAAATATTAAGTGTTTTACAATAGATACTGACATGTCCATGTGTAGGCAAACATTTGTCTGTTGTTTTGATTAATACTTAAGGTATTCTGGCTCAGTTATAAAAGCTTCTGATTTTGTTTCTAAATCTAACTCACAGCTAGGCTTGAGTGGATGGAAATTTCTAAAACTTATTTCACTGAGCTCAACTGTTTATTTCTCCTACCTTTCTCACAGCTGCTAACAAATTAATGTGTTCTCCTTCAAGGCTCTGTCCATTAGCTAGAACATCTTCTAATGTGTAGAAGTCACTGCTAGGCTTGGTTGGTATGTACTGCAGTGAGGCATAGCTACCCAGGTCTAACCCATTATACAGTGTCACACTACTATGATTCTCACTCAAGGTCAGATGGAATGGTCTGAAAGATTTGTAGGAAAACAAGTTGTTGCAGGTCTTCTCATATCAGTCTTTACTTTTGTATCATCAAAGAGTAAAATAACACAAAAGACGTGGTATTTTCAATGTGGATCAATAGGCTTCCTTGCAATTTCTTTCCAGAAAAGACTTTCATTTTGGAAGTACATGAACATACTAATGAGATAACCAAGGATGGTATATACAATGGGGTATACTGATATTTTGGAAAAGTGTCCACATGGCTGAGTGGTTAGCACTCACAACTCTCAATCCTGGGGTCGCAGGGGGGAAGATTCTGTCCACACCTAAACTGCATTTCATTGCACAGAATCCTTCACAATCATCCTCCCCATTGTCCTGATATGACTGAAATACTGTTGAAACCAATGTAAAACTGCCAAGTCATATGTATGTTTTGCTATTTTGGAATGTCATGATCTATCTCATGGGTTAGTTTTTTAAATATCCTATAAATAAGATGTACAATGTACAATTCTTGTGCCTGCAAGCATATCCATAATAAATTATTAGAAACTTTATGACAACATAATCTTTGGTTGTGTAATTCTATTTTTGCTGCCTATCCTTTAACATAATCTTTTTTTACATGAGAATCTACATGTACTTACAAATCAGCTACTGTTTGTAAAAATGGTGTAAAAACATAGTGGTGTAACAATACACCTTAACATAAACATCTCAAAGGATTCTTAGAAATCTGTTTTTGGTAAGCAATGATGTTGTTTAAAATGGGTGTCCAATTTAAATTGCTGAAAGCAGAAGGCTTATGCAGTGACATCATTGCCGTCAGTGAGAACACAGAAGACCCTGCTGATGCCAACACATATGACAATGATCAAGTTAAGTAGCTGCATAGGCTGATCATGGTCTACACTGTTTGCACATGCTGTATAATTCTGTTGCAAATGGTGCTCCTCACATGAAACTTCTAATTGGTCTAGAGAAAACAGCAAATACGGTGGTCAGTTTGCAAATACACATACTTTCTGACTCTGATATGTGCCATCATTGTTCATATGTGCAAACTTATGGCTTTCCCATTCTGGGCCCAGTTGTTCAAAGCATTGCTAGCCTAACAAGCTCGTTAAGAGGTCAACTTGTTAAGTGTTTATGACTTACCAACCAAATACACTGATATTTTTTGTTAAAATAATGTGAGAAGCTTTTGCAATGCAAAAGCTTTTCACGTTTTTTCAACAAAAAACATTGGTGTATTTGAGATATTAAAGTTTGAAATTTTAACAAAATGTTAACTAACAATGTCATTAGTTTTGAACAACCAGGCCCTGACATTTAATTTGAATAACATGTTGAACAACATGAATAAACTGTAAATTTAAAAATCAAATGAAACTTTAAAGAATTGAAATGTGTATATCAACAGTAAGATAATAATGGCAAAGACAGAGAAGATCTTAACCAGCAACAATTTCATGCATCTTACAGTGGTGTTGTAACTCTAAACTTTTCCTCTGAACCATCCGTTGGGTTGGTCTGTACTTGAGCATTAGATATTGTTACTACAAAATATTCCCATTCTCATCAAACAAAGTTTTGAATTCATCAGGACTTATCGTAAAAATTTTCAAAAAAAGGGATATCTAAAATAACAAGAATTCCCCAGAATGTTATGTCGCACCTGCCTTGTGCTTCCACTGTAGATAAGACTATAGATAAAAGAAAGAGTATGAGATATGGACTACAGGTAAAATGCAAGGGTCAACACAAATTTGGATGTAAACTAAGTCAGTAGAGTTACTGAGTAGAGTAAAGTATAGGTCAATGGTAGGAATAACTGCAACATCCCTCATGAGCATTCTAAGAAGAAACTTTAGGCCAGGTGTGATGACTGCAGGTATCATACTTTGAGACAAAAGGATTAAAACGCTAGGGTATATGTAATTTTGGATGTGAATTTTATGAAGTCAGCAGACCATGAAATATAGGTCAAGGGTAAAATTAATTGAAACAGCCCTCAAGAACATTCTAAGAAGAAACTTGATGCCAGGTTTGATGATTCTAGAAATGGACTTGAATGCTAGGGTCAACATGATTTTGAATATAAAATTTTACGAAGCCAGCAGCAAAATTAATTGAAACAGCCCTCAAGAACATTCTAAGAAGAAACTTGATGCCAGGTTTGATGATTCTAGAAATGGACTTAAATGCTAGGGTCAACATGATTTTGAATATAAAATTTTACAAAGTCAGCAGACCATGAAATATAGGTCAAGGGTAAGAATAAGAGCAACAGCCCTTGCGAACATTCTAAGAAGGAGCTTTATGACAGGTTTGATGATTGTAGATATCATAGTTTGAGAGAAATGGACTTAATTGCCAGGGTCGGCACTAGGGTTGACGTAATTTTGAATATAAACTTTTACGAGGTCAGCAGACCATGAAATATAGGTCAAGGATAAAAATAAGAGCAACACCCTTTAGAATATTCTAAGACGGAGCTTTATGTCTGGTTTGATGATTGTAGGTATCATAGTTTATGAGAAATGGACTTAAAAGCTAGCGTCAACGCTAGGGTCGACCTAATTTTGAATACAAAATTTTACGAAGTCAGCAAACCATAAAATATAGGTCAAGGATAAAAATAAGAGCAACAGCCCTTTAGAATATTCTAAGAAGAAGCTTTATGCCAGGTTTGATGATTGTAGGTATCATAGTTTGTGAGAATTGGACTTAAACGCTAGGATCGACGTAACTGTTGATGGATGGATGAAAGGAAGGACGAAAGGAATGGCTGACCGATGGAAAGTGAACTCCTATATCGCACCTTGCTAAAGCAGGAGAGACAATTACAGTGATAGCCCTAACAATGGAACAGGTTGATTTTACAAACAGCAATGCATCGAAAGATGCAGATGGAATGACAGTGTAGATCTTGATCAGACTGCTCATTCGGGAGCAGTCTGATCAGGGTCTGCCTTGTTTGCTCAGACTTATCTGTCCTAATACTTAGAAATTTTATGGTATGGACTTGCTTAGCAAAAAGTTGAGATGATTCTATTATAGGACACTTACATATCAGAGAAACCTTGTTTACTGAATCTAAATATGAGCTGCGACATGACAAAACCAACGAAATGGCATGTGCGCCCAGTGAAGACTCAGATCAGCCTGGGCATCTGCCCAGTCTGATCAGAGTCTTCCCTGTGTGCTTAAAGGGTAGCTAAGGGTCTAAGCTAGCTCTATGCAGATAACAAATACTCTGGTCAGACTGGGCAGATGCCCAGGCTGATATGAGTTTTTGCTAGGCATACATGCCACTTTGTTGGTTTTGTCGTCTGGGGGCTCATATCATAATTGGACTGTAAAACAACCACAACTAATTGAAATTTCTTAACCCCCAGTGTACCAGCGACCTGTCTACTACAGCAGGTGGTCAGATTAGATAGTGTTTATAGTAAATATGAGATGAAATTACCACTTCTCCTCAATACATACAACTAAGCTATTTATCTATCAAATTAACAGACTTTTCTCTGTACTTTGAATACAAATGCAAAGGAAAATAATTTTACTGTATTTGAATAAAGAGATTTATCAAGCTAATGAATGGTTTTGTACCTGCATCACCAATTCCGAAAGTCCTGGCTAAATCTTTTATGTAGTTTTCACTGCCCCAGCAAGTGGCATTGGCAAAACAGGTAGGTGAGTCTCTGATGACAAAACTCAGCAAAAACCTCTCTGTTCCAGGACCTGTGTATGGCAGGAGAACAAAATAAATCCTACTTGAATTAGTTAACTCTTCATCCAAAGTCTGGGGCTAAACACCTTCTTCAGGGATATGACGACTTCTTGAAACTTACTACAGTACATGTATCCTCCTTTGCTCTTTTCCTATTCCTCACAGAACAAGAGCTGTCGCCTGACAGCATAGCTCGCCTGAATAGGTGCTTGCCCATCACACAGTCGCTATGGTGGTGTGGACTGCTAGGCATAAAACTTCAGGCAAGCATGTCCATAATGACAACACATTTATAAACGAAAGCTGTCTCAGAAATCAGTCTTAAAATAAAATTAAAATAAAAAAAATCCACACCAAAATTTCAAAGTCCAATTTCAAAGTCCATGAGCTTGAGGTCAAAGAACTAAAGGGTAGGGGGTGGGGGTAGGGGGGGGGGGGGGCTAGGATGTAACAAAACCTTGAACCATTATCTAACATCAGTCCAAGTACATGTACATGTATTGGTATCCATCATGGCACTGTGAAACTATGTCTTCATAAATATAAAACTTTAACCCAAATCTTTAAGACAAAATTCAAAGTCAATGACCTTGACTTCAAGGTCATCCAAAACAGTCAAGGTCATCCAGTTAGGTAAGTATATAGTGTTTTGTTAAAACTTAAAAAAGTGCCTAACATCAGTTCAAGTGTAAACTAAATCTCTGCCAAGTAGTATGAATCAGTATGCAATATAAAACTTTAATAAAGACCGAATTTCCTAAGTCCCTGACCTTGACATCAAGGTCACTGAGCGGGGTCGGGGTGATACTCTGTAAAACTTTGGACTAATATCTAACTACAGTGCAAATATAAAAAGAATTCATATATGGGTTCAGGAGATATGTGTCTTTAAAACACTTTAACCAAAACATCCAAATAATAAAAAGACAAATTTCTAAGTCCATGACCTTGACATCAAGGTCACTGAGGGGGTGGGGGTAGTACCTTGGAAAACTTTGGACCAATATCTAACAACAGTGCAAGTATCAAAGGAATCCATCCATGGGTTAAGGAGATATTGGGCTTTAAAAAACTTTAACCAAAACATCCAGTCCAAAAAAAGTCCCAATTTTCTAAGTCCATGACCTTGACATCAAGGTCACGGAGTGGGGTGGGGGTGGTACCCTGTTAAACTTTGGACCAATATCTAACTACAGTCCAAGTATCAAAAGAATACATCCATGGGTTAAGGAGATATAGGTCTTTAAAAAACTTTAACCAAAACATCCAATCCGGACGCCGACGCTGACGCGGACGCTGACGCTGACGCGGACGCGGACGCTGACGCCGACGCCAAGGTGACAACAATAGCTCTTCCTGAACTTTCGTTCAGGCGAGCTAAAAAGAGCAAAGAAAAATAGCTGGCTGGTCTGGATAACTTTTCACACCCCAGAGGAAGGGGCTAACCCCAGAAAAGTTTGATTAAAAGTAAAACTATTCAAGTAGTGTTTTATGGTTCATCTTTCCCTTTGAAAAGAAACTTTCCAGCAAAACTTAAAATCACACAAGCTTCTGCACAGCTCTAAATCATAGAAATTACTTGATAATCCTCGAATAGCATTGCTACTTCCCCATAAAAACAGATGTTGCAGCCTACATTAGACCCACATTGTCAAAGCAAGGACTACAGCATAGATCTAACAGAATTTGCCAACGAAACATACTCAAATACTTTCTTCTCAGATGCTTTTATTTCTAATGAATCAGAAACATAATACACATGTAAACAGAGAAGAGCTCTACTAATTTACACCTTTTTTTCACTTAACAAAACTGTACCTGAACTGTGAGAGGCACCATGATCGAATGGTTAGAGTGACTTGGTTAATGGCACTGAAGGTGGTTGGAAAGTTGTATGTTCAAACCCCACTTGGGCCATCTGGTGACTAGAAAATTCTTTCTGTCAACCCAGCAGTAAATGGGTACTTTTTTTTAAGGCAGCAAAAGGACAGGGGTGGGCTTTGTCTTTCATATGCTGTGCCCAAGATACAGTGAGCCTCTAGGTTATCGGAAACCTTTACCCTCACCTTTTACATGAGCTGTGAAATCATTTTCTCCAACATAATAAATTACTGCAGGATATTCGTAGATTTCTTGAACTTGTCCAGTTTTAAGATTATGCATCATATGTATTTGTTATGTATGCAGGGGTCAGCCTAGAGCTTTCAGACTGGGAGAAGTTTTGCAACATTTTCTGGACTTTAGGGAGAAGTTTTTGGTACAAATTTTGGATTTCCCTATATATCATGTTCTGTACATTTTCACTTCTCCCTCAGCTCAAAATAGGGAGAAGTCAACCAGCTTAGGGAGACTATTTCTCCCAAAGTGCCCTCTAGGCTGAGCCCTGTGTATGACTATGAACTATATATATTATTGTTTACTCAAGTAAAGCATCAGTGGTACATATCCAAGAGAACTTACTTTTCCTGCTGAAAATTGACTTTGGGGACTCCTTGGCTATAACAATCCCAATTATGGTCTGTGAATAAAAATGTTCAACATTATTTACAATAAAACAATATTAACAAGCAAATTCGACGAATTTATGTCCCCCGCCTTGGAAACTAGGTCTCCACTGTATATACACTTAAGTGTTTGAGCTGGAAAAGCGGCCAAGTTAAAAATATGAAAAAAGTAATAAAAAAAATAATGTGAGGATTATATCGAACCACATGCATATCTTCAGACCATGATCAAAACGCCTGTGAAGTTTCAAAGGAATTGGCATAAAACTGTAGGAGGAGTTGCACACACAAGGTACCAACTATCTATTCACTTTGATAGTAAAAATGTATGAAAAATGGCTAAGTTCAATTTGCGAAAAAAGTAATAAAAAATAATCTCAGGATTACATTCAAACCACATGCATATCTTCAGACAATGATCAAAACACCTGTGAAGTTTCAAAGGAATCGGCATAAAACTGTATGAGGAGTTGCGCACACAAGGTACCCACTGTCTAGTCACTATGATAGTAAAAACGCCTAAAAAATTACTAAGTTCAACTTCTGGAAAAAGTGACAAAAAAAAATCTCAGGATTATATCCAAACCACATGCGTATCTTCAGACCATGACCAAAACACCTGTGAAGTTTCAAAGGCATCGGCATAAAACTGTTGGAGGAGTTGCGCACACAAGGTATCCACTATCTAGTCACTTTGATAGTAAAAATGCCAAAAAAATTACTAAGTTCAACTTGTGGAAAAAGTGACAAAAAATAATCTCAGGATTATACCCAAACCACATGTGTATCTTCAGACCATGACAAAAACATCTGTAAAGTTTCGAAAGAATCGGAATAAAACTGTAGGAAAAGTTGCGCACACAAGGTACCTACTACATTAGGGGGACGGAAGGACGGAAATAAGGACGGAAGGATGGACGGACAGAAGGACGGAATGCCGAAAACTATGTCCCTCCGCTTTTCTTCGAAAAGGCGAGGGACAAAAATTGGGACATAATGGCTTTAGGTGAATGGGTACACTTTCAGGGGAAGCAACTCTGTCATTTTTATTTTTGTCTCCATTCTCAATAGGGGTAAACTCTTCAAGAAAAGTATTGGCTCTCAGCCTCTCACAGGAGCAAATTCTTTCCTTTAAGTGTAGACCTCATTTTGCAAGGGCTTTGCCATCCAAGGAGGCAAACAAGAAGTAACAAAAGTTGCCCCCCTTTGTAAAAAGGCAGAAAAACCTAGAGGTGTACCCATACATCTTAAACAAACAGTCTAATCCCAGAACAGACTGCTCAGAGTCTGCAATGTTGCCCATTTCATTGTCAATTTTCACTCTTAAATTTTAGAATAATTACAGTTCAAGTTGGTTAAAGACACTTGGCTTTGGTTCAGAAGGTGACAGGTTCGAATCCAAATGGCTAAGTAAAAAACTGTCTCTCTGACAACTCAGCAGTAAATGTGAACCCTTTACAGTAATATTATATGAGCCATGACACGAGAAAACCAACAAAGTGGCATGTGCGCCCTGCTCAGACTCAGATCAGCCTGGGCATCCACCCAGTCTGATAAGAGTTTTCTCTGTCTGCATGAATGTAGCTTAGACCCTTAGCTACCCTTTACGCGCTTAGCGAAGACTCTGGTCAGACTGGGCGGATGCCCAGGCTGATCTGAGTCTGCGCTGGGAGAACAACCACTTTGCTGGTTTTCTTGTGTCGCGGCTTATATATCAAAGTATCCCAATAGTTTGAATTATTATGGCATATCTATCCACAACCTAGAGACTGTCAAACACAGGTATCACTAAGGTTTTGTGTTAAAGTAAAGCCACCAACAATTAACTGATGCTGAATGACTAAGAAAGTTCAAAATGACTAATTATATTACCTACATAAAAATTTCATGCTTCTATGACTATCTTCATGTCTATGACATATTAAACATTTTTCAGCATCAGTGATTCGAAATTTTCAGTTTAACAAGCATCATCCATAATAACAAAGCTATAAGTAATGCGTTTTGCAATGAGGCAATATACTAAGCAAGTTAAGAAATGTTAAGTTAAGTTGAGAAATGTATGTATGTATTTACAAAGTTACTGATGTGGGACAGAAATAAAATTTCAAGGCAGTTCTAGTGAGGGATTGCAACGTAAGTTATCATGGAATAGTGATAGAAATTACATATATCTCAAAGCTGCCAAAAAGTGTATACCGTATAGATATAGCTCTCTTGTTATGAAACAAACAAAAAAATGCTAAAAAACGTCAAAATGCAGATGCACGATGAATGACTTACAGCAGTTGTTCCTGCTCTGACTAACTCTAACTTTGTTATAGCTGTATTACTGTTACTGGCAGAAGATGGGTTATACTTTGGTGCAGAAACTTTATTTCTGTCTGTTTGGGGACCTAGTACAGGAGGGTTTAGAACAGCTCCAAAGTCACAAAATCTGTTAGAGGACCAAGCCATTGTGATCTAAAACATAAAAGAAAACCTTATTCAAACCCTGTTTCATTTTACAAACCCACTTTCACAATGCATTACGTTGATGTGCTAAAATTTAACAGGTAAATATAAGTGCTGATTTCAATAATAAAAGAATGGCAGTATCGTAAATGATTTGCCTACAGCAATTATTTAAACGCTTCTTCACAGTGAGGAAGCATTCAAATTAATAAGTTCTGTAGGAATACACTCCATTATATTTTACTTTATGCCATTCTCTAATCTCTATAAATCAGCATGCCCAGTCACATACTGCAGTACGTATGTGTTTCACGTAGAGAAACTGTCCTGCCTGCATAAATTATTTTATAAATATGAGCAAATAGCCAAACACGTACAGAACAGAAAAATTTGATGCAAGCGTAACTGCCAATACCGATGTGAGTGGCATGTGTCTCCAGATCAATAGTACAGTCTAAATATAGCTGATAAATGTAAAAATTGGAATTCTGACTTTGTTTCTAAATTTGGAATCGGTCATATTCATATCTGACAAACAGCAGAATGCACTCCTGCTGTTGCAAATCTGCACCAAGACGGAACTCAAACGAATTATTCACCAATGTTGTCCAATCACAAATGCCCACATGAAAGACCACCTGGATAAAACCGTATTGCAACATTCCAGACCAGTTTACGAGTGGACAGAAACTCAAAGCACAGGGCACGTTTCAGAACTTCCTTTTGAGAACTGAAACATCATCATCATTAACACAGCGGTCAGCCCCATCAGTAAGGCAAACTAAAGTTTCAGAAGGGGCAAATGATTATGAGTCAGGGATGGGCACGTAGTCGACGTCGTAGAAAGTCATCTGACTTGTATGGGCAGTCAAGGTTCAAACAAAAAAAGGCACATCAAAGTCAGGAACACAGTCAAACTCGGGAAAAACTCTGCAAGTATGGAGGTTTATACTACATTAAAAGTAGATACAACAGAACTTAGGTGTGTCAGTGCTCTGAAAAGTATTGAAAGGTATGGGCAATTTTCAGCATTTCAATCACAGAAACTTGCCAATTTCAGTACCGAGTTCTTTGCTTGGAAAGATGGCAAAGTGGCACATAAACAGACTCAGTTAAACCGAGTCTGCTATTTTCATTTCCTTTCCGCTATTCATGGCCTCGATGGCACAGGGATCTCTCATGTAGTTATCTTCTCTTTTGTATTCCTGTCCGCGTTTGTACCTTTTCTCAAATGTACTTGAACAATATGGTGGAATAACGGATCACGGATTCTGCAGAGCTCTTGGGCTTGGCTGGAATCTTCCTGTGGCCCTGATGAACTCTGTCAGCTCCCTTCTTATATTTTCTCTGTAGTCAGGGATATTGTCATCGTCTTCGTTCCTAAGCAAGTCATGTAACTCTAGGTGGTACAGACCGGTACTTCGGCTAAGCTTCAACTCCATGTTGTTGCGAGCTAGCTCATATAGGGGACCATGTAGAAGAACATGCTCCACTGTCTCTGTCTGTCCACAGCTGCACTTGTCAGAAGCTACTTGGCCCAGTTTGTACCACCTTTCTGGTGGGAAACTTGGGACCCCTCAATCTAGAATGAACACTACCAACTGCGCTCCAACTTTATACAGACCAGGAGAACCACAATATATCTCATCCATACCATTATGATTATCTATTTTATTCTTCTCTGACTTATTTAACTTGAAAAGCCAGACAAATAATTACTGTTGGCCTGTTCCGAATTTATGTCCCATACGATAATGCATATCTTGTCTCCTGTCGTCTGCAATTGAAGTCAATATAAAGTAATTTCATCGACTCAAATATAAAAATACTTATTGCATCTGGAAGGATAATGTATTAATTGATGTAAATGAATGACTAGCTATATACATATTTCAGCATACCACACAAAAACTGCATTTATTTGAAAAAAATTGTCAAAAAATCTTTTTGTTTACACCGGAAGTGACCTTTTGGACTTTTCCACACAGACAGACGCTTGGGTCAAGGATTCGTTTCTGTTAAGAAAGCGTTTGAGTGACAAAAATGGAGGACAACCAACCAACCAATTTATCCCAAAGTCATTTTTTCTCATTATACAAGTTGAATAGGTACTTATCATCCAGTCATGATAATATTTAAGGGATTCAGTATCATACCAGTGAAACATGAATTGCAAAATCGATACAGGTGCCACCACACCGTGCAGAAAAAAATAATATGCACCTATTTTCGAACATCACCTGACCACTACAACAACAACAACCACTACAAAAAACATGATATTACCCTGGAGCGCCGTTATACCCGGACCGATATACTGCGGCGACCCGTATAACGCGGTCGCCCTGTGCCGCCCATATTTTTTTTAAACAGGTCGCGGATGTTTTTGCGGTTTTAGTGGTGAAATTTTTCTTTGGTGTTTACGACATTGATAGAAAATAACAGTGATCACAAAACTCCGTCTGACCACCTGACATGTCTGGTAAAAATTCGTTCGGTCTGGTAAAAATAATCAAAATTTTCAAGTACATTTTAATCATTTTACCAGATTCCTGTAAATTCTCACAGACTTTTGTGAACTCTGAAATAACCATTAAATGTTAATTGAGTTGTTTACCTAAATTTAATCGACAATGTGTCAAAAAGTCAAAAGTTGTCACAGAAAATCAAAGCGTCCATTGTCTTGCCAAGGTGTTTACAGTGGTCATGTTTTTAGAAGACTTCGATAATTAGCGCATGTCATGTGTCACCAGTTGGGCCAGCAGCGAAGGTCACCTCATATACACAATACCACAGGCACTCGACGAAAAATTTGTGAAATTCTGGTATATTATGAAACGTTAGTCTCTCCCACCTCTCTATCAAATTTCAAGTTGATCGGTTGCGATATAAGAAAGTTACTAAATACCCCATTTCGTTGTTAAATAGAGTCAAGGTGGGACACTACCGCCATTTTGAAAATATGTTTACCTTTTCCAGTCACCTTATTCTCACCTATATAATAAGCATTTCACTTCCATACTTCCATATTGGCAAACATTGTACATATCTACACTTACCTGCAATCAAATCATTTCCTGCCAGTGACGGATAATGCGAAATTTACACCAAAATTCTAAATCACGACGAGAAACAGAGTAAAATGACGGAAGTCAACAAATCCGGGCTTGCGCATTGCAGTCCCTATTGGAAAATCCACAAATGCAAGCTCGTTGATTGGTCAACGAACGAACAAGTTTAAATTCCGCGTGATTTGAAAACTTTCAATTCGGAAAAACTACGTCATCAAAGCACGCACTATTGGAAATTCCGTGGAAAATCCCCCAATTTCATCACTTCCGTCAATGAGCATATTTTCAAAATGGCGGTAGTGTCGCACCTTGACTCTATTTAACAACGAAATGGGGTATTTAGTAACTTTCTTATATCGCAACCGATCGACTTAAAATTTGATAGAGAGGTGGGAGACAGACTAACATTTCATAATATACGAGAATTTCACAAATTTTTCGTTGAGTGCCTGTGCACAATACACAGGCCAACTTCGGGAAAAAGTAGTCATTGTTTACTTCCAAAGAAAGCA